>VZTA01027440.1:0-28429 GCA_013398855.1 Mohoua ochrocephala
GGGCAAAGCATGGAGCGAGCCCCTCGACGAGCGGGAGCAGCGGGCAGCCCTCACGCAGTTGGGTTTTATACCCCCCGGCCCCTCCCAAAGTCTCCCCGCTACCAGGGATCCATTGGTCCAGTCCAACCTCCTTGTGCCATCCATTGGGGGAGAGCTCTTTGCGACCGGATTGGAGAAGCCCCTCCTCAGTGTCTCCTATGCCTGCCCCGTGAAGGGTGTTGTCAGGCGAAGTCTCTCCAGCGACGAGGCTTTCCCCACTCCTGGCTGCCTCCTGCAAGTGGCAGGTGTACACTCCCTCCCCCCACATGCCTCTGACAACCAGAGTTGAGGCAAACTAAAATGGCTTGGCTTCTCACAATAGGCCTAAAGTATACTTTATTTGAAAGCATGTATGTATGTGGTCCCATATCATCATGTCCCTGTCCCATTCCACCCTCCCCTTCCCCATCCTGATATTGTTGCATTAATTAATAAATTGAAAAATTATACTTAACTCAAACTTATCAACTTGTGTTTGAGTGGAAAGACAGACAGTCACACTCCCAAAGTATGTCCCTATATTTATTTTTTTTTAAGAGGCACTTCCCCTTCACACTCCTGAAAAAGTGTAAAACCTTTTAGTCTTCAGGAAAAAGTTAGCAGTGGAAGTCTGGAAGTCGAGATGGGCAGACTGAGTAGGTCAATGGTAGAGATAAGCAAATTGTCAACCTTGGTGCAATAGAAGCAGAGCTTGATGATCTTAAAGATATTTACCAACCTAAATGATTCTACAGTTCTGTGATTTTTAAACAGTTACCTCCACATTATTGTTCAAGATTACATTCAAATGTCACATAAGTCAATAGAAAGATTTTCATTACCTCTGCTTAGGGACACAGGTAACATGTACAGACTTTCTTCTATGTATATTCTTTTCAGTGGTGAAGCTCTTTTCATGTGCCGGTTCCGCTTTTCATTCTGCATTAAAATCACAGAAATCAGTCTACTTTTTTTTTAATGATGCTGAGACCACAAATGTTTGTACTCGTACAGACACCAGCAATACAAGGTGCACAAAGAAGGGAGATCTCAACAGTTCTGCAGAGTGAGGTCAGATCTCCGGGTAAACCTACACAGTGTGTTGTAATACTGTTCAGGAAAGAAAACAGGTTGAGTAGCAAGTAGTCTCCAAGTTGAGCAAAGTCTTACTTGTACTTGAAAGTAGAGGATTGTTTTGGGAGACAAACAGTATCATAGTGTAGAAATTATGACTAACTGCATTGCTCCATACTATTGTGAGAATAGTCTCGTAGTTCAATCAATGAAACAGCAAAATTCTAATTGTTCAACTAAAGCATAGAAAGAGTGTCTTTCAGTTCTTGGATAAAGTGAGAAGGCAGCTGTAGCAGCACTGGAGGGGGGAGATGTACGAATTAAACAGTCACAGAAGGTATTGCCTAAAATTACTTTTAAACTTCCTATACTTCTAAACACTTGCATGAGAGTGACAGACTTTAACTTGGTACAGGAAATACTGTATGTTTCACAGTGGATTCAGCAAGATACAAATAGTTTTACTAGTAATACATGATTATTGTTCTAACCAAATAAAACGGTTGTTTAACATCCTCTGTGGCTTGGCAAGATTAAGGCAATGGAAAGGGCTTGATTTCTCTTGTGCTAGAACAACCTTTCTGACTAAGAAACTAAGTTACTAGAAATTTGATCACTTTTTCAGCTAGCACAGGTTGATTTATCTCATAGGTAAAAGATGAACCACTTTGATCATCTGCCCAAAGTCCCACAGTTACATGTATTGCAACAAATGCTCCTACAAATTCACATACCTTTCAGGTAGGTCTTTTAAGACTCGTAGTTGTATGTATCTGTAATCACTGGTAAAAGGATTAAAAAATATACCTGAACAGAGAGGGAAAAAAAGGGTATATATGATTTTTCTAAAGCAAAGAATTTCCCAGTCTGTGTTTCCCAGGGGGAAATACACTTCCAATTAAAAAAAAAATTACTTGAGTTAGCATCAAACCCCTAAATATACACTATTTTCAGAATTAACCCCCAGTCTAATTGTTGTGGAGCATTGTATCAACACAATTGTTACAGATTAACAGACAACACATTCATTTTTGTAATCCTTATGTATTTAAATTTCAGTAAATGTAAATGAATGAGGTTGAGTCGGTTCTGATCATTCTTACTTAGTTTACACATAATGAAAATAATTTATCTCTTAAAGTAATTTGTAAAAACAAAATAAAAATTCCTGAAATAAATGATTAAACAGATTTGACTAGACTTAAATTTGGAGATCTTAGTGATGCGGTTGTTCTTGGAAGATGGTAGCAAAATTAAGCAACTCTGGGTTTTGTGAAGTTTCACCAGAGACAAGCAATTCAAATTGTTTATAAATTGTTGCCTATTAAAATAGACCTAGGTGTTGATTTTACAGGAGACAACTTTTGCTAGAAGTACTGTATGTGGCCCTAGAATATGAAATGACTGAACTGTGGCAGATAAAGGAACTGACTGATCTTGTTTTGAATTGTTTATTGATCGTGCTGAAATAAGACATCTACCACAGCATTACTGCAGAAGTTGTGCTGTGACAAAGTAAGTGATACCCTTGGTATACTTTAAGTTCAGTAATGTATTCCTTCTCTGTCAGACATCTGTGCTCATTCATTTTTATTAGGTTCTTACTTATCATGAGCTAATTAAGTAGCTTAGTCTCAGCTTTTCTTGCGATGCAAGAATCAGCTGTGGTCTTAAAATGCTCCTGGTAAATCTGAGATCAGCAGAAAAAAGTATAGAGAGGAAGAATGTGGTTGAACTTAGGTGTATGCATTCCATAATAGTCACCTAAGAAAAGTGATGTGACCCTACCCTTTTTTTTTTTCTTTTTTAATTTAGGTTCTTGTCTGTTCATTAGCATTCAAACACTTGTTTTTGTATCTGTGTTATAATCAGTAAAGCTGAAAACACAGACCACTGCTGTGCTTCTGGTTCAAACTGATCCATTTCTTCTGTGCAGCCGGAATGTGAGTGAGACAAACTAAAGACAGAATTTCCAGGTGTGGTCTGTACTTCAATTACTTCTAATCTGCACATGTGGGGCTGCAGTGCAGTTGCCACAGAAATTTTGTTGAAGGTGGGATGCTGAATCCTGATCTCTGGCATGGTCAAAATAAATGGTGTGGTGTAGAAAGCAAGGATTTATACCTGACCTGGTTATGTTGTAATATTAGAAACGGTTTTGATAAATCTGACTATCCTTATCTGTCATGGAATTTGCCATGAGGATTCAGGAATAGAATGTCGTGCAATACTCCAGTATTGTTTCATGAGGCTTGGCTAGTTGTTACATTTATTTATTAAAAAATAACTCTTAAGGACAGGTGTTCTCCCCCCCGTGCCAGTTTGCAGTTCGTTGTCCCTGACTGTATGACCTATTGAGAGGCTTTTTTGCACGGTGCAGAGGACCTGTTTTCTGAACTAGCAAAATAATGGAACCAATCAGCTTCAGCATCTCCCTCCCTCTCCTTAGGAGTGCAGTTGAGTGGATCTAAATCACTGCCATACACATGATTTGTTTTGATTTGCATTTTGATATATTTTGGAATAGGTGAAAGGAGAATGAGTTCCTTTGTGGTGTCATAGCAGTTAGATACTCAATATGCAATCCACTGTCTAATTAAACTCAGCCTTTAATTGGAATGAATTTAGTTGATATGTTTGCTTGCAACAAGCAAGTTAGAAAACTTACTTTCCATTCATCCTTTACCCTCATAGCACTGTATTAAGGTTAATAACTAAAATTAAGCAGGTTATGTGTAAATCTGTGTATAGGAAATAATTATCACTTGTCCGAGTAGGGTATTGCCAAGCATAGAATAGCTTTGGGAGAAAAAAATTGAAATGCAAAAGGAGGGGAAAATGCAAAATAATCTTCTAAAGTTTTAAGTCAAAACAGGCAAATGATTATAAGCAATCAACACTAATTTTTAACTTTTGTAACAGACAGGTCTCTAACTATCAAGGCAGGCTTAAAGCAGAAGAGCTTGAGATCAGGGGTTTCCTGCACTGGATCATGGTTTTCACATGGGACTTAGCTCTGTTTGATACTATATGACTTCAGTGCTGGGCTGGATGAGTGCCTGCTGTTTGCTTACTTGGAAGGTGCTGGTGTAAAGTTACCTGGATTAACTCTGCAGTGACTTTGGACATAATTTAGAAGGAATGGAAAATCTCATTTTAGTATTAACAGATTACTTTTTACTGGAATCAGCTGGTAACTTGCAATTTAGCCAAGGCATATGAAAGATATATACTGAAAAAAAGTCTCCATTGTAAATTTGAAGTTTCTGTCCCTGAATCAAGAACCACAGGAATGTTAATGAGAGTACAACTACCGTGTAGCACAACATGAGTATTACCTCAAATATTATTATTTTAAAATTTATATTTCAAAACAGTATTAGTAAATGAAACTAAATACTCAAAGAGTGATAAAGAAAAGAGGAGGATTCTTCCAAACTATGTCAAAGTGTCTCTATTTCTGTGTGTGAGAACTGTGAGAGATAGTTCAGTCCAGTAGGAGAAGAATATGGAGAAGATCAGGAAGGTGAAAAATGACATGATGACAGGTCTAACTTGGTTCGTTTGGTTTTAAATAAAACCATTAAAAAAAAAAATCTGTTGCTGTTTATTTTACCTTTTCCTTTTTTGGCAAGGTATGAATCTTTTTAGGCCAAGTGTCAGTGGGGTTTCTTTAGTAATTGCTTCTTTTTTTTCATTTTGTCATTGAATAATAGCTTAATTACCATAGTAAATCTCCATCCTAACTCCTCTGTAAACAAATTAGACCTCTCCTTAGGCAGTTTTTCCTCTTCTAGTTTTGTCCCTTTGGTCCAGATTCCTTAATATATATGTATGATATATATAACATACTTCTGTGTTACGAACGGATCAGTCCCTTTTCCATCTGACATTACCCCTTTTTGTTCTTCCTCATTTCTCCAGGGCATAATGAAGTATTTGTCACTTCTGCACAGGGGAGAGGGCTTTAATGAATTGCACAGGGTGTGCTCTAATTGACAGTAATGCATTCTGTACATTTTTGTAATTAACTCTGTAGAACTCCTTCACCTGAGGTGGATAATTGTTCCCTGAATTATGCCCTACTATTTTTATCAGTTTGCCTTATCTTGAAATTTGAAGTCATTATCACGCAAGTGTATTCTTTAATCAGCATATAATAATCAATATCACCTACCGCTTCAGAAATAACTGACTGACGTAAAAAAAAAAAAAAAAAAGAAAAATACATAGACCATAATATAGATGCAGAAAAGCTTTCAGAAAAATTTCCAAATGTTACAGATGCCATTTTTCAGTGTAGTTCAAATTGAAAAAGCCATTAAAAATATACTCCTGGCCTATTTAATTAGTAATTTCAAGATAGGTTAAATTCATCACTGTGGAGAGGGTCAGTAAAGTCCAGGAATAAATTAGATCCAATTTAAGCCCTTTGGGCCTGATTCAAAGCTCTTTGAAACCACTGGAACATTTTTCTTTGAGCTCAGCACAAATAATAGTAATTAATAGTCTCACTCTGAGCAGCTCTTGAGTGAAACAAATAATCAAATCTGATTAAAAAACTTCAACTTGGCTTAGATATTTAAATGGTAGAACAGCACTGGCCGAAAGCTGAGGGGACCAGAACCGGAGGTTTGGTGCAGCAGTTTTTAGGAGAGCTGAGGTCTGTGGCGCACACAGAAATGACATCAAAGGCTCATTAGCATGGTTCTTGATGGAAGAAGAGCTGTCAGCTCTGATTTCGGCTGTTTGAAAGGCTTCTGTCACCTGTAAATACCATTATGGGTATTTAGGCTGGAGCAAGCTTTTCAGAGCCTTTTTTTCAGTGCTGTAGTAATTAGTTGTTAAAGCAGAACTACCTAAGATGGCACTCAGTACAATTCCTGTTTAAACCAACTACGGCACAATATGGAAGCCAATTAATGGAGAATTTTTATAGTCCTGAAAGATGAGGCATAATTTACAAATGTATGAAAATTTCTTTATGTGGTGAACATTTTATATTTGCTTAAAACTACTCTTATCTGTTAAAAAAACCTGAAAATTAATCGAATGTGTTAACCAGGGAAGGAATTGGTGAAAAATCAGTTGTAAACTCTCAGCCTGGTCTTGCTTTAATTTATATAAAGCACTGAAAGAAAATTTAGACATCTTAATGTTGGTAACTTTGACCCAATACGGTTCTTTTTATCAACACAAGACAATTTATTGTAGTAAATTGATCCAGTAGCTTTAAATTAATACAAATTACTGGAATGATGAATCACCTGGAGTTTTGCTGTGAAATAAATCTTTACATTTAAATCCTTTCACTGGAAGAGCAATTCAATAAAATACATAACTCAGTGATAATATTAGATTGGACATTGCTATTTGTTTCTTTATTATCAACCTATAAAATTTCACTATTTACATTGCATATTGAATCTAGGCAAGGCATGAATTTTAGCCAACACATGAATTTTCACATTTCGTTATTCCAGCAATTGAAACTGTTCAATCAAATGATAATTTTTTTATTCCATGCTAGTGGATTCGACTCAGGTTTGCATGTACAACTGTTTCTATAGTAACTGATTCACTTCAAAGGAGGCAATAGCAGTTTGAATAACAATAAAAATAAAAAAAACCAAAATAGGTGGCATAACAAAATAGAGCATAGTATAGGAATGTTATAAAACTTTATTGATACTAATTTCAGAATGCAGAGCATTTGTAAAGAATGTATGGATGAAACACATGATTCCAGAAAATATTTATATTATGTAGAACAGTGGTCAGTTTAGAGGGAAAACAGAGATTAAATTAACCGAGTGTTAACATAGTAGTTAGAATACTGTTGAAGAATAACCATTCCATTGAAATTCTGTGTTTGGTAGGAACTTAAAAGTTGTTTTTGTTTCCAGGATAAATAGTTGTCAGATGAGGGATGGAGTTTTTGATGGGAGAATAAACATTTATGTGCATGTACCAGGTTGGCTTAGCCACCTTTCTCACAGCAGAGGATGCCTAGAGGCTGAATTACCGAGGAAACTTACGTCTAAAGGATTTTTGGGTTTTTTATCGCATCCATTGTAATTTTCTGTTCCCATGTCCCAACCACTGCCTTATTGAATTCCCAGGGGTAGTTCTTGTAACTTTTTTTTTTTTTTAATGTATGAATCTGAAAGCTCTACTTTTCATTCCAGTATACAGCAACAACAAAAAAATATTTAACCCTATGGTGACTGGGTGAAGCAAGAGAGTTGTCCCTTTCTGGTGAGGAGATGTTAAAAGAAAAAACTGAGTTTATGCTTAAAAATGAAATCCCAAAGTACAAAACAGGTTTTATTTTGTGGTGCTTTTATTGAGGTTATCAGAGTATTTTAGTCTACGGTCTTCACATTCCTTTGTGTGGATGCTTCTTGTTGGGAACAGGTGGCATCTAGAATTTTCTCCCATTAACTTCTTGGGGACATGTAACAGTGAATTTAGCTCTAAACTTTATAGAATGCTTTAGGGCAGCTTCCCCAGTGTATCTGAGCGCTAATCACTTCCTTTCTGATGAATTTTCAGGATATCAGTTTCGATGTCTTCAGACAGTTTTCTGAGAAATTCTCCACACAAAGAGTAATGCCCACTAACACAGGAAGTGTTGAAGACTGGCCTTTGGCAGCGAGGTTACTGTTTGTTACATCAGGTCACAATACACGCTGGATTAGGTTAAAAAATAATTGAGACGTCTAGATTAAAGTTTGGTTGAATCGTGCTGAGAGCACTGAAGAAATGCTATTTATGTTACACATTAATGGCATAACACCTTGCCCTCCACATACCCTTATGGAGAACACTGTTGTGATATGAATAGAATTTAATGAGTATAGCCACTATTGACTTAAACAATACTTACTACTACAAAACTGAAAGTACTTCAGATGTGTTACACACCGCCTATCTCTAATTATGAACATTTCTCTTTAACATTGCCAGTATTTAGAGAGTTTATTTCTGTGTCCACATCAGGAAAAGACATTTTATTTATCTAACGGATGAGGTAGTTCACACCCTTGGTGTACCTGTTAAAAATGCTGCAAAGACACAGAATAAGGCCTACTAACATAACTTTAGTCGAAAACGTAAAAAAAATCACACCCCCCAAAACTGAAAAACAAATGCATGAATGAGTGAGCTTTGTGTCTTTTTAGATTGAAACGCCCATAGAAGCCAGCAGTTTGGGGTTTTTGGTTTTTTTTAATTCCTGTCAGTGTTTGCATCTCCAGGAAAAAAACCCACAAAGCACATCTTTATTGACTGTTTTTGAAAAATGTTGAGTTTTATGTTGTTTTGTTGTTTGTTTTTTAAATGAAACTTAGGCAATTTTAACAGTATATTTACATTTTCTACTTGCATTTAACTCGTAAACTGTCACTGTCTCCAGAAAGCCTCCAATTGCCTTAGTCTGTTTTAGGCCAGTCTTTTAGGGTTTTTCTCCCAAGATACAGCCCTTCATAAAACCTGTTCTCTTAAAAGCAGTAAAGGAAGATTGGAATGGTGCTTTTCCACAGTAATTGCATGCTTAGTTTTTAAATACTAACATATATGGGGGTTTTAAAAATTCCTTAATTTCTTTTAGAAACTAAGTTTTCCTGACGCTTGTTAAAAATATGCATCACACATTTAGATAGAACAGCCACTTGAAATGCATGGTTTTCAAAATACAGCCTCATTGAAAAGTTTCCCCTGGAAAATTGTTCTGTGTAAATGGGGATTTTCTGCGCTAGCCGTTGTGAGAATCTTCAGTGATTATAAAGCAACCTGATTACCGACAAGATTCTTCATACTGGAAGAGATTCTGCCCGGTGTAGGCTGGCATAGAATTGTGTGAAGAGCTGTTACTCACGTGATGCCTTTGTTTAGTCAGGGAAGGAGGTCTGTGTGTTGAGCTAATCTCTTAGATCCTGTGAAGTGGCTTAATTGAAAGTAGGTACAAATTTCGGAGACATTAGTCTAATACCAGCTGATGATCCTGTGCTATTGGATAAGCAGTTGAATTTTAGGAACTTCCTCATTCTCTTTCTCTGCCTCTCCTCCTATTTCTGTCTCTCTCTACCTCATATTTACTGTGAAGGTTAATGAACCATAATAAGATTGGACAGACTTGTTTATAAGGATACACAGGCATATGAAACTTGCATCTTAATTACATTATTATTTACCTGCCTCAACAGTAGTAAACAGGGAAGATAAAAAGCCAGCTTCAGCTTTAGACCTCTTCCATATTTCTTCATACCTGGTGATCTGGTAAAATAAAATACTGTTCCTTGCAAACCTTCCCTTACAACTTACTCTTCAAACACAAAACAGTGGTTTGCAGTTATTTATATGCAGTCTCCTGCCTCAAGCAATGCAGAATTTCCCTGTACGTTTTTATCTGGGTTTATTCATATAATCTTTAGCAATAAAGTTTTAAAGTATAGGGAAAAAAAAACCCATACCAAATCATTTTTGCGCAGATGTTGTAAAGTGTGTAAAGAAAGAAGTCATCGGGATTTTGCAACCTGAAAACTAGTCCTCAAGACAAGTACAGATGGTGAATAACTTCTAGTTAATACACAGTTCCCTAGTAACAGTATTTTTTTCTCTCCCACTACTCTGTTCTGGTAAAATAATAAATCCCTCATGGCACTGTCTAACTACTTTATACTGAATGTACTCCTGGAGACGGGCATGAGTTTTGTGGGGGTTTTTTTGGTTTAGTGTGCGGTTTTTTTGTTTGTTTGGTGGTTTTTTTTGGTTGTTGTTGTTTCTGAGGCCTTGTAATTCAGTGAAGATGTGTTTATGATAGGATTGAAAAGAGTCATTGACTAGTGATGACTGAATTAAGAGGAATATAGCAACAGAATAATGACTGAAAAGGTTTAGAAAAAAGAACTCTTTATTGTTTGATGCAACTAGGATAAGGCCACCTGTACGACCTACAGCTGGCCTGTTCTCTGTACTCTTTGAAAACCTCTGAATTCTTTAACTTACTGGAATTAATGTTGCAGTACAGACAGCATGCTTGAATGCTTAAAAGTTGTCAATTTTGGATTCAAAATTCACTGTGTTTTGACAGCTCTAGATATATTCCTATTTTTTAAAAAAGTTGACTCTCCACTTCTTAAGAGCACCACCATGGATCAGAAAAGATAACTGATTTACTCTAAGGAGCACAGGGGTTTTAAAATTTCAAAGGTGTGTCAACAGGGCAGCATTCAAAATTCCAAAACGCGTCTTGGAATTTCCTCCTTGACATCAGAGTGAGAATGGCTGTAGTAAATGTCTGGGTCCCTTTATTTCTTCCATCTGCCTCTAATAAAAGAAGACTTCCTTTGAAATTTTGAAAATGTTATATTATTGGTAATTACATATTAGCTCATCCTAATCTTATGAGGATGCCAAACTCTCTTAAAATATTGCCTTGCTTCTTGTCATTCCAACACCAGAATTACTCAGTGCTTATTAATGAGTACGAGGAAGAGCATTTAAAGGGAATTTTTAATGTTTTTCTATTAAGAATTGAATCAAAGCCTTGATTCTCTGAATTGTATGAAGGGCAAACAGCTTGAGGAATGAGTGTCAGGCAGCTTAGCAAAGAAATACTTTATGTGTTTAATTTTCAGTTGCAAACTTTGCACATGGGAATTAGAGATGGGTGAGCACCTGGGAGTAGATGTGTTCAGTAATGATTGCTAGAGATTCTAGAAAACCTCTTTTAAAACTTTCTAACCTGTTCCATAGATACTGTGAATGTTGATAATGGGAACTGAGGTGAAAAATCCTATGTAGCAACGTAAAGAGCAGTGTATGAAAAGAGGTTTTCGGGATTTTACATCTCATTTAGGATTTTTGGGGCTATGTAAGAGTTTTACCCCTTCCCAAAATAATTGTTTATTCCTGAAAGGTCTTAGGCTGATAGCAAAACAAGTTCATGCTCTCTCTGGTTAAGAAAGAAGCAGACTGGAATATAAACAGAGTTCTCATCTGCTCTGTGGTCTTAGCCACAGGGTTGTGTTATCTTCTCATTCTTCTGGAAGCCAAAGAAATTGCTGCATGGTTACGTGGCACCAGCTATTGAACAGTCCTAGCAAATTAGCAGAAAACTAGAAAAGTCTTCACAGATTCATCATTAGTATATTATTTTTCCTCAGCAGGCCGCAGAACAAGCTACCTGTTGGTCACAGCAGGCATCTAGAAATACCTGGCAGTGTTTCTGAACATTTGATACTCAACCAGAAGTAGCAGGATGGGAACTGCTGTCTTAAGTGAAAGTTTCTGAGACTGAGGAGGGAAAAAAAGTCTTGGTGGTATCATAACTCTGCTTTGCCCAAAATTAAAAAAAAAAGGCAGTGATATGAAATTTATTTTTTGCCTCCTAAGGCATTCAAAATAGAACTCGCAGGTACCCATGGTTTGCTGCATTCACTGACTTGATGCCGTAGGATATTGTCCCAGATGACCCAAAAATTATGCATTCCATGTTGTCTCTACATCGATCTCTGCAGTCTGTTTTACTCTCTCTAAGATCCGGCAACCTGGGAAGCGAAACTTGTGTGTGTTACCCTGGAAGGGAGGGGGGGCTGGGTCTCTTTAAAAACAGAGAATGGACATGCACCAAGCTCTCTTTTTTCCACATTTCAGTAGTACTGGAGCCCACTCCATGAGTTTCCAACTGTTGCCCCAAGCTCCAGCCATGCTGACACGAGTTGGTCCTACAACTGCCAGGAGGTTTTTGCAGCATTTTGACAGCGTTGGAGCCTTCTGCACAGGAATAGTTTTTTCCAGGTTTTGTTTTTTCCTGCTCCTTTGTTATTTGGGGCAAGAGAGTTTCTGAACTGCAGAGGCTTGGTGGCTGTGTTGTTTTCCTTTGTTTTCTCTCTCATCCGTGTGGTCTGGAGTTGGGGGCTTCTTCACCATCTTGTCTTTGTCCTCTAGGTCACATGGGCTGACCTGGTGGCTGCCATCTTGGGAGGAGGGGCCTCAGCACCATCTCTTTTTCTTGTTCCAGGGAGAACAGGACTCAGCACCATTGCATCTCATGGTTATTGCTTTTTCCTTTTTAGTAAACTGTTATTTTCTCACTTATATTCCCTTCACATTTGTCTCTCCTTGTTGGTGAAGGGGAGAGGTTGAAAACTAAGGGCAGGTAACTTATTTTAGAGTCTCTGCCTCCTAAAATTGTCTTAAACTAAGATACTGAGTGGTGCCAGAAGATCAAGAAAGGCTATTCTGAGCTGTTAGAATATGTCTCACTTGCTGTGTCTGAACTTTGGAAGCAAATCTATTTTCCTCTGGAATTTCTCTTTTTGGAAATGAATTTTTAAGACTTTATTTATTCCTCTCTAACCTTTTCAGCTTCTGTATTTGTGAAATTCTGTGTCTCTCCCATATCCGTGTAAGCAAAGGCTTTCACTGGATGACATCTTTTGTCATTGTTGTATACAGGTATCTTTTTAACATTTTCTTTATGTCTAATTGGGTTTTTTTGGGGAAAAAAGTCATCTGCAATGAAATTTTGTTTTTAATCTCAGTAGTTGTCACAAGTGTGGGATAACAATAAAACTATTGCATCTTACATCACTTTGCACTGAGCTAGGGCTCAACTGAGAGTTAATCTACATGCAATGTCTCTGTAGCATAAAAAAGGGTTTAATAATAAGAGAAAGTCAATGAGCTTCATGTACCTTTTATAAAACATGACACAAGGCAATATAATTAAAACTAAACTTATTTCCTGTGGTGAAATTAACTTACAAAAATGAAGGTGTTTATTTATTAAATAGGATCTCTGGAGTTCTTGCCTTATTCTTACCCCTCCTGGGAAGGTTTTGATTGTTGGCTTCCTTTTTTTTGCCTTCTTGCTGTGTAATTTAAAACTGATATCTTCCTTTGGGAAACAAAATTTGATTGGAGAACAGCCTGCATCACTAGCTAAACAAATTACCAATGTTTTACTCACTTTTCTTTCCTTTTTCTTCACCCCCCCGCTCTCCCCCTAACTATAAGGGGAAGGAAAAAAATGTGTGCAGAGGTTTTAGAAACATAGTAGTGCAGAAAAAATTGGTTTTTTCAGTGACAAGGAAGGCCTTTTCTTTCAGGGTAGGTAAACACCTTTTTTTTGTAGTATCAAAAGAAGATGGCAGATTGTTTCTTTTTTGTTCATTTCCTGTGACCAAGTCTTTTGGTGCTGAGTGTTGGTCTCCTAGCACATGGATTGAATGGGTGCAGCTGCTTTATGTTATACGGTGTGTAATTTTGGAAGGGTTAAAGAGAGATGTGAAATCAGTGTTGATAGCTACTAAGATTGAAATGGTTGGCAGTGTCTTTACGATGACGTGTTAAAATAGAAGGCAAAGCAGCAGAATTTTGCTTGCTTGATTAGAGAACAAGTATCATCGAGTGGCTAAAAGGAATGATTAATGCCAAAATCAAGACAGGGCAGTTGTTTCACTGTGAGCCATGGCTTCTGCTAAGAAGAATATTGATAATAGAAGTTTTCTTTTAATGTGAAAGTATGTTGAGATACAGGCAAAATCAAGTCTTCATGCTCATAAAGTTCAGTTGAATGAATTTGAACCTGCATTCCATATGGATCTGATCTTCATGAATTGGATTTCTGCAGTAATATGGGCAGAAGTGTAGCTATTCTTTTCCATATTTTCATAATCCTTTCTTCAGAGGCAAAAAGTTGAATAATTTAGATCTTGTAGTCCTTGCAAAGTGGTAGTAACTTTTAACTAACTTGAAAGGTTTTTTTATAATGTATTTGAATGCTTATACACTGTCTAGAGGGAATAATTAATTATTATATTATTCCTTTGCAAAATCATCATGGTTTTCCTGTATCTTGTAGAACTGAGAACTGTTCAGAATATTCACTGGAAACTGTGAGCCACTAAGGGTTCATATCCTAACAGAAAAGAGAAATTCTCTTTTTTCCCTTGCAGTGATTATTGAAATTGTACTAGGAACTTCACAAAATAAAAATCAGCAACCAGCACTTCATCGTGCAGTGAGTGGAGATGTTTCTAACTCCATTGTTTAGGGATAGGTTGATACTGCACTGTATGTTCTGGCTTGAATGAAGAAGTCCTTCATCATAGCGAAATATTAAAATATTTTGACTGTGTCAGTGATATTCTGGTGGTGATATCTTCACATTTGCTATTTGTTATACTTCTCTGCATCACTATATCTGTGATGCAGATATCTATACTTATCTGGTATCACTGTACCTGTGATCTAGGTTCATTTTTAGTGTTGTGTGAAACATTTGCTAGTATATGTTGTTTTTTTGAGATTTGAAAATCAAAAAGCAATCCAAGTTTTGATTTTTTTCCCCTTCAGACTTTTAGATTGACATTTCTTTATTTTTTATACTATTAGTATAGTCTGAATAGTTCTTGAAGAACTGGAGGTAGAGAAATATGAAAACACTGACTTGCTCTAAAGATTTCAGTGCGTTAGCGAGGTGGTCTGGAAGACTTCTTTAATGCACAGTCTTGAACTAACAGAAGGGGGCCACACTTCAGATGCAAGAGAGGGGATATTGGTTTGCTTCATTAAGTGGGAAGAAAGCTTAGAAGAAAGCTAATTTTCATCTTACAAAAAAAGGTAGGGAAGCTTCTTGTTAATCCATTGGCCTGTTTACTCCTCTAGCTTGAGGAAATAACTTTTGATTTGCATAGTGAAGTGGAACTCTCGGACTTTTCTCTTTAATTCATCTGCCTAATATCTTGAGTTAGTAATATTTTCTGCCTCTTAACAAGTATAAATTAATGAATTCAAACTAATATTAGGTATTTGATTTCGTCATATTATTAGTATGCAAATTACGTTTGAATTTACATTGCTCCTATTGTCTCACTGCATGTTGTAGGCACAGAATGGAAATTAAGAAATTTTATTTTTAGTTCAATTAAGCTACAACATGTGCCAAACTATTTGCTAACGTAAAATTTCCTGAAATTAAAAGGTGTGTGGTTCTGAAATACTGACATAAATGTTGTTTCCTTTAATAATGTGACACAGCCTGGGAATCACTAAACACAGTCTAACTGCTCTGCAAAATACATACTTCTTTTCTAAAAGATGATGTGATTTTGCCATGATCATGGGTTGATCAAGAAGCACTTTGCCTTGACCTTTTTAGGAACTATCAAGAGGAACCAAAGTGACTATAGAAATTGACCCAGTGAAATTAAAATTATCTTTAAAAAGCATACAAAACACTGCACCTTTTTCCATGATTCCTGAGTATTTTATCGTACTGTTTTGTAAGTTTTGCTGTGTTTGGGGTTTTTTTCCTAATTTTGCAGAGTGGCAAGTGAAATGAGCATGAAAAGGATTTTTAAACTTGAAGAGTGCAAGAGTGCTGAAGAATAAATTCATTTTTTCATAAGAATTCTTTCTCATTCCAGTATGCTTATAAAGCTTCTCATCTTACAGCTTGTAATATCTTCATTTGCAGTCATCATTTCTGCCTTACATCCTGGAATAATACAAGTTTTTCCATGGGCTTATAACTGCCTTACTGTGCACTTTTCAACTTCTGTGGATATTTAATTGCTAGAGAAGCTAATTCTTCTCCTTATGGAATGTGCCATTGATAGTTTTATAAAGTGTGTCCTCTCATTTTAAAACAATTAGTCCTCAGAAATGTAATTGAATGAAATTAAATTCTCGAGGGAGGTAAACACCGGGGAAGGAGAAGAGCTATTTAAACTAAAGGACAATATTGGCACAAGAACTAATGGGTGTAAGCTGGCTATGAATAAATTCAAGCTGGGAATTAAAAGAAGGTTCCTAATTGTCAGAGCAGTGAGGTTCTACAATGGTTTTTCAATCAGAGCAAAATCATAAGCACTCTTAGGAAGGAGTTTGATTGCTTTATGAAAAACATTAAATTATGCAGTACTTTTCGTGGCTGGGGACTGGACTGGAATTTGGTGGGCCTTTCCTGTCCTGTAATCCTAAGAAGCACAGGCTTTCTGACAGATTTGTTTACTCAGAAATTTATCTTTACATGTCCTGATGGATGCATAAATTTATTCCTGTTGATTTTCGACTTAAGATCAGCCCTCGGCATATTTAGTTTGATGTTCTAATTCCGAGGGGTCAGCTTGGAGTCTCAGTTCAAGTTGCAGAGGCTCACAGTTGTTTGTATGTGATAATGGGAAGTTAGATATTGAGACAGAAGCTGGAGGCTTCTTCCATTTCAGTTCTCCAAGTTTACATGAGGAAAGGTTTATAATCTTTTTACTGATAGTGTAAGTGGAATTAAAAGAGTTGTTTTTTTTTATTACTACAACTTATTTTTTAGTACAAACCTAAATAGCCCTCTAAAAAGTGCAGTAGAACAGCCTACTTGGGTAGCTTAAGTGTTGGTTACTGTAATCTAAAGTGAAACTGAACGTGTTTTATTTCTGCATTTTGCTGATCTCTTTCCTCTGTATCTACCTGAGGTGTTTAAATACTGAGAAATACACTAGCAAGAGAGTGGAGAGTTTTCTCATTAAAGGTGTGTGTAGCATTACTTGTACAGTTACCCATGCCGGTGACTTGTACTGCCTCTAGTGCTGACTGGGGCGAACATGATTTACTATCGATTCAGCTACATGAAGTTCACAGACCATATTTCTGAACTGTTTTGCACTGGAATCTAATTTCTCTTCCTTCTTTAATTCTTTTTCATGCTGAAAAGTGACCAGCTTCTGAGTTGCTGCCGAGCAGTAGACTTCAAGGAGACTGAGCTGACTTGCATTTGCTGGAGCACTCTGGGAATCTTTTTTTTACAGTGTTTTCTCCCTCCTTATGCAATTCTGGCATCGTGACTTCTGTGTTGGGTTGTTTCAGGGTTTTAGGGTTTTTTTGACCCTTCATTGTAGCACCAAAACATCGAGTGAATATGTTTGCTAACCTGTGTCAGCTGAGCATTTGATGTAGTGAGTTTTATCAGGAAAGTTTTCTTGAGGCTTACCCATGCTGAGCAGCTGCTCGATTGGAGTGCATTTCGGGAGTGGCAGAAGGCCTGTTACTACTTTAACATGTTACAAAGAGCACCCCCCTCCATGAAAATATACTTTTATTTTGTTAGTCTTTGTTAAGATGCGCCTGTGTGTTAAGGGTGCGCTCCATTAACCTTTCACTTCCACAGTTGGATTAGAACCTGGAATGGAGCATCAGAGGGCATTTCAAGAAAAAGTTGAAAGAATCCCTTGAGCAGTGTATGAAAGGCTGGCCTTATGCCATCTGACAATTCCTTAGATCACATTTCTTTTCTGGGAAGGTGGTTTGTATAATACCGGACCCTTACAGGTATTTTCAGTAAGCTATTATGAATGAGGCAGATAAGCACAGTGACAGACTTTGATGTCCATTTGATTTGTCAACGGTTGTTGGAGGAGTTTCATTCTGAAGTAATTTTGTTTACTAAAATAACTGTCTAATTAAATCAACTAACTAAACAACATAGTAAAAAAAACCCCCAAACAAACCTTTCCCTTCTGGAATAATTGAATTTAGGATTAGGTTCCATATTCATGTCTTATTTACAATTGTAAATGCTTATTTTTCATCAATATTTTCTGACAGGTTTGTATTGGATTTAGGCCCAGAAGGCTTTCTGCAGATGCAAGTTTTCCAAAAGCTATTGTTTTAGTGACTTTTTCAGATTTTTCACAGTGTATTATAAATGTCTTGTTTTCTTTACTGATTTCTCTTCATTTTATTCTATCTGAAGACATGCTCTGTAGATTAAAGTAAACAAATGGTTCCAGCCCCAGTTGTTTTAGCCCTTTGTGAACTGTTCTTGGTTTTGATGTGGTTGGGGACTGTGGCTTTGAGTGCTGCATATTTGGAGTTTAATATTTATTATCTGCGCAGCCAGCATTCACGAATCGGGCGTAAACACAGAGGTGCCTTTCTCCTCTCCTGGCGATTAATAACCTTTAGGATATGGCATTCACTCTCAAGCATGTCTTAGTAGTTTATAGTC
This sequence comes from Mohoua ochrocephala, assembly GCA_013398855.1. Lineage (NCBI taxonomy): Eukaryota > Metazoa > Chordata > Aves > Passeriformes > Acanthizidae > Mohoua > Mohoua ochrocephala. Next base: position 18,107 of record VZTA01027440.1, read on the forward strand.
TTTAGTAGATGCATTTGAAGATGGATTTTGTAACTTCTGACTGATATTTGATTTCATTTGTGAACTGAGTTATAATGACTGACATCATTACACAGTAAAATGATTGTTTAAAAAAATAATTTCTCAAGTAAAAGAGGAATGTGGGATACTTGCTTTTTGTGGCGTGACTTTGTAGTTAATGTTTTTACTAGAGTGACATTTATCGATGCCACTGAAAAAACATAACCTACAGTTAAAGTAAAAAACACAGAAAACTAGTACAAGGAGATGGAAGGAAAGGAGGACCTGTGCTAAGGACAGGAATACATTCCTAGCTGACATTGGAGGAAACCATCTGATCCTTAAATGCTATTTAGAGATTTTTTCATACCTTTTTGTCTTCTGAGATGCTTCCAGTGTCAGTGATAGCTTTGGTTATTGGTAATGTAACAGGCTAGCAGGTATAAAGTTTAACATTAAACTTTTGTAGGAAACAATTTTCCACAAAAAATTACCAAAACACAGCAAACCCTCTTGCTTCTTTAATGGTTTGCAATCAGAACTTTGTCAGTAGTTAAAGTTTCTGTTTTCCTACAGAAGTTAGTTTGTGACTAAGGGTGAATTTGCTAATGGACTGTTTTTCAGTGACTCTAAAGATGATTTTATAATGAACATTAAAAACATTGACAGTGGTAAAGAAGAGGATATGGATAGTTGGAAGAGATAGTTGGGTATAAGGTTTTAGTATTTGAAATTCACCATGCACATTAATTTCTTCTAAAAAAGTTTTGTTAGAAATATGTTCAGACAGAATTATAATTATACTCTCAGTGGCTCAGGTCCTGGTTTTCTTCAATTAGGTATTTTAAATATGTATGCCTGGTAATATATCATTATGGAATATGAGAGCAAATTGGGTGTGGAGGGCCAGATACCGTGCTTCTGGATGCTTCTTTTCTCTCTGAGAATAAAACCATATGTTTAGAAGATTCTTAGTCTGAATCAAAACATAAAGTGTTTCCTGAACAAAGATAAAACAACATTTAATTGATGTTGGTTTTATCTAAAAGAACCAGGTTTTGTTTTAACATAAACTGTCTAGGTGACCTGTTTAGTCTTAATTCCTACGGTGAAGAATTTCAAGTCTCTGTAACCCGTTGACATTAACAAAACAATCTCTTTTATTGAAGTAGAAAAGACCAGGCTGACAGTCAAAAGTTTACTATTTTTCACTATAAATAATGTTTATTATGTATTATTACTTTTGAATACGTGGATTGAAGACATTTACCTGTGTTTTACTCTCCAAATATCTGAGCAGGTCAAATGCTAATAATAAAATGCATCCATACAACAGAATGTTTTGCATGAATAGTGCTTGTTCCAAACACAAAGGAGTAACATAGATCTTCTGGGTCATGGAATGCAGTCCTGTCCTGTCAAAAGCAACCTTTATGTAATGCTTTTGCACTATGATCAAGTTTCAGACTGTATTTTTGGTTTTGTACGTGGTCTCAGAGCCCGCCTTTCTGAAAGGCTGTACTGTACAGTTCAGTCATGTAATGTCTGTGAGTGCTCTGGAAACAAGCGGAAAAAATGAGCATTGGCAGTGTATTCTAGAAACAAGTGCTCTCCTCTGCATTTTTTTCTTGTTTTTCTTTTTGGCTCTATCCTTGTCCTTCCTAAGCAAAGGGACAAAATATGATTTTTTGACAAAATATGTTTACTGAATAATAAAGCTCCTATATAAATGGAAGAGTTTTTTCTTTTCTTTCTTTCTTTTTTAAAGAACTCAGAGGTCAAAGGCCTGCTTACTTCTCTGTGGAATCCTTCAAATAATGTGTCATATGTTCTGCTTAGGAAGAAAACCTCTAGTTCATTTCACAGTTATGCTGACATATGGAACTCTGTTCCATTTTACTTGAGAATTGTTTGGTGCTTTTTTCATGACAAGTGTTTCCATTTATCTAATTTTGAGTGATACGAAGGTTTTCTCTAGATAAGAAAAGTTCAGGTGCATAATAAATTTTGATGCAGTATGGAAGCAGTGTATTAATATAAAAATTATTTCTCTGATACTGGTAAGAGCAGCTTCATTTTAGTCTAATAAGAAACATGATACCGAAATAAACTTTGACCACTTCTGCAAACCCTTGAAGCTGTGTGTACCCTGATGGTGATGTGGGAAGGATTTATGTTGGGATGTGGTGGCTGACTAGTTACTTTAAAAATGCAGTCTTCCCAAATTAGTCTCCTAAATTTCTGCTATTCATAAGTGTCAATGTATGCCTTCTTCAAGGATAAGCAATTTAACTGTCTCTTGGGTACATGAAATAACTGCCAGGTTCAATGTCTCCTCTAGATCCCGTAAGTCTCAGCTGTCCCCTTCTCAGCTGCCACAACTTTCAGCTTTCTTTTGACAACTTAGGTAATATGTCTTATCTTCAGTGTGAAAAACTGAGTCCAAAAACTGGTCTTTACCATGGAATAAATACCATCAGTAGTACTGGATAAAGAAGAGGGATTGGAGGATGATGGTGCTGCCTAATTTTGTCTCTGCCAAAGAAGGGTGAAGTTGCAGAACAGAAGGTAGCATTTCTGCTCTGCCATTATTTATTTATTTTAGTTTTGCTCTTGGCCATTTGAAAACACAGAAGAGTATCAATTTGTACAAAATGAAATTAGCAGTTCTGAGAATGTCTGGCTTCTATGAAAATATCCTTGCTGGTTCTCCTGTGGAGCAGCTTCAGTAGCCTGCCTTCCTAACTGTTCTTAACAGCATGAAACCTGACTTTACCATGCGGAAGCAGACTTTGTCATAGCGGGGACGAGGCAACGTGCATGTGTAGTTGCAAGAAAGCTGAAGGAGTCCCAAATCACTGCAGTCTCTGCAGGGTCCACCTTTATGCTTCAGTAATTTTTCCATCAGTTAAGATAACTGCATCTACATAATGGAGTTCTTACATACTGGTTTGGGAAGAAAAGTCCAAGGCCAGGAGAGAAAAATGAACAGTGTGGTGAAGAAGTGAAAAACAAGGAAATGCATAAATCTGAGGTCTTATCTATGTGTACTGCATGTCGTGGATATTGTAATATGAAATACACATTGTTATACACACCGTTACACAAAATAATGTCTATAGAATTTCTTATTAAAGGGAATTTCAGGAAAGCAAACCTCCGCAAATTTTGGTCAACTACGTTCTGCATTTAGGTTAATTTCGGTCAATACTAGGTGATCAAAAACTGCGAGTCAAGTCTAAAAATAGCATGAGAAGAAGTTTATTTCCCTGTAGTTTTAATTATGGTTTTCCTGAAAGCAGTAGGTGAGAGCCACATGATGCCATTTTTGTTCTAATATGTGTAACCAGGTTTTATTATAAACTGATACGTGCTTCCAGAGAGACGCTTCATAAAACTACTCAGTAGACAAATACTTGCATTTTATTAAAAATAAAGCCAAAAAGGAAGTGGCACAAAGTACTCTAATTTTTGTACTGCACTTTTTACAACCATGAAAAAAGTATTTAGGTACTGGGAGGCAATAGTGAGCAGAAGTATGTTTGTTGCTTTATTTTTCTTCCTCTATTTACTTTAAGAAATAGTCCCCATGAGTAGAAGAGTAGTTCTGCCAAAAGAAAGGGAGGTGAAGAGGTGGATGCTTTTTATAGTAGTAGAGAAATCCACATGTTGAAATCATGTAAAAATATTATCTCCCAAGAGTGAGTCTGAGCTCCCTTTTTATGTGGCATTTTGATACACAAATGTATGTTTTTCATGTCCTGTCTGTCCCCCCCTCTCTTTTCATTAGATTCCCTGCCAATAATCCTAGTTTTTGACAGTGGTAAGTCTGTCAGGAAACTATTTTTCAGGTTTTGATTAATATCCAGACATTTGGTGTTCATCTGTACTGCAAAAGGGAACTTGATTTCAAGTAGCTAAGTAAATTCTTTTCTTCTATACAGCTACAACAACTTTATAAAATACTGACACGATGTTATATTTCTGAATGCAGTTCTCTCGAGTGTTTTCAGTTGAACAAATCATCAGGCAATGGATTTTGTGTTTTCAAAGTGTAATAGCATCCAAAAACTGGTGAAATAAGGCTTTCTACTTGGTTCTGTGTTGAAAGGGCCAATACAAACACTGCCAGCGTCACTACGTATGATACTCTAGTGGCATCATAGCAAATTTCACATCCTTTCAGTTTACTTAAAAGAAATTCACAATGCAGCAAGCAACTTCGAATATGTAGGAAAATACAGTATTGTGAATGGAAATAAAACAAATTGAAATAAAAGCCCAACTTGAAACAGGAAATCATACTTATGGGTATGTTTTTATACAAGAAAGGCTGCTGCTATAACAGGAGGAAAATGTTTTTCACCATCAATATGTTTGTAAGCAGTGGGGGGAGGCTCTTATCTGGAGCAGACAACCTCAGACACCAGTATTTACTGTTGTTGGTTCTAAAACATTATAGCACTTCTTCATACTGAAACAGAAGCAGAGTTTCTTTCCTACTACTGTGTGGCAACTGTGGATTTTTTGAATGCTTGCACTGAAGTTCTAGCTCACATTTGAAGACAACTAAATAGTCTTAGAGAGGGGAAGATTCATAAGATGTTGCCTAAATAACCCAACCCTGCTGACCTTAAAATTCCCAGAGCTCAGACCACTGTAGGGATATGTGACTGTAGTCTTTGTACACCATCATATTAGAACTTATCCATATTAGAACATAGTGCTGCTGTTAACAGTGTTTGGATGGGCACAAGAGAGAAACTGTAAATCTTAATAATACTGAGTAGATGGAACTGAAGTAAGAGATAGGGATCGGATTTTGATTTGGTTTATTGTGTAAGTTGGATCTTCAAATCAACACTCAGCTGAAAAGAAGCATAGTATTCATGTCAACTGATCAAACCTACTTTCAAAGCAGAATGGACAGCTTAATATTCCACTGTAAGCAGGCATAATTTCCTGCAGGTCTTGCTTGAAACATGGTCATGAATAGGCTCTGCAGAACGGTACCTTCTGTGCAGTGTCAGAAATGTTAAGGAAATTAATCTGATTAATAAAAAGTATAGTCTGTGCATGCATTGCTTGTCAGAATGGAGTAACAGTCAATTATTTGCTCAACACAGAAGGCTGAGTACATATTTTATATTTCTGTAACTGGAATGTTTAGTGGAATGTTCCAATCAGTTTATTTCATCAGTGAGCCCTTTTATTTACCTCATTTACTTACCTTTTTTCAAAAAAAAAAAATACAAAAACTTTATTTTTGTCACATGTCAGGGAGTTTGAGGACAATAGCATGGCACACACAAGCATTATCCCACTGCACCAGCAAGCACTGTGAAAAGGGGTGGTAGCTGGGTATTACTGATTTGCTTGATTGAGGCAATGGACAAAAAGAAAATCATAAAACACCAAGCAAATAGCAAGCAAATAGCATTTTGTAATGAAATATAGTAGACTTGATAAAATAATTCTAATTTGAATCTGAGCACAGCTCAGTGTTTAACAGACGAAATGTAGGCAGTTGTGATGCTTGCTAAAGCAAACGCTCTACTAAAGTGTTAATCGTTGTAAGTGGTCAGTTTGATTAATAATGAGCTACCTTAGAGTTCTTACTAATTCCTCATAGCTAGACAAGTAGTAGTGACCAAGATGGCCTTAGCAGGTTTGTGTTTTAATAGGTCTTATAAAGGCCTGATCATTGCCCATTTCAAACTCCTGTGTAGTTTGCAATCAGCCATGTCGATTCACTTCAGTAAGTTACTGTTTCTGGATTTAAAACAGAAGTACTGAAGCTCTGCAGGGGTAACTGCAACGTCATGATGTCTGGAATATTCTCATTTTGGGAGTGATTGGTTTCTGAGAATTTTATTATGTGCACATAGTACATGTTTATCTTATATTATAACGAGTACACATTATCTTAAAAAACTGGTTTTGATGCCATCAGCTAGCTAAATATTATTACAGTTTAAAAAGCCCCCCTCCCCCCAAAAAGCAAGCCTTTCTTATCTCCGTCCTCCCACATACTCCCAGTTGAGAATCTTCCATCTATTACCACAAGTAAAGCTGTAACCAGTATTTAATTTTGCCTTCTGTTTCATTGTCTGATTACTCATGGCTTTTGCTGCAGGGTATTTGACAAGATTAATGATACAACTAGCACCTTTGTGCAACTCTCATTACCAGTATTTATCTTAGAATTCACTTCTAAGAGGTAGTATGGATCCTTGAACGTAAAGCCACTGAATATCTGTTAAACCACTAAGCAGGAGGCTGGAAGCATGGGAAGGATACAGCCTCAATTGAATACATATCTCCGGTTAAGTGTAGAAAATATTGCGTATTGTGATATTCAAGAAGTCTGGAAAAAACCCTACATAATGCCTGAGTAATCTTTCTCTGTATTCTTCAACTAATAATTCATTGATTTACTGCTTTTTATAAATGTTCCATTCTCAGAAAGGAGAATGTACTTCACTGAAATAACACTATTTATATGTTATAGAAAATGTAGTCAACATAATTATTATTTATACTGTTGGTTATTCAGCAGTTTGTGGTTTTGCATTTATTTTCTACTCTTTGCTTCATTTTTCCTGAAAATGATAATGTTATAGTAAGTCCGGATGAATGCAGATGGGAGAGAGCTTTTCCTGTCAAAACTGAATTTTGATAAGTGGCAAAGTGAGTCTAATGCTGCTGTCCAGGATTATGGATACCATGTGTAAATCCAAAACAGTTAGATTGAATTTTGCTGTGTTTTGTGGTGGAGCCACCCCTCCTGGGTGCTTGCCCAGTCCTGGGAGTTGAAAGGTCAGTGAATCACAGTGATGGGGTGTAAACATTCTGCAATGCCTACTTACCCATAGGAAAACAAAAAAGGAGTGCAGGTCAAAGAAAAAAGAGCACTAAGTGCTCTGCCTCAGCTTGTCCCTTTCCTTTTCAGGAGCTTTATTCTTTACCAGTCTCCAGTAGCCTGCTGTTGTCCCTTCCATATCAGCAAATTGTTGCATTTTTGTAGTTTAGTGCAAGTTTTTCTAAGTCAGGATTGGTTTCATTCCTGAGGGTGGCATTAGCTAAGATTCTCTTGTAACCTTATATAGTATTTTGAATTGAGTAGAAAACAGTATCAAAATTCCAAGTAGCAAGGAAATCTTAGTTCTAGTGCTGGCCCTGGTAGGATATAAACCAGAACTTTTCCCATAGATTTTTGGTGTTTGATCCTTTGCAAGTCATGGCAATTGTGCAATTTAGGTAATTTCTGAAGAATTATTTCCCTCATTTGTGTGGAAACATTAGTTGCAAGGATTCTTAGGGAAATAAAGGCGACAGATTAATCCTTTTCCTTCAGGATATGTAATCTGACTTTTATCTGAAAGTCTTTATTGAAGTTGACATCCTCTTATGCTAGGCAAGGTACACAGGCAATGGACAGGACAGTTTTCTTGAAAACCTGAAGTTTCAACACTACCTCTGCCTGATGTGAGTTTCAAGCAATCTCAGGTCCCTCCTGAGCTCAGGATTTAGCCGAGCAGAGCATCAAGGAATCTCTTTGCCTGCTGTGCAGTGTCAGCTTCCCACTGCAGCTTCCTTGCAGGGAGTTCTGCCAGGCTCTCAGAATGAATCAATTTCTAGCGCACACGTGTGTACACAAATAAAACGTTTTGATACGTTAACGAGTGAAACCTAATCTGAGTGCTGGATGCCTGACCTCGATAATCTGAGGTGAGGAAAAACGTATCTTTAGCCATGAATAAGGCATTCCACAACAGAAACTAAGGAAGTCTGAGGCATCTGTTTTCCCAACCTGCTATTTTTATCTGAAGAGTACAGTTCTTGCCATGTAATGAGCAGAACATTGATGTTTGACTATAACAATACTCAGTGTTGTGACTTTGATTCCTATCCCTTTATTCCTTAAATTCAGGGGTTCAGATAGTATAAGGGTGCTGTATGAGAGCATCAGCCCTTAGGCAATTGGAGAGTAGCTTTTCATTGTGAAGCTACGGTATTTTAAAGTGAAGAGCATAAATAAAACTATTAGAAGATTTTTTGAGTTGTTAGGTGACTGCCAGCCTTCTTTTAAGCTAGCTCCAAATTTCACACTTCTGTAGCAGATCAGCTGGTTTGTAAGTTAATTGATGTATGTATCATATTACCTGTTATTTATTTGTAAATAAAACATTTTGTTTAATATTTGATCAGCAGTGAGTGAATTGGATCTGATGCTTTTATAGAAGGTTTATCACACATGCGTGGTGTAACCTGAGGATAGAATGTTGATCCAGGTCTTGTGTCACATACCAAAGTATTTAGGCTTTTAAATAATGTGGAAATCTGACAGTACAAGTGCAAATTCTGAGAAGCAGATGATTTAATCTCCTTTTTGGAGATATCAAATATTTTGGCCTTTTTGGGCCTTGTTCCCTGGAATAAGAAAAATTGCTTCATATCATAAGAAATGCGTTTGTGCAAATGTGAATAAAAATCAATCAACAATCCACTGGTCTGTTTCCGCAAATATTGCCCTTCGCTCACCTTTTTCTGGTCATGTCTTTTATGGAGATGCTATTTAGTGAACAACCAAAAGGAAAAGGAATTGTGATCTGGCGGATATGAAAAGCTAAAATACAACTTCCCAGTTTCGGTGGACTTGACACTGATCTCCTTTCGCCTAAGCCAAGTATATTTAAGTCCTTACCTGAGTTAAACATGGCAAGAATAAGAGAAATTATTTGGGTTTTAAGCATTTGTTACTGCAGGTTTCTCAAGCAGATTTGTTTCACCTGATAGTGGTCCATTTATGGAACTACAGTGAGAAGAAATGCAATAGCTGACTGTCTTAAAGGTCAAAATCATTTTCCTTCAGAAATATTTTTGTACTATAATGACACATTTTTTTTTTTCAGACAGAGAGGTAGAAAATGTTGACATATGCATAAAATAAATCTTCAGCGTAATATAAAATTACAAATTATTAAATCTGTATCTTTAAGCATTTTGTGTGTTTTGATTTTTTTTTTTAAATGGTCTTTAATCACAAGTATGTTACAGAGATCAACTTGCAGTGAGCACCAGAATCCTACTGGGATGGTAGGTATTTAGAAAGTGTAAAAGGCTGCACTGTAGGAGTTTTGGACAGCTTTCACTAACACTTTTTAAATCTTGCAGAACAGATGCATGCAAATATGGAATAAATATTTTAAAATTGCATTTAACTGTGTGTCTTCATAATTTCTGAAGATAAGAGCCTATTTTTACAGGGAAAGAGCTCTAATTTAAGTATTTTATTTATGAATGTTAACAAGTGTTGAATGCATTAAGATACAATTTACAAGTGAGTGAATAAATTATTTTTTGGACTCTTTTAATCTAATGCAGTATGGACAAATATCCAGAAATAATTAAAATGATGGACATGTTGGTATTGCATGCAACTTCCTACATTGTTATTTTGCATAAAAAGGGCAAGTAAGGGGAAGATGTCCATACATTATGGGTTTAATTGGCAGTTTCTTGTTATTAGAATAGAGGGTTATTGTCATTCCTGATGTACTTAATGTGAATCTAGTATTTGAGAAAGGTTGATAAGTGAAAGAGTAGGTTAAGGGTTGGCTTGTGAAAGGTTTAGTACTTCTGGATTGACAGCTCTGAGAATCTGACAATAGCTGTACAAAGAGCCAAAACAGCACAGACAGTGCTGCTGCCATCTTTGTCTCACTGCTCCATCCCTTACCAGTGATGCACCTACTTTTATCTGGAGTTCACCTGTGTCTCTGAGACATATATTCCTTCAAATCCTGTCCTTTTCTTGCTAAATTTACTTGCAAGAGGACTGAACACAAGAACACAATGACAGCTGTGTCTCTCTTCGAGATCCAAACCTACTAAAAATTGCCTTATGGGGCCGTATACACCATGCTATTGCAGCCAGCTGATCCTTACTTTTTCTGTGAGAAGGCTGAAAGCACTAAACCTTCAGAAAAATGTTTGGTTTTTTTTTTTTCTCTGAAGTGGTAAAAACTTGTTACAGATATCAAGGTGAGCATTCAAATTCAGACTCCTGTAAAGTTCTTCAAAAGTGGTAATGCTGCCCTTGAACTGTTTTGATACCCAAGATGTGATCTATTTCCTCATCTCTCACTATGTTAAGCATGGGTTGATTGAAAACATCCAAGGAAGCTGACAAACATGAGTTGGCAGCTAATTGTTCAAGGCTGTACCTCTTGCTCATCCCTTTCCAGAGATGCTTTTCAGAAGGAAATTATCATCTTTGATCCTATTTATGATAATTTTGCTCTTAATAACCTGACCTTT
>VZTA01027440.1:31173-61031 GCA_013398855.1 Mohoua ochrocephala
AAAAACCAAAGTCCCAGGGGAACAAAGGAGTTGAACTCTCCGTCTCTCTCCTCCGAGAAGAGGAGCCAAGAGCCGGGCAAAGCAGGAAGGTGCTTGCTCTGCTCTGCAGCAGCAGCAGCCACTGTCTCCCCATCCTTGAACACAAAAAATGTTTTGAAAAGTTTGTCTGGCTTTTTTTTTCTTTCTCTCGCACCCAATTTTAAAGACACAGAAAGGCACAGGAATCATGTCTGGGCATAGAGCAGGCAATAGGGGATACATATCATAAAGTCACCCCAAGACACTAAGCCAGGTGGAATAAGGTCTCCATGGTCTTCAATCCTCATAGTGGTGGATCTAAAGGACTGTTTTTCGGTCCTTCATAATTTTTCATGCAATACCTCTCATGTAAAGGAAGCATAATTTTAGCTGTGCTTAAGGGATTTCATGTTCACAGTGCACAGAAAGGTCACTCTGAGTAAGAGCTTCCTTTGATTGAAGCAGCAGTGGCATTATACATGATGTCCAGAAAGGGAGCACTGCCTGTGTTTGTACTCTTTCTCTGGTGTGGTCTTTGCTTCTCACTGGCTGGCTGTGGTATGGAGTGTGACAGATGCTGTCTGTGTGCAGAATTTTTGACTGTCTTTTAGCACCACAAAGCACAACCAGACACCAGACACTGGTCCAGTCTGGAAATGAAAAGGCATGGTCCCATGCAGGAGGTGAGCTCCACATTTTGAATTACCAGCATGTGTTATTTTCATATATGCAGCCTTCAGGTAGCACTACCCTTTTCAGAACACCATTGCTTGGGCATGAAGTAGGGAGGTGTTTCAGGCAAAATTAGACGCAGGAGGAGACAAAGCCAATGGGACTTCCAAAGTAAAGGAATGACATTACTGAACTATCTGATATAACCACTTCTGTTGAATGATAGGGTTGCTTTCAGATAAGTTGCAGATTGTATCCATAAAAATAATGCAGTTGTTTAATTTTCAGTTCTACCTTAAAAACTGATGGAACAGAAAATCCAATGCCCTCCCCTTTTATAAAGCTCAAATCTGTAATGTTACTTCTTCATAGAGAACGTTGTCATTGAGTAACAGTCGGCTGCCAGGAAAACGCTGAAGCAAACTGTCTTATATTTTCAAAGCAGACACTGCTGCCTTTGAAATAATCTTGTAGCTGTTATATGATGGAATACTAAATAGAAGACCAATTCCAGATCTTTTGACAATGTTCTGTTATAATGACTTTACTCCTTTTATATCAAATGATTGATGTAGATGTAATCATTGTGGTTGATGGATGTTAGTGTGGCAGGGTGACATTTGATTTCTGTTCTGTTTGAATTCTGATTAGCTTCAAGAATAAATCTGGGCGGTGTGGTTAGAAAAAAGTTTACTGTACCTGTGTGACTAAACTGGTGTCTGACTGACATTTATTTATTTTTATCAGTGTGGAAGGGTCAGCAATCCTTATTATTCAGTCTTTAAAGTGAATTTTAATGCTTGTGAAGGGAACCAGATTGACAGCTAGAGGAGAAGTTCTTTCTCAGTCTGCAAAGCAGACATAGAACAGGCAAGAATGATGTTCCTGTCTTGTCTAGGGAGTCTTTATTCTTATTTATGGGTGAATAATTTTAATGGTCACAGATCTGATGAACAGCAGTAACACATTTTGGCCATATGGATTTGTATTAAAACCTGCCATATGTGGTTGCAGGAGTTTGAGGGAAAGTAAAATTTCATGGTCTGTTTCATCTAGGAGAAAAGCAGGAGTTGCTGATAGAGTGACTGTGTGTAGATATGACAAAGATGAAAAATGTATGGAATTTCAGTTACTTTCATCTTCCCTTCTGCACTTTTTTCCAAATCAAAGCTATTGCAGAACAGGAGTGACTGATTTGTTATTGGGAAGGTCAAGAAAAAAGTTTTCTTCTGAATACATAAATAATTCCTGTTATTATTTTATTTTATAACCTTTATTTCTGTTCTGGCTTATTTCTTGTTTTCAGTTGAGTTCAGCTGTCTCTTGGTGAGCTCTTAGGAGCTGGAGTGGCGATTTCCTGCTCTTGCATGCTGAAGACTAAATGCACCTGTCAGAGATGGAGTTCATTTTCTTCATAGCAGTCCCATATGGTGCTGCATTTCAGATTTGTGACTAAACCCGTGTTCTGGCTGTTGCTGATCAGTAGTGGCAGAGCAGCAAGCTTTTCTCTTGCTCTTGCTCTGCCACCCCCTTCAGTGAGCACTCTGGGGTGGGCAAAAAAATTGGCCACAACACAACTTGGGCAGCTGTCCTAGGTTGACCAGTGGAGTATTTCATGCCTTATAATGCCACGCTCAACAATAAAAATGAAGGGGAGTTTTTGGGTGTGACCATGCAGACATGTTCATGTACCCGTGTGACTCCCTTGGCTGCTACTGGGGTGCTTTGCTAGACCATGTGGAATGCAGAGAGGGAAAGTGTTGTGTTAATTGTCTCTGCTCACATTGGTTTAATGGTATAAAAAGGACTTACAGTCCAGTAAAGAGTATCTCTGGTGATTTGTGTTCTGGTTCTTGATCTCATTGACATCCATTCTGAAAACATTCTTTCAAACAGTGTTATTAATTGCAAAATGTGGAAATGCTGAGGGGGCAAACGCTTTTCTATTTTCATTTCTCCCCCTCCCCTTTGCTGCCTAATCCCATGTGATTTCAAGTGAATTTATAAACGTGAGTCTACCTTTGTGCTGGCATGAACTCTTGAGTTGACTTGTTGTGTAAGATATGTCTATTTAATGTTTTGTTTGAACGAATGAGGTTAGGTTTTAGGTACAACTGCCCATGTACATTGTTCTGGAGAGTGCACAGAGGGTTTCAGAGAGTTCTCCAGCAGGATTAGGAAACGGAACTTTATTTTGACAATGAAATGGAATGTTTGAAATGAACATGTTCCATTAGAGGCTGTTGAGAAAGCTGCATTGACATCTGTATGGAGCTCTTAGGAGGAACACCTGTATGTTTTGCTGATCTTAAGGCAAGCAAGTTCAGTTTGTCCTCTCTTATTTCACAAATTTCTCACATATGTCTTCATTTGGAGACCAGTGATTTGTCTGATGGAAGTATATTTCCTAAATGGCACCAGGTTTAAACCCAGGTTTAAACTTCCGAAACTACTGAGAAAAGGGCAGTGGCTTCAGTAGTACCAGTGGCTAATCAGCATCACTGTTGAATATTTATGACTTGTTCTTAATTTGAATTTGTCTGGATTTAATGTCAAGGCTTTCTTTTGAATGCTGGGTCTTTCTCTGCTACATCTGAAGAGCACTTTAGTACCCAATGCTTTCTGCCCATGAGTGTCCTTACACTGTCTAATCAAGTTACTGCTCAGGATTTTTTTTTTTTTTTTTGATAAGCTAAACAGGTTTAGCTATTTTGCTCTCTCACTTTAAGATGTTTTGTCAAATCCTGTAATATTTTTTGGCACTCCTTCTTTTGTTTTTTTTTAACCCCCCCCTTCAATTTTTTATTACACTTTTGAAAGTATCAGGAGAAGTTGTATTCCAGCAATGGCCCAAGTGATTCTGTGTTTAGAGATAAAATGACCTTTCCACTCCTTAGTTGTACATGAACCTCTTTGCTACAGAACAGTCTGCATTTTTTAACTTAGCTGTATAGCTTTGACTGTATTAAAACATGTTCAATTTAGAGGATCTGCTTCACTATGCTGTATACCTGCTGTACTGTAAAATACAATATTTAAAGCTAAATACTAATTACTTAGGGTTTATTATTATATATCATGATGTTGACAGGATTCTGAAAGTATATTTTGGAAAACATTCCTGTTTTCCAAATGAGCTTCAGAACTTATTTGTAAATGTTTCTATTATAGTTAAGATCTTCTGGATGTAGCTATAGGAGTACATAATTGTGGTCTGGAAATTAGACAAATATTGTTTGTTATTTGTGGAGATATATTGAATAAACTCTTTATATTTAATCTGCAGTCAAGTATTTGTCTATAATTTCCCTCAGTTATTAATATGACTTAAATTTAAAAAGAAACACCTGAAAAACATAGCTGATGGTTTAAAAATAGCTCTGATCTCATGCAGTAGCTCTTTGTTTTTATTTTAATTCTTCATATCCCATGGCTTTTCAATTCTGAAATTTTTTGTCTGTATATTTGTGAACTGATCCTGCTTTGTGAACTTTCCCTATTGAAACCAAGTAATACTTATTTTAGTGAATAATTCTGTAAAAAAATGCTTTTGATTTAAACAGGCATTTGCTTTTCAGGTTTATATGCAAAATAATTCTTTGTTCCTCTGTCCTGAAAGTTTAAATATGCTGAGTTATTTGAGATGATACATGACATTATTTTTCCTGTGAAGTTTGAAAAGATTACAACTTCAAAAATATTTAAACTAATTTAATGTTGAAATTACTTTTCTGTTGTTCAGTTCCCTGAGAAGATCAAATGATGCTTTTGAGTTGATCAAGCACCAATTTTAAGAATGAATTATTTACACAACTTTAATCTAGATGTCACCTAATGTTTTTTCTTGTCTCTCTGTATCTGACTGATGCGTCATAATTGGGAAAATATACATGGTCTAAATATGTAAAAATTTTTAAATACATAGAAATTAAAATGTGACTTGCAGATCAAATTAGACCTTTAATAAGACTTGAAGTTGTTATTTTATGAAGCCTGATTCCTCACTCCTTTTAAAGGAACTTAAATTTCTGGAAGCTCTCAGCTGCAGTGAATGTTCTTACATGCCATCACTGATGATAGAACACAGCACCATTTTAAGGTAAAGGAAGGCAAGAAAGGAAGGTCTAAGTAAAAAAGAAATCAGTTGTTCTAAAAAAGAGAGAAGATCTAGAGTCAGACAAATAAACAGATTTATGTTGTGTTCATGCTGTCTACTGATGGATAAAACCTATTGGTTTGGGTCTTTGGCATTATTCCAAAAAGAATTGTTGCTGAGTATTAATGTGAAGAGATCAGTGGTTTCCTCAGAAGTTGTTCCATGTTCTCAGTCCGGGGCCTTGCCAATTGTAGGATGCTTCAGAAGTGTTTCTGTATCAAAATACTGTATAAAAACTGTGTGTTCCCAGTGCATTGAGAGGAACAGTGGAAAGGAAAAGGTGCAGTGGAGGTGAAAATATTGATGTCTGGTGCAGGTTCCACCTTTTCTGTGAAGGGAACAGCGGATCTTAATGGAGAAGGTGGAAGAATCTGAAACGGTCAGTGCACATGCTCAGACTAGAATAAAAGTGTTACTTTTGTTTAGTCATAGCCTTTTAGAAGAAAGGTAAAGGACTGAACAGCCCAGAGATTGTTCTTGCCAATTAAAATATGATCCTGTCAGCCGAGATGCTGGCAAAGCAGTTCTCTGGCACGTCGTCCAGCGTTTCAAAACAGAAGGCATTGGTATGGTAAGTTAAAACCCCCGTGGATGGAGCATGAGCACTTAATTACAGCATGATGGATCACAGCAGGCAATCCCCCTTTCGCCACCCACCAGCCTTTGAGAAAGCCCCCAGTGATAAGTGCCAAGTGTGTTTGGGTTCAGCGAGGTGAAATCGTCCAGCCACTCCTTTGAGTGCAAAATAAATTGAAGTGCTTTAAGAACCCCTGCTTTTGAGGTAACATGTGATTACAGTAACACATTAATTGCGTAGCTTAACCATGATATACTTTGCCTGTTGCAGGAAGAGGAAAGAAGGCCCTGACTAACCTTGCTGTGCAGTCTAGCCTTTAGAAAATGTGGTATGAAACATTTGAATTAAAACTCCTGTGAAAGCCTCAATTTACCCATTTCTTTATGGGTAGGCAACATACTGAAATATTCAGATTGGATGTTCACCAAAGGTTTATGCAAAGCACCATTTTGCGCTGAAACTATTTTGATTTAAAAGCCCTTTGAAATAGAGGTTGGTGCTTGATTTAAATTCTCCCTGCTCCAGCTCGTTCATCCTTTCACCTTGGTTTCTGCTGTGAGGAAATGTAATTTTTTGAAGTGCAGAGGGAGTCACTGTCTCTCCCAAAATGCTCAGGAAGAGAAGCAACTTTCTGAACTGAGAGATCACAGTCTAGGACGCTGCATGCCTTGCCATTCTGTCACGTAGTTTTGAAGCAACCTTCAAGCCTAACACATTTATACATACAAAGCTTTACTGAGGTTCTAATTCTGATGCTTTTGTGTTTGTCCACTTGAGCATGATAATTAACTCTAAAAATAACTTTGTAAAGTTTAAAAGATAGCTTGAGTCAACATTCCATGAGAGATGTATAGATAATAACAGAAACTTAAACCAAAAGCCTGGTCCTTGCCCGGCAGCCAACTAACCTGAAACATTGCAAGTAGTGGGAATTTTGCTACTTGCTTTATGAAGTTTCCAAAATACAATTGAGATATATTCTTTTTATGACAGTGGGGAAAAAAAAAGAAAATCTCTGTTGTATTCCTTTGCTGTAATGGTGTTCAGTGCTAACGACTTGCACTGTGACATGCAGCCGAAGCCACCATGCAGAGTACATGGAAGTCACTAGAGATAAACTAGTTTTGAAATATCTGACCTTCTCAGGGGGATTTCATTTTGGCTCCAGCTACTGGACCCCGCCCGTATGAAACATGAGTCTGGAAGTGCTTTTAGATGCTGAACAACACAGACAATTTAGGAAGTACAGCATGGCTGCCAGTGGGTAGATGAAACAGAAAGAAAAGAGGCAACAGGGACATGAGTAACTCCAAATTGGTGTAGGGGAGAAAAATGTACAGCAAGAGAATCCAGATAAAGAAGGGGTTGGAACAACAGGGAGAAGGAAGGCTCAGACATGAAAAAGAAGAAAATAAAATCATTGTATCAGAAATAGAATCTGTGAGTTAGGAACATTTTCAAAGCTCCATGGTCTCCCTTAATCCTCCACATACATTGCTTTGAAAATATGTCCATTTGATCTGTTCTTTTAAAAGCTTTTTTGGAAATAAAACATCCCTTGACCTGACTAAAAAAGAAGCACGCCTACATCAGTAACAGTGACCATCCTTTCTTCTTCCCTGGGTTGGAACATGTGTCTTGGCCTTCTAAGCTCTTCCTTTTTTGGTGATTTCTGTGTATTACGTGCCTCTTTCTTGTTCCTGTGGCCAGGATTTGCCATTTTTTTAGCTGCAGGCAAATATTTGTCTAAAAGAACTCCTAAATAGTATAAATAATGGAGGACTAATAGTACTTCCTAGAATGAGACACAAACCAAAAAGTAATTATTTCTATTTCTCGGGTGCTGCTATACCTATATCTTTCAGTTCCAATCTGCTGTAAATTAAGCCAGTTCTTTCCTTCTTTTGAGATGAGGATTTTTTGGGGAAACAATGCTATACTGTTCCAAATGCTGTGGTGGTATCAATTATTATCTCATAAAAGTCTAAGAATAGAAAGCTCATTGAAGAAAGTACTTAAATGGGATTAGAAAGTCAGTATGAAGAGATCAATTTTATTTAAGCAAAGATCCCTTTAATGTTGATAACAAAGGATTTAATATCTTAAATGTGTTTAAAAATAGTGAGATTGTTATCATGGATATTGAAAAAGAAGTAAGTATGCTTCTTGGGCATAATTTTGGCAAAGGTCTTAGATAATTGTGTGGTTTTGCATATTTCTTGTGCAGCAATTTCTAGACGTTGGAGTCAGTGGTAGTTTTGCATGAGTGAAAACTGCTGGTTTCATCCCCAATGATTCATTGATAAGGATATTGCTTCTGACATCAGATTCAGCTAAGGGTAACAGACAATAACATGGCTGATTACTAAGTAGAAGATGTAAATTCTTTCACATTTCTATGCATTAAAAAGGCTTAGAATTCCTGAATTTTAATATAAAGTACAATGAAGTGTATCAAATAAGATTCCCCTGTCTTGCTTTGTAATAATAACTTGCAGTGTGTACATTCAAAGGGTGAAAAATGGCTTTAAACAACCTTTGCCTCCCAAGGTTGAGAAAATACGCTACCAAAATCTCATTAAACACCCTTACATTTTGTGTGTCTGATTGCATGTTCCTCTTTCTTCAGGTGATTATATCCAGACTTGCATGATCTTATTAAAACCAGTTGGGCACACGGCAGCTGAGCAGGTCTGCATCGGTGAAATAATGTGTACGTCTTACGCACAACATGGGTTATCAGCTGTGAGAGAGCACAAACAAATAAGTGTTATCTTCTTACGTGGGGATCCTGGATTGCATTTTATAGAGTTTCTTGTTTTGATACAGGCTTTACCACCTGCTTTCCTCCCAGGCTTCCCCTCCATCCCTGAGCTGATAGCTCAGCTTTTCAAAGCAGAACCTTCCATTCTGGGATTTCAGTTCACGTTCAGTTTATGCACGCAAGTATCGCTCAATACTTGTGTGAAAGAGACAGGTTGGGTTTTGTTTCCAAGCTTTCACTACTTTTAGAATCTTTGTATAGAGGGAGAGGAGAGCAGATACTGGTCAGAGCTAAGAGGAGAAGAGCAGATGCACCCATCGGGTGGGGGAGTAGTGAAGTTCATCCCTCCCAGAACTTCATCCTCAAGTAAAATCTTCAGAGTTACCATTTTTTAGGCTAACCTTGGCAGACTAGGACCAGAACATTCTACGATAGGAAGTACAGTTGTTTAGACAGTGGTGTGTTAGTAGAGGACAATTGCCACCAACTACAAAGCGCTGGAGCCTGCAGTGTATCCAGCATTAACTTCTTGCAGTGCATGGCACAAGTAAGAAAAGAAAATACAGACAAAAATTTTGCTCCTATTGGAAATGTAACTTAGATAGAATGACACAGCCTTGTAAAGTCGAGTTTGGAATTCAAAGTCTAATTATCTTGAGTTATGTATAGTGATTTTGGTCCCAACAAATGACATTACTAAAGCCAAACCAAAATTCTATTAAGTTGGAAATATTTTCCAGTGTTTTCTTTAGCAAAGGTGGCTGAAAGTAATCAGGCATCTTAGTTGCTCAGGAATAATGCATAATATTTATTTTGTTTCTTACAATTAGATTTTAAGAACATATTGGTTCTAGGAAAGAAAAGAACTGAGCATGTAGCTTCCATGTTTCCTAAGTATTCTGGGATCCCTGCTGCCAGCTGCTGGTCTTGCTCCCTCTAAGTGCATCTGGTCTGACTGAAAAAAAAAGAACCCAAACAGACCAAGCTAAGACATGGCAAAGCGATTGCTCTACCAATAAAAGAAATAACAACCTTAATTTCCTTTCCTTTTTTTAATCAGTTACTAATTTCAAATAACACTGAATCTTTATCCATCAGATAATTGTTAGCATGAAGCATATGGCAGCCAGTATCAGGAATTTACTGAATTTACTGAAATTCACAGAATTTGTAAGTATTGATGGATGCTCAGGCAGTGCAGGGTTATCATGGAAGGGTAAATTAGATAGGATCTCCATGGCTGCATCCTTTCCTTGGTGAGCGGTTAACAACTGCTGAAATAACTTCTGTTGATGCCTCATTTTTATTAAACGCTTATTCTTATGTGCATATATTTGTTTGACTGATTGCAGTGATTATTCACCTGTTTCACAATGACCTTTTCATTACACCTCAGTACTGAATGTATCTGGACATGATCGCATCTATAAGAAAAAAATAAGCCTCGACCGTGCGCATGTAAATGTGGACAAGCTGAGCGAGACAATCTTCATGCAAGTGTTAAATGTTGTGACACTTTCATTGTTGATGTATTGTACAAATGATTCTATCCAAATTACTTAGGTACTTAGCCACAAAGAGAATGGGGAGGAGGGTTATAGTCTTGAGTGATACATAAACGCAGGAAAGCTGGTTTTAAATAGAACGTTAGCTTTCCAAAGCAGATTTTCTAAGCAAATTTCTTAAACAGCTGAAGTGTATTTTCAAGACCAAAAGATGGCAGCATCGCTCTTCAGGAGACTGACGTAAGATCCTTAGCCATTTAGGGTTAATGTAAATTACCTTGGCAGAAAGTTATTATCCGAGTAAATGTTGTTCTGCTGCGTTTTTTCAAGTTCGCTACCTATTTCTGCTTTAAACTAGCAAGGAGGAAGCATGAATGGGATAGACATTTAGAATGTATTTTATTACTAAATATATACTAGAAAAAAATTTTAACAAAATGTATACACAGACATTTTTCTCAATCCCAAGTAAAATCTTAAATTTTTCATCTTTTATTTGACAGAACTTACTTTCTGTTTTTAGAGCATCAAGAACATAAACTAAGTCTAGCACTTTGATTGGGAGGGTAACAGAACCCGGGTCAAGCAAATCTGAAAATAAAGCTGGATAAGTATTCAGTATTGTAAACCTCAAAGGTTATTTGTGGGAACCTTATTAGGTTCTCACAATATTTAGATGGACAGATTTTTCTATAACCTGCTCTTGAAAAGTGCATTCTTACTGTACTGTTTGCATCTTAATTTCAGTCTGAGAAGTGAGGATATGATTGTGTAAGATCCTCTGTGGTCTTGTTGAAGAATAAATTACTTTTGCTTGCTCAACACTGTGATTAACTTTGGCAAGTGTGTTGGGGAGGTGCAGGGTCATGGGAGACAGGAACAAAACTCACAGAGCTTTTTATAGCGCCATGCCTGGGCTTTAGCTTATCAGAGTGAGGAGGCATGTGTGAGAGAGGAGTCTTGGAGGGAAGGGAAAGAAGAGTTCATGAGCAGCACTTAAGGCTGGCAGTAGCTGGAAGCTCTCTGCTGTGTTAGACAAGAAGGCAATCAGATCAGGGGAAACACAGCTAGTTGAGAGCTAATGAGTTCTTCCAATCTTGATTTTCAGTGCTTCGGGGCATAGAGTAGCGTATTCTTAGTTGGAAAAGAAGATCAGCTGTCCTACCTGCTGTCTCGGTTCATGATGCACACTAATTTCCACCGTACATAAAATCTTCACTTTCTAACTGTGTCTGACGTTGTTTTTATTGATACTATTATTATCATTATTTACGCTTTTAGTTTGAGGCCAGGCAAGTTGTCAAACTCTTGTTGTTGGAATTGTATTGATAAGCAAAGTAAAGCAAATCTCTCTGCTCCAGATCTTACGGCTCCTCTGCCCTTCTTTTTTATTTGCCATAGAAGGAATCTGTTTACTCTGCAACACCAATGCATTTTCTTCATTACTTTTAATTGAAATACTTAAATATTATTGCATGACTGGTCTTTTCAAGTGAAAAAAAATATTGCCTAGCTATAAACTTACCTCAAAGGCCAATACGTAGACTAGTAAATTGGACAGAAAATCTTCCCTCTAAGCCTTTCAGCCTCTGGATTTGCCAGTCTTTCCATTCAAAAAGGAGACACCCATTCTTTGCCCCTCTCCAGTTGCCTTTGACCAGTAAGTCAAAGTAAATCTTTTATGGTGGAAGTTTTGTTGAAATCAGTATGTCCTTGAGATGCTTCCCTTGATTGACCAACGTTTTTCAAATCAGATTTTTTATTCTTACATTAGAAAATAAATTAGACTCAGGATGTATAATCCTTTAATTTGTTTTTTAAAGAAAGACATAGATTACCCTTTTTCCTTTCTTGTAGTTTGTCAGATTATGTGATTTTTCCTATATAAAAAAAGCTATTTATTCAAAAGATTAAATTTTTAATATTAAAATTTGTTTTGCAGGAGCTGTGGGAAGCTCCAGAGCCAGTGCCTGTGCCATGCTCTGTACTTTTACTGTAGCAATCTCATAAAAGATGGTTCATCCATTAATACGCTTGATATTTCTGAGGGGGAAGATTGGTAATTTTGAGAGATACTGGAGGAGAGGCATTAAAATAGTAGGAAGATTAAATTTTGTATTTCATTTATCCCTGTATTATGCAGGTAGCTTTCATTTGTGCATCGCTGTATATGATCGTCTATTATTTCCTTTCTTCCACACCAAAAGAGCAAGCATGTGCATTGTGTTATTTTAACGAGTAGGTTTTTGGTTGCATGGTGGTTTTTGTTCAGTAGCATGTGCTGGAGAGGGCAGCATCAGCGAGATGTGCCTTTTTTGAAGCAGGGATTTGTGGTACTTAAAATGTTTCTGATCAGCCCACTT
Organism: Mohoua ochrocephala; assembly: GCA_013398855.1. NCBI lineage: Eukaryota > Metazoa > Chordata > Aves > Passeriformes > Acanthizidae > Mohoua > Mohoua ochrocephala. Next base: position 43,229 of record VZTA01027440.1, read on the forward strand.
GGTGACTGCCTGAGAATGTTAAAAATCACCAGTAAGTACTGTTCCTTTTAGTCCTTCAGAAATGAGCGAGCCAGTAATGAACACACATTTTCCCATCAATATTTCCTTGTTAGAGGTCTGACCAAGAGCTCAATCTTTTCTGATGAATACCTCAGTTCTCATCACCTCTCAGATAAGACACATCTTCTGCCTTATATATGACAGTATCAGATTTTATCAGCAGGTGTTAAAGGATGGAAATGGGTTCACTCAGTATTAGCTGACGTTAGGTCAAGAGTTTGTGCCAGTTCCTTATGATTCTCCACAGCAAGCCAAGGAAGATTTGTACGTGGTGCATTGCTAAGGAACCTGCATATTGTTAGGCAGAAAAATCCTTAACTGATCAGCACTGACTGCAGCTCATGCTGCCTCCTGACGTTTTCTGTAGCTTTCATTTTGTCGAGACCTCTGTGCTGAATTTGTGTGTTGAATTGATTTTAGCTTTTAATAGTAGAGAGCGGTGTTGCGTGGGTAGAGATGGACGAAGGGTTGTTTCATGTTACCTTACATGCTGGGAAATGTCTGCTTTAGAATATAGCCCTACCCTTTATAGTAAGATCTATTTTTAAAAAATGAGTATTTTTCTAGTATTTTCCATTCAATGAGTATCTTCCTGAAAGCACTAGTAATTGCTATGGTTACAAACAAACAAGAAAAAATTCCAAGGAAAGCTCTCATGTGAGTTATCAGTTTAAACTGAGTTTATGACAGGAATTCAGAGTGTCTCTGTACTTACCCACCCATCTAGTTAACATTACATTTTTTCAGATCTGGAAGTCCCTGAAGAGTCACAGTCATATACAAGAAACACAATAGATGGCCTTCTAGGCTAATTTATCTGAATTTTCCGCCCTCAAAATGTAAGTTTAAATGTAGATTTAAGAATGTGAACAATTCACAGACTGTCCCCCGCCCTGCCCTCACCCATAGATTTGTGAAGTGATTTCTGATGGATAATAATCACAGGGAGAGTCATGAAACTGAAAGAATATAATCAGAGTATATATCAGAATGTATACTACAATTACTTGAAACTTCCTTATAATGTGATGAAGAAAACCTTTGTAATGGTTTCGTAGTTAGTCTGAAAGATCCCTATAGGGGAAATTCTTGGCAGCTGAGCGGTTGATATATGTAGGATCAAGGCTAGACAACATGCTAATGAATAATACACTGTGGGGAGCTTGCCTTTAATGGATGCTGGATTAATTATATAAGTACTTTATGTAAGCCTTTTTCTTCCCCAAAGTGTTTCCATTCTGAATGTAGCGAGTTACACAAACAGAAATCATAAGTCAGGTTATTCTAGTTTGCTGTTGAACAGTTTTTACTAGGGACCACAAGAACTGTATGCACTTAAAACTAAATTTATGTACTATTTAATGTCTTACTGATCTCAGATCTCTTAAACTGTGTTCTTCATAATACTTCAGGTGACCTAAAACCAAAGCTAAGCTTCAGCCTGAAAAGGAAACGTTCTGAAACTTGTTTTTCCCTGCCCCCCATAAGCCAGCTTCAGCACATCCCAAGCCTTAACCTATAGTAGGTTGCAGATAGTTTTTGATTTCATGAGTAATTAGCTTGAATAAAATACATAAATAGCACAATCTTGTGCTCTGTGGTAATTTTCCCGGTTTGTTTTGTTTTCCTATGCACTAGCATGCATTTTCTGGAGAGTGATGATGTACTTTTTCTTTTCTAGTATGAAAACTAAAGTTTCATTTTATTTAGGTGCCTGAAAATTTACATGTGCTTTGAAACCATTAAGGTGCTTTTGAAAATCTTCACCTTTAAAAAACTTGACCTTCAGAGCCTAGTGTAGAAATCCAGTTTGGAAATGACTCTATAAAAATCAGCATAAAATATAATGTGTTTTAACAGCAGATTGTTAACTGATATTGAGGTCATTCTCTCGGTACTTTCCAACTCCAACCTAAACTGCTGGCTGCAACTATTAGAAGTCAGCAGAATGAAGGGAACAAGCTCAGTAGTTCTTGAGTGGACATGAACTGGCAATTCGGTCATAGTTTGGGTTCCTGGGATGATTGTAATACTGCCTAGATCACCTTATCATCCCTATCCTGAAAAATCCTTTTACTAGACCAGGACAGAATCGTATCCAATGCTTAGTCCTACTGTAAATTCCTCATGCCCATGAACATTGGGAGAAAATTGATGGTTAGTTCCCTGTCACATGTATGCCATATGTTGCCGGAGTAAGGAACGCAAAATCCATGATGTCTTCCGCCAATATGCATCTATAAAGCCCTAGAATTAATTCTATTGATAGGTTTTAAAGACAGAGAGGGACCCCCTGGTTAATTTAATCTGATCTCATGCATTACAGACATCAGGTATCTTGTTCAGGAATCTCTGCATCAGTCTCTTCCTGTCCAGCAATCTCTGCCTTAGAATCCATTTGGAAATGTTAGCAGTTCACAGGCATGTGATGTATTTCTTTTATTCCATGTTCAGTTCATATCTTGTTCGTTTTCTTGCAAAGCATACTCTCAGCAATTTTTTTTTTTTATTGATGCATTTAGCATTGCTTCAACACAGGAAAATAAAAAGTTGGCTTTCTGATACATGTAGAAATTATACTGTTGTAGTTTTAGAAGATGAAAAACTCCTTGCATGAAATAAACACTTACGAATTAAGTCGCTATTGTAATTCTGCATTCCTGCATTATCTCTATGCGTTTGCATTAATATTCTTAATCCTTTTAAGCTCTTGACCTCAGTTATACCTTGTGAAAAAGATTTCCAAAAGCTATTTGCATTCATGTTGATAAGCTCTTTCCTTTAATATTATTGTTTTTCAGTTTCATTGAAACCACCTTCTGGTGGTCTGAAATTTTGAATTGGTTTATTTCGAGCAGTTTGCTAATCTCTCATCTTTTGCATGTCTTCTGCCATACATGGACAGGCATATTGAGCCTATCACTCACAGAGTGGTTATTTTCCTGCCTGGTTAATTATAAGCAGGTTTTCAGCATTCATTAGGAATCCTTTTTGATTTTGCTATATCCAGATCTGATTAGTTTATCCATCTTGAAGGTTCCCAAGCGGTCACAGCCACATCATTTCTCGAAACGCTGTTTTTTTCAGAAATTTGCTCTCCTCCATTCTTTGTTCTGAAATACAGTTTTCTGTGTACTATAGGGCATTGCAGAAAAGCAGCCTTTCATTCTCTGTACTAATGAGCAGATGCCAGGGTTGTTTAAATGTAAGAAACTTAGAAAATGCTTAAAATCTGTGGGTTTGGTGCATTTGTTATTCTTTAATAACATCTTTTAAATATATCGCGATCTTTCTTTGTAGCATTTCCAAATACCAATCACTAAGAATTAAAATATTTTCTGTCTCTGGAAACTTGTCCCAAAACAAAGATAGTTAATTTTGCAATATGCTTTAAAATCACATTTGTATCTCATTGTGAACGCTGTATTTGCAAGTAACTCAAATCAAATTCAAGGAAATGTGTATATGTGGTTTAATTTTTACAGTACTGAATGCTACATGTTATATATATGTGTGATATACATATATATCTAAAATTTTTTTTCCAAATTGATATTTTCTCATTATTCAATGTCATAACCGTGTTTGCTGCTTTTCATTTTTTACAGGTCAGATTCTATCATGTGATATAAAAGCACTTAAAAATAAAATTACTTTTATTTTATAAACCTGCGGTCAGATGTGAGCCACAGGTGACTTGTGATATAGACAATGCAGGTGTGTGTTTGATAGACGGCTTCTGTCGTCTTTGTCTTGTGTATATGTGCCTTTAAGTTAGTCTAGTTCTTAGATGATTTTTATTCCCTGTCAAACTTGTGATCATTTTTAATATTATTCAAAAACGCTTGGCACATTCAAGTGCACAATTAACTAACCAGTATAATTTGTAAAATTAGCCTGCCATTCTAGGCTGTGAGCACTACCATTATATTTTAGTATGTAAAGTCTACTGATTTTCTTTCCTTTACAATTTTCATTCCTCTTGATCATTTTCTACTTTTAGCAGTCTGAATGTCTGAAGATTTTTCCAATGAATGCGGTTCAGTGGTCATGGCAAACCTTCAATTAACAGATTTGTTGTAGCATATATCATCAGCCCATTATTGAGTCATCCTTTTCTTCATTGTTTTGTTATTTATTCTTTGTTGAGAAATGTTATTTTCTCTATTAGTATTTTTTTAAGGTGTCTTTTCAGTGTTGCCAGTTACACAATATCGCCCTGCACAGTGACTGTCATATTTCAGAAGTATGGAAGGCTCTGTTAAGTAAAAGCCAAAACATATTTAAATGAAGGAAACAACTCAAGCCAATGTAAAAGAACCTCTCTAAAAGCCGGTCTCCCTTTTATTCTCTTCATAACATTTTCATACAAAGTGATCACTTTGAGATACAAGATCAATTGTGATGCACAGTGAAGTGCAACAAGGTACTTGTCACTCTTTTAAAACATTAAGCACTTGCATTTAATAGTAAAATACTTTTATTTTAAAAAGACAGCATTTTTTAGCCTGCTTTGCTACCTCTTCCAAGCAGGCAGCCCGTCTTTCTTTGTGGACAAACTTCACCATTACAAACAATGTCTCTTTCCATCTAAGTGTCATCAAGAGCTTGCACTCATCTTTGAAGATGCCTTACAGGGAAGAGATGAAAAGTTGGTAGATGGAGGGAAGAGTAATGGACAGGTTTCATGAGTGGCTCTTTGCCCATGCCATGAAGTGAGGGCTGTGACGTTAGGTTGTCACAGCTTCATCCATCCGTTACTAATTAGCACGGCATGACATATTTTAAGTTGTCAGAAATTAGTAGTTGGGGTTTTTTGACTCTCAGATGACTTCCTCAAGATTTTCTTTTCTGTTCACATGTTTCTGTGATGCAGCTTTTTACTGAAATGGCTCTTATGCGTATTTAACTTACAGTTGGTTTTTTGGGGTGGTTTATGTTTGTTCTGTTTTGTTTTGTTTTGTTTTTCTTCTTCCATGTAAAAATCATGGTGTTACTTAAAAAGTCCAAATAATCCATGATAGAAAGTAATTTTGAAGATGCTGGCAAAGTATATTAGTATTAATCCTTGTGCCCTGGGCATTTAGTAGCATGTTTCTTTGTGGTCTTCATAAACTTATGGGATGGGTAATTCTTCTTTTCTCAAAATGATGTTATGCTTTTTCCCCTTATATTTCCTATAGGATGGATACTTTTCCACTTGAGGACTTGTTCACAGTGGAAGCATCATTAGAGGTAATAGGGGAGAAAGTGCGTGGACTAAGTCCACATATAAATGAAAGTACATTGAAAATAACCCTGCGTTATAATATTAATTATTGCCAAGAATATAATTTTAGCTGTTAAAACTGAGTGCCACTTTTCGGGCAAGGTTTTTGTCTTGTTCCTTTCTCTCCACTGAAGAAAAGACAAGTGGGAGAGCAAATTACATGACAAGATTTTTAAAGTGCTTGTTCACATAATTGTGCCACCTCTCTCTTTCTAATAGTTTGCTTTTTCCTAATAGCTTGCTCAGTAACTTACCAGAGGCTAAACGAAATAGCAATGAAGCACCAAGCAGATGTCACTTATGCTTTAAAATATCAGCAATAGTTTCTTTTGAATTACACACCTTCTTGCAAATATATAACTTGACTTAAATTAGAGAGCCATGAAAGTTCCTCAAGTTTTGTGGTATAATTGATGAAAACTTACTCAGTTTTCAAAAAGCAGATTGAAAACATCGACGGTCTCCCTAGCTGGAAATTTCAATGAAAACCAGCAGAGCTATAATTTCAAAATTAAATACTTATATCTGTTGTTTTTGTTGTGTGCTAATAGGCACTTTCTCCCTCAGTAATTTGTCTTTCTCAATTAAAACAATTACAGAATTAAATATAAATTGATATTTTATTTTACACAAGTCAAGAAATTCACAGTTAAATTTCCCACTACAACCTCATCTTCATCCCCCAGAGAGTATTCACCACAGCGAAGGACTTTATTTTACAATTACACCGCATGAATACATAAATATTAGAAAAAAAATAAAGAGCTATATTTACAAGATTATTTACAGAGTAACTCTGCTGGTTGCCTTAACGTAAGGCACAATGGTACAAACAAGCCAAAAATTAACTATTAAACACTTAATAGAATATGAACATTCCTGTGTCAACAGGAAGCTGAGGTTCCTTTGCCCATTGCTGTAACTATCATATTAGAGAGGCTACTCTTGCTTGCGTTGAAAAGTATGCATGGTAGCATATATTGCTGTTCAGGAGCCCCTGAATCAGTGGACTTCATGCAAAGGAGGAATTGCATTATGGTGATGTTTAGAAATCATGGATATTAACATATGCGTAAAATTAGAAGCTATTAATGTTATCCTTACGTGGCAATTTATCCCATTCAACTTAGCAAACCCTGTTCGATTTTAAGTTACTCAAAAATTCTGAGAAGAGGGAATTAGAAGGAGGAGAAAGAAAAAAAAGACAGAATAGATATAGAGAAGAACAAACATGGTTACCACTCCTGGTCCCTGGGCCCTTCCCCCAGGTGGAACTCCTGGTCATTTGGCCACTCAGGGCCTGGGTTAGGGGCACCAGAGGTGGGTGTGAAGCATTGTCTCTGCTGTGCCAGGGATTGGCAGCCCCTGCAGGGGCTGGGATACAGGCCCAGAGAGGATGGGCTGTATGGGGCAGTGCACGGCCTCACCAGAGCAGGATCCAACCTGCCCCTTCCCCTAAACACACACATGAAATGTTTTGAGCCAACAAGCCTTCCTGTCTATCACAAGCAGGTTGGCTGAAGAAATTAGGTGAAGCCACATAAAATTCATGTGACTGGAAGCTGAGAATTCATTACTTCTAGTCGAAGATTTGCACTGGTGCATAATTTCTAAAATTACATCAAAAATTGTGATGCTAAATTATGATAAATTTTTGTAAGTAGTGTGATGCTTAATAAAGTTTGGGTTTGCTCATCAAAATAAGGTAAAAACACAATGTCACATTAAAAACAGAAGTCACTTTCCAGTTTTGAAACTAAAAGTCTGAATTCTGTCCAGAGAAGCATAGTAGGATTAACAACGACGGTAGAATGTGACCAACAATGAATTTTACCTTGTCTAGACTTAAAAATTCTGGGAATATTAGTCCTAAGACTACTTTTTTTTGCATTTGCATTTGCAACCTACTCTTTTCATTTTATTTCATTTTTCCTTTTTTACCTTTCTGCCCTTCCAAATTGTCCCCTTTCCTTCAAATAAACAGAAATCTTTAAATACAAATAGCTGCAAGGAGATCAAGCGTAAGAACTTTTGGTCCAAATGTTATTTTCTGACAACATCACAAAACAATGGAAGCACAACTTCACCCCCAACTTGAATGTTGCCACAACTGTGACACTGCAATTACCAGTTTTTAAGCTTCCTTTTGTCTATGGGAACAGTTTTAAAACTACAATATGGCAGACTTAAAACTTTTCTGGACAAGACAGATGGTTTCTTTGCATTTTGCTTGCTGGGAACCATTTGCAGTTCTGGAAACTCAGTGGCTACAGAAGTCTGGAGGTAAAAAATCAGCTTTACATTAAAAAGTGTTTGCTTTTGGTGTCTATGTATGTTAGATATGTATATTTGTATTTAACCATTCGAATTCTGTAGCTTGTCTTTTTGGGGGGAGCACTATTGGAACATCCCATGCCTTCCAATGGGATACACTTAACTGAAGTATAATCCTGACTTTAAAAAAAAAAAAAAAGTTTTTGTCTGTCAAATACCTTGATAGGTGTTCTCTTCCATAATAACATCCACCTCAAGATAGGCCCATTTCACTATTAAAAAAAAAAAAAATTATGCTGCATCCTTCTTGAAATACTTTCTTTTAATTTCAAGTGTGTGATACCAGGTTAGAGATAGAAGTGCCATTTGGAAATATACTGCGGTGAAAATGGAACATTGTGGCAGAACAAAATGTTGTCCCTGAGAACATAGTGTTATCTAGTTTGGAGTGCCCATGCAACTCTAAATTTAAAATGAGCTAATTTAATGCATGCTTAGGGCTTTTGGCCTTGTCCTGCAGTCCCTCCAGTAACGTGTGTCTGTGTGCAAAGCGAAATGAGGTTAGAAAGGGTGGAAGGAGAGCCTGCAAGAAGGCTGTTCCAGAATATGAGAACTGTGGGCTGAAGGATGACATCTGAAGTAACTTCAGTTAATCAAACTGCTGGGGTGTGAAGCAGGAAGCATGAATGTGCTCCATTCGTGCAAAATATCATCACACGCATCCTTTCCAGAATGTACAATGCTCTCTTGATGAGCAGCAGGGAGGGAGGTGTAATTTATGTAATCTAAATAGGTATTTGACAATCTGGCATTGTTTCACTTCATTGACAGCATTTATCTTTGAAACATGGGATAATAAACTCTGCCCACTGCATTGAATGAGGACAGAAATATACTCAGTCAAGAAGTGCCATGTTTTCAGAGTGAAATTATACAAATGCTGGTGTCGGTTAATGCTCCCTGCTGATTTTTTAAAATATTTGGTTTCTTTTTATATATTTATATCTTCTTTCTATAAAAAGAAGTGTCAAAACAGAGTGGATGCCTTCACGTAACTGTCCCACTGGACTGCTTTATGCAGAAAGGCTACTGAATTATAAGGAAATTTTTAGTTTAAATGCAAATGATTTGCCAACATAAAAGATTCAGTGCTTTCTGCAAGGCTGCTGTAGGAAGGCCTCAGAGACAGAGAATGCCACTAAGCCAGTCTTTTAGACTTCGCCACTTCTTTAAGAAGTAAACATCTCACTTTTTTGCTGGTTTTGTTTATTTGTCTGTTTTTCTGGTTTTGGGGGGTTTTCAGTGCTCAGCGGGACCATTTCTTCCTCCCCGTGATGCAGCAGCGACACGGGACTGCAGTGCCAACACCAACCGGGTCCAGCCAGCTGAGAAGAAGCAGAGAGAAATTGATACCGCAGGTCTGGAGCTGCCCCAGACAAAGCCAGCACCCCATATCTGCCACCAGAAGAGCTTTGTAAGCTCCTACCTTCACGTTTTTTTGTTTCAGGGAGAAGGTTGAGCCAAACTGGGCTTCTCCGCCACTTTGTCCTCTGTGCCATGTGGTCTGCTACTGCAGCCACCAACTTGGGTGAGAGGCTTCTTCTCCATCTTTTTTTCTTTGTTTCTGGGGAGTCCACGAGATTCAGCACTTTAATATGTAAAGGATATTGATGTTACCTTGTTTTTTGCTGTTTTGTTTTTTTAATAAACTGTTATTTTTTCACTTATGTCCTCTCGCATTCATCTCTCCTTATTGATGAAGGGGAAGTGGTTTAAACTAGGTCATTTTGGAATCTCCACAGCATATGATTGTCTAAGACAGTGATTAAAGAAAAATATTTTCTGATTAAGAAGCGAACATGAAGCAGTGGGCTCAACTCCTTTCTGTCAAGGAATCTACTGTGGAGCATGATTGAAGAGTTTGTATATGTGGATACAGAGGTGATGAGTGCTCAAAACATACTGAGTCTTGTCACAGGTACATACTGTAAATGAGCTAGCATATTATTTAACAAGTGGTTTTCTCTTTTGTATTAATGCCAATAATACTGGGCATTGAGTACCAGCTGCTGTGTAGCTGTATCAAGCCTTTATCTCATTAGCTTTTCTTTTGTTTTTCTTCTTTTGTTTGTTTTTTTTTTTTTTAATGTTTAGGGCATTGGTGCAGCTCAGTGGTGCTTGCATCCTCTTGTCTCTAGGTAGTTGTAGTAGGCAGCTTAAAAGGATCCCTTTTTGCTTCTGACTAAATTCATCTTTGCTTTTCTTCTCTTCTGTTTCAGTTCAAGAAAGGAGAGTTCTCTTCCTTACTTTTTTCTGTTTTCCTTTCTTTTTTTATCCCCCTGAATATCTGTGTGAGCTACCGAGTTGTCTGTTGGGGATCTCCTTCAGTGACATGGACATCAGCACCAGGTGGATTCAAAGACTGTAAATTAGATTCCAGTGACTGCATATGCACTATGCTATTGCATTTATGTAGCCAAAGCCCCCATTTCAAAGACATCAGACATGAATCAATTAATGTTGCTTGAGTTTGTCATCTGACCTCTAAGACTGCTTTTTTTAATATTATAGCAATTCTATGTATCTTTCCTCCTCCTCCTCCTTCCATTCTCAAAGTTGAGTTTTGCTGTTTTCTAACAAGCTGTGGAACCTGCTGTTCCTTATTACTCTCTACTTGTGTCTTATGACTGTAAATAGCTATTACATTATTGAAGAACTAAGTGATTTTTTTTTTAGAATATTTTTCCCCTCCCTCTGTTAATTAGTTTCTGGCAAGATCTGCATGTATTAATAAAAAGATATACAGGGTTGTTTAGGCAACATAAAAACTGATAGTAAATTATTAAACTTTGTATGTGCCTTTAATTTCCATTTTAAATGCAATATTTTCATAGTCATGGAAATTAGAATTGGAAAAATATGTATTATGCCATTCAGCTCAATCTCATCCACTGCAAGATTGCCTTGGTATATTTATGATGTATATTTCCCAGTGCTTTATTTTAACAAATCAAGTGATGAGGATTTCAGAATTTATCTTGGGAAAGTAATCCAGAGCCCAGTGGGTCCCACTATTAAGACATTTTTATTTTGTGCCAAAATTTCTCTCCTTTTTTCTCTCTCTCTCAGTTTTTTTTTCTGCAAAGTTTCCTTTAAGCAGCATTTCCAGCATATTCTTAAAATCCATAAACTGTTTAGGGTTACTCCTCATTGTTTTAAATTGGGTTTTAGGATAGTGGAAATATTGCCACAGTTGCAGGTTGGATAGATGACTGAGGATTGTTCAGGAGTTGGCAATGCAGCTTACTTATTTAGTATGTAACTTAGACTTACATGCCTTGCTAGCTTGACCTGAACTTCAGTTTTGGCTTACATTTTTCCCATTTGTTTGTATTTGTTTTGGTTTGGTTTTTCAACATACTGTTTTTCTAAAATGGCTTTATTTTTACGTTTGCTGTAGAAATAAGTTCTTAATGAAGATTACTGTTAGGCTTCTGGCTTCTACATTGGGTTAATTTTTATCCCTTAATGAAAGGTTTGATACTTTCCACAACTGTAGTATTAAATACTACAGTGTGGAACTGTAGTATTAAATACAAGTGGGAAGAGATCACTGCTCCTTTTATTGATTGCCTAAATAGTCACTTCTGCATTTGGTCATAATTGTCTCTGCCTATCCTAAAAAAGGCCGTGCGCTGTAGTAGAAATTCTTCGCGTACTTTGGAGGTGCTGTTCAGAAATGTTGGGAAAAAGAAGCAAATTTAATTTTGCTCCTTAAACAGCACTTACTGGAGATGTGTTCTTCATAGGCATAAATAGTAAACACGAGATAGTCATTCAATAAACAGTTGATTTGTGTGAAAGTACTTAGGGTGATGGTAGACAAGACTTCATAATAAAAATTACCAGCTGCTCCTCTGACTATTTTGCAGTACATTCAATTGCAACAATCAGTGCTTTCTTTCGGAAGCAGGACCCTTTCTAGGAACAAATGCAGATGTTTTTGTTCATCCTGTTCCATTTTATATAATTCCTACTCGTTGGATCCAGTAAAGAGAACACCTCAAAAATTATTTTGCTGCCACGAAACCAAGCTGGCATCTGTTCTCTATTAATGTAACTAAATATGTTTTCCATTCCTCAGAATATTGAGGATATGAATTTACTGAAATTTTTTCAATAAGTTCTTTTTTGTCTGCCTTTTCTGGGTTGGTCCCAGACCTCCTGTATGATCCTCTTTTCTGAACACTGCAAAGCAGGCATATAAAATTCAAAATGGTGATATTATTACTCTAGTGTTAAGTGTCACTTGACAAATTCTACCACCAGTTAAATTGTTAAATGACAGAAAAGGGGAGCAAGTAATGGAAGAAGAAATACAGAACTGCTTGAGGCATCTTTGATAGCCAAGTCTGCACCTGGGCTGAAATTTGTCACTGGGCTTGTCCTTGTTTGGAGAGATTATAATTTGTTTAAAGCAGTTCCCATAGTGCTGGCAAGAAGCAGTGACTGTATGATTGCAGGCACTAGTTAGTCTCAAAAATGGAGGCTGGAATCCCACTTTGAAACTTCTGAAAGAAGTTTTGATTTAAAACATGAAGATGAAAGACAACCTTTTTACTTCTAGAATCATACTTTTGAGATGAAACTGTCTAATAATAAATTATCATATATAACTACTTTATTGAAAAAAAAATTAAAACAAAGTGATCATGAAGCAACATTCAAATTTCTTTTGTTCCTCTTTTTTCTTGTCCTTTTTATTGCTCTTCTGCTTAAAATTCTTTATACAACAATATAGACTTGATTACAGCAGAGTAGATTATGATTTTCTGTTTGAAAGGATATTTATGTTCATTATGCAGAGATCTTTCTGTGCTACTGATTGTCTCCAGTGGTTAGGCATTTGAACCTCCTGGATAGCAGCTAGTATAATCCAGTTCTAATAAAAATGTAGTTTATGCATATCACAGGAAGGTTTTAGGCAGCTGTGAGCTATTCATACTCTCTCCTCAGGAGAGATCTAAAATTTTCTGTTTTGAATAAAGTGCCTTCTTCCAGTTAACTCTAACTGGGGAAAAGTATTTAAAAAAATTCCTGACAGCTGTACACACCTTTCTCCCACCCCCATCTTTAACTGTCTCTGGCCCAGTGACAAGACCATCCCTTCTTTAGCACACTAACTCAGTTCCCCCTTTTGTTGGGCGGTGTCTCAGAACTGAAGGGGTCTGGATTGGGAAGAGCCTGTAGGATATAGCCAGTCTCTTGATTTGTTCTGTTTCAAAGTTAAGGAGCTATGCTGAATGTTTTTTGGTTGTTGTGGTTTTTAGTTACCATTCTTGATAGGCAGTTCAATACATGTATATAAATCTACTGACATCGCCACTTGGGCCTTTTTATATAACCAAATTTTAAAAAGAGGGATGTTACAGATACATGTGCAGCCACATCGGTGGCTGTTCAGTGCAGTGTTCAGATGCAATCTGCAGGTGTAGAAGTTCAGGAGGGGCAGGCTATTGAAGGTGGGAGCATTAGCAAGGGAAGCATCCCTCTATATTTGTGTGGCCTGCACTCCTTCCTAACACCTGATGTTACACCTGACACGGTTGGAGTTGTGATGGTGAAATTAGCAGAGCCTTGTTTTGATACAGTAAATTCTTACACAAGCAAATGGACATCTCAACGACCCAGTTGTGGGTAATATTTAGGAGGATGTCTTTTTTTTTTTTCTTTTATGTGTCTTAAGGATTAAGAAACATATGTTTTAGCTGTTCAAGAAAAGGTGATATTACTGTTTGTGTTAGGTGAATTGAGTCCTGGTGATGACAGAGCTCCAGGCTGCTGTGGGGGTAATTGAAGCATATCCAGAGGCAGCTGCCCTCCCAAAATAAGGACAACGCTCCCTGCAGTGACTCACACCTGCAAGTGTGTGCCTGCACTTTCTGGGGAAATACACAAGCTTAGGGTTCAGATTAGGTTTTGGAGAAGTACACTTTTTTTAGGGAGATGCTGTGCCTGGATTAATAAATCCAGCTTGCTGTATTTATAGCTGCGTATTGCTTCTGGGACCAAGCTGGCAATTTTTGGTGACACCGGAGCGTGCTGCATCATGTAATATGAGTAATGTGTGTGTTTACTGCTTCAGGGACATTTGCACCAGTAAAGCATTCCCTGACTTTCCATTCCTGCACTCAGCCTTATTTTCCCCCGAGACTGACAACAGAAGTGCTGGCTGTGATCATCTTCTATTATAAAAACGGATGTTGAGCTCAACAACTCATATTATGTATCCTCATGAAACAAGCATCAGATAAAGCTGACTCAAGGCCGTCGTGGACATGATTTGGTGTTGAAACCACAGCCTGTCAACAAAAAGCTCTCTAGCCATTAGGAATCCCTCGAGCTATTCAGTTTCTTATAAACTAAGCAAGATAATCTGACACGTTTGAGGATTTGTCTTGCTTAGATGCCAGAATACTTGAAAATTCAAACTAGAGACCCATGAGGAAGGAAAATAAACCAGGGACTGAAGTGGGTTATGCATCTAGTTGTGTAAATTGCAGGGGTGAGGAGGAGGTGTAAGGAAGGGGGTGAGAGAGGAGAGGAGACCAGAGAACAGTCAGCTCTTTAGGGAAATGCTGCTGCTGGCTCTGGCAGAGAACAGTGTGGAGGGAAGGAGGGCATTGAAACAGGGATCACAGCAGATGGGGAAACAAGAAAGATACGACACAACTCGCAGTGAAGAGAGTAGCAAAGGGTGTGATATTTTTCGTAAGCCCCTTAATGTTGAGATTATTATCTGAAGTTAAATTCTGAAGGTTCTCTGATCGCTGTTATAAATCCAGCAAGACTGAAAAGAATGCAAGTACACTGCGGAGAAGCTTCAGAAATGCTTCTGTAGCTATGCACAAAGTGATACAAATAATTTTGCCAATGTGTATTTTTTCAACCAAGAATCTGCAGCTTCCCACCTCATATATGCATCAGTCGATATCCTGTGCAGAGATCTGTCTGACACCCTTTTGCTTTTTTTTTGTGTCCACCTTCTCAAAGACAATTGTGAGCTCTTTCAGAGCTTGTCACATATATTCTTTTCAGGTAGAAAGAATCAGAAAATCACTCTTGCCTGCAGGTGCACAGAGCGTGCTGGAAAGATCACATTTGTAGTCTCTGCATAATCAAGAATCTAAGTCAAAATTTTGGATATGAATTACAAAGTGAGGATTCATGTGCTGTTTACCTGAGGCTTTCTGTTTCTACAGTCTTAGTCTTTGACTCTTTGATAAACTAACCAGCTTACCTTGATGGTTTTTATTTCTGTAGAGAAATGTGTTTATAAGATATGTCTTGAAAAGTAGGAAATAAACCCACAGACACCTGAGTTAATATTTTCTTCTAGACTACATAGAGATTTCTTTATGTATATGTGAGACATGACTGTGCATCCTGAATACAACTCAGATACTTATCAAGCAGACCCAAGCCTTGTGGCTTTTGCTCTAAGGCAGAGGCTCTGTTTCATGGTGGGGATTTTTGCTTGTTTTATTATGTTTTTTTCTCTCTTGCCTTTTTCCTTTCCCTGTTGCTATCACCAGGAGAGCTGAGGCAGCGCAGGTAGAGGCGTAGATCTACTTATATCACTTTCATCTACCCGTATTCATTTCTCCTTCTTGGTGGAAAGGGTTAAAACTGTATGGGGAGATAACTCTTTTCAGAGCATCCACCTCTTATTTTGTCTTAAACCAAGGCACAGTGTTTTAATGCCATTTTGCAGTCAAGGAATGGAAAGTCAGATACAGCGATCTGCTCATTATAAAGCTTTGTATCAAAAGTGGAAGTTACATACCACCTTTTTTTCAGACTTTAACTGGAAATCAGTGAAAACAGGCTGTATTAAGAAGTTATATTTGGATAAACTCCAACAGATGCCAAGACTGAGCAGGAGGTCTTATCTGCTGTCCCCTGCTGACAACAGACAGATGTTTTGGTGATTCTTTTACCCACACCTGCAGAAGGCTGGCAGCATCAGCCTTATGACCTGGGAGATCAGGGGATGAGCCAGAGAAACCCTATGGAAAACTTGGTAGGTACCATTAAGTGTTTCTCTACAAAGCCTCTAACTTAACTGCTCTTGAGGCTTTTTCTGTGCTTGGCAGTTAAGGTAGGTTCTGTATGAGACTATGTATTGTGGTAACTGAGCTAATAACAGCTATTTTTGACGATCCAATTAAGACTTGATTTAGTGCCAAGAATTATTTGCTTCATATATATGGTATTTGATGTTCATGAGTTTTTCAGTGTAAAAAATAAATTAAAAAAAGGCCCATTGCTTCAAAGTGTAAGAAATGTTAAATTTAAACCATTTCTAAATCATAAGTGGTTTTCTTTAGGTGTAGATTGATTGCTGAGTATTTAGCTTATCTTAGAGCTGAAGATGACAAGGAAGGAGAAAGCCCAGCCAAGGATGCATAAATTTTTTAATACCAGTAATTAACATTGCTTTAGTGTGGGGTCTGTGTGAACTCAGAAGAATCATGGATAATGAATTCATGGTTTGGAACTTAGGAACCGCCAGAATAGGAGTAGTGTCCTGCTTGTTCAGTCACATGGTCATGTAAGGTCATGCATGCTGTACTGAGAAGAGTGATCATGCTGGATGAGATATAACGCCTTCCTAACTCACTGTTTTGTTTCTAGCAGTGGTTAGAAGGGATGATTTAGAAGATAATGGAGACAAAAAAGCAAATATGGAATGATATTTTCCCTAAAATATTCTTAGGTTTTTATATTAAGCAGTGTAAAGATTTGAGCCGGCTTTCATGAAAAGTGTTGTATTTAATAAAGGTTTTTCTTAGATCATTATTCCATTAATTTATGTAATTGCTTTCTAGTAAAAATACTGTGTCAGTGCTTCCACAAACAACTCTGGAGTATGGGGGAAAAACTGTTTCTTTATTTGGGACCATTTCATCAGGGGCCAACTAAGTCTTATGCCCTTTGTAAATCTCTTATCCATTTTCAAACATCTTTAGTTGTCATTCTTTTGCTGGTTCTGAAGCCTTTTTGACTGCATGTTGTTCACAGTTCACAACTCGTTTCTCGTGCCTCCTTCTCTAAATCGTGTGTACACAGGGAGAAAACTCCCTGAGATAATGGAGATAGCAATGGCAAGAAGTTAATGAAATAGCTCCTCCAATTATGGTGTGATGTTAACTGGGCTACAAAGGTATTTCTGTGTAGGTCCGAGAAAGAATAGCAACAGAGTGAAGAAAAATATTTCCAAGGGGGAGATACACGTGATAGCAAGAGAAAAAAGTTCTTTATTATTTCTTAATTTGAGTGCTTTTAAGTTGAACTTTCTAATGAGTTAGGCATTTTTAATTGTTGTTGCCGTTTTATTTTATAATCTTATGCTTTGCAGTAGAACATTACTGTAACAGNTTTTAAGTTGAACTTTCTAATGAGTTAGGCATTTTTAATTGTTGCCGTTTTATTTTATAATCTTATGCTTTGCAGTAGAACATTACTGTAACAGACAGTTTTCCGTAGAAAATATTTGGAAAAGGGAATTCAGTTTTCTGCTGCTTTTTGTATTAAACATGCTTAAATTACGGATCAGTCCTGATTTTTCTGATCGACAGTCTGGGAAAGACAAGGAGTTCTTCAGCTTTGAGTCTCAATAAAGTAGGAATTTGTAGGACAGAGCAATGACATGAGATGAAAAACCAAACTAAGTATTTCTGCTGCAATTTTATTGGGTTTTAAGTTGTGTTTTAGGTTGATAGAATTTACAAGATTTGCAGAAACTACTTCAGCTCATGCTGAACTAAATGAGGATTTTTTTTTCCTTTGTGTTTTTGTGGTTTATGGAGAACATATGATTCTACCACAAAAGAAACATTTTTACAGTGAAACCTCTCCTTATACCCACACTTTAAGATGTGGTTCTTGAGTGGAAACCTATATCCTCAAATACTGTGTTCATTCTTTTGACTAAAACTCCTGAAGCAGAGAATGTAAATGGTGAAGCAGTGGTTTTTAGAAGGGTGAAAATATATTCCATACTATTGAAGGGAATTGCCCCAGCAGTATGTCCAGTAGCATCATTAGATTTTTGGACATAGGGACACTGCTTGAATAACATCCTTCATCTATTGTTACTGCTTTGATTGCGTAGTATTTTAGTGGTATTATACACAC
>VZTA01027441.1:297-33613 GCA_013398855.1 Mohoua ochrocephala
TTGTCAGTTTGTAGCTTGCATTTCTGAACCCATGTTTGAAAGGGAAGAAAATATTATTACTTGTCTTTGGCTGATGGAAAGAGAGCTTTGGTGAGAGGAAGTGATGCTGTAGGGAAAGAGATGAACCTCTGGCATCTGTTGATGGGATATCATCTGGGAAGGCTTTAGCCTGTGGCTCAGCCCTGCAGACTACTGCTCATTTCTCCAAAATTCGTGTGTATATATATATATATATATATCCTGAAATAGAACCTGAGAAATGGAACTGCCCAGTGGGATGATGATATGTTTTTTCCTAAGGACCAGATTATTTGGTGGGGTCCTGCAAGAATACCAAATCTTCCAGAGCCTGTTTTTTTCCCAAATGGAGACAGACCCTTATAAGTTTTCTTCAGACAGGTGTCAGAGAGTTGGAGAAACTAATTTCATCCTGCATTCAGACAAGGAACATAACTGTTTTTTCACATGAAACATGCCTTGGTGTCCTTTGGCATTGGCCGAGACACAAAATAAAAATGGAATGAAGTCAGAATTTAACATATTTGTAAAATAATGAAGAATTTGGGGGCATTCTATAGATTGAAAAGGCAGAATTAAGCTAGAGTCAATCCTCAGAAATAGTTGTGAAGGGCTGTGATATGCGCCCAGACTGAAAATTCCTTAGATCACATTATAAATTCTCAGGAGCAGGAATCTCTTTTCCTATTTATTTTACAGTATCTATATTGATATGAGTGAATGAACAGAGATTAGTATCTCTATCTTAATTTGGAATTTAATTTAAATTGATTAAATAGTTTTCTATTTTGAAGCAGGAATGTATTTTTATAATGTTTGATTGCATAACTGGCAAAAAGATCTATTGCAAATTATTGATTCACTTTGGATACAAATATGATATAAGCTATAATTCATGGGCAATAATGGTTATAAAATTGTTATTTGGATTTACAAACGCAGCAGCACATCACCTAGAAAATAAAAAAAAGTTTAATTCAGAGACCTATTTTGTTCTTCAGGGCTTTCTTTTAAGCACTAAGGGAGGGGCTGTTCTCTTCACCTAAGTATTCTCTTCAGAGCACTCTCACACAGACGCTGGCAGCACTGTTTGACACAAAATGCATTAAGGCAAATTTACTGTCAACTTAGCCCTCAGGGTGTGCAGATATTAGGAATATATAAAGTGGAAGTAAAGTAGACTTGGTTTGCACTATTTTGATAAACTTTTTCTTGTTCAAAAGCAATGACTTAAAAAGAGCAAAACAAAAATGTAAAAAAATAAATTTTTTAACCCAAAATTCCCATTAGTAAGATAAAATAGAATAGCTCAAGTCCATTTTTACATTAGGCTATTTTCATTTGGGAATTATTCTCTTGCTTTAGCAAAAAAAAAAAAAAAAGTAAATATTGTGTTCAAACTTAAAATCTTGAAACTTCAGACAGCTGAATTGTTACCACTTGCCCAGGGACCTAAAAAAGAAAATGTGCTTCTTCTTTGATTTACAGAAAATAAAATAGATGAAGTATTTCATAACTTTGTTTATTGGACATGTATCTATGGAATCAGGCATATGAGGTCCTTGGAACTCTAAAAGTTTACCATGAATTATTTCAGAATTTATATAGAATCATGGAAATATAGAATAGTTTGGGTTGGAAGGGACCTTGAAGATCATCCAGTTCCAACCCCCCTGCCATGGGCAGGGACACTTTCCACTCTCCCAGGTTGCTCAGAGCCCCGTCCAACCTGGCCTTGAACACTTCCAGCAATGGGGCACCCACAGCTTCTCTGGGCAACCTGTGCCAGGGCCTCACCACCCTCACAGAACCTCAGTTTTTCTGTGACAAACTTGGCTGGCAGTGTGTTTAACTGTGCATATTAAGAAAGAAAAGGAAGAAAAAATAATAAAAAAACAAACAAAAAAAAGCATTCCGGATGAATGCCTAGTCCTTCACCTGCAACCAGACTTGACTCAAATAGTCAAGTAATTGTTTTTCCTCCTCATATAAAATCAGGTGATATTTGACATATTAAATTAGGATGTAAGAAAAAAAATGATCACATTCCTGAGATCTCTCATGTAAATCAGTTGCTTTCTCGAACCATCTTACCGTTTTTTAATTTAGTGAAATTACTGATAGACATTCTCCCCTGGATCGTTTTGGCAAGACTCGTTTCATGCATAGGGGAGAAGAAAGCTGACTTCTGGCGTAGAAAAGCAAGAATGTGGTCACTAGGAGGTTACTGTCCTCACGTTTGCTGGGACTGCTCAACACTAATGGTTCTGCGGCCCTTTATCCCGAGACTGCTGTCATAGATGAGCAGATCAAATATATAGCCGTTATACCATATTTCTGCTATTTTCTTTATCAAACACAGCTGTTACTTTGAAGCTTCTTTTGTCCCCTATTTCTCTTTCTTTTTCTTGTCTTTCCTTTTTTGGAGGTTAATAGGATGTAGCTCATCAGTGATCTCAGGTCAAACCGTTTGGTCATCCCTATCTAGAAGGCATCTAATGAGTGAACTAGCTCTGATACTGGCACCCATAGGTCAATCTGATTTTGTATTAACTTGAAGAAGGTCAAATGGTCTCTAAATTTGATAAATATCCCATTTCTTGAACTTCTGATGGAGAGCATAGACAAGGTGAAAGCTAATACAATTCTGGACTGGTACAGCCGCACAAATGGGTACTACAGCTTAATTTCCACAGGACATAACTTAAGCTCGGCTTGTGCTCCAGCAACTAATTCCTGTATATCCCAATTAATTTAAAACAAATAACAACAAAGAATATATTTGATATATTTAGCCTCTCTTAGTACAAAAAAAACTGTCCCTGAACAGCCTGATACTTTTAAGCTGTACTTTCATTTCAATCTTTCTTAGAGATGATTATCTCAAATTTCGAATTATGCTTCTTTTCTTCTTTTTCCTTGATGGATTAATCGTTTAAAAAAAAAAAAAAAAAAGAAATCAGAGAACAGTTGTTTGAGTTTAATAAGCTAGAAAAGCATCAGGACAGGTTTATTTCTTTGGGACTGGTCAAGCACACAAACATTTCTGGCATGAATATAGAAATATGAAGTTTTTCTGCTTGTGTTTTTCTGACCTGTTTTATGTATATATGGAGCAGAGAAAGGATTAAGATATGCTGTAGGTGTATCAAAATCGAAAAAAACAAAATCACTGAGAAGTGCAGAGAAAAAATAAGGCTATGGATTGACAAGCACTAAGGAGAACACTGACAGAAGAAAAGGAAACCCAAAACAAGGAAGGAGAAAGAATAAAGACAAAATGCTGTGACAGCAGAGTATCCCAAAGTCTGGATCTCAGCTGAAAAGTGGGAAGTTTGTGACTTCTTGTCTTTTACAGTTAGAACCATCTCACTAGAGATGTGATAGCTCCCTAGGTGTCAACTGAGTGTCTAAAAGTCTTCTTGTGATGTTTTTTTACAGCATTTTTTTTCCACAAATGAGCTGCTAGTAAAATGCTGCAGCACAGAGGCTGGGCTAAAGCAACCAGAAAACTTTGAATTCAGCAACATCAAATATATTTAGCATTTTGGAGGAATGTTTTTAAATATCCCAGTTTTAATTTCCAGATATGTATATACACACACACACACACACACACATATATATATATATACACACACACCTTTGGGTTGCGAGAAGAACCCTCATAATATGTTAGGCAATCCTATCAAAGTTTGTTGTTTGCTGGGGTTTTTTTTTCCACAACTGATGCATATGAGGAAGATAATTCTGGTTTTACTCAAAGTTTTGTAACTCACAGATAATGTCAGTGAAGTGCCTGAAGGTTGCTGTCAGGACAGAACCTTTCATGAAAACATTAAAGCTCCTTGGGAAATGAAAAGTCCAGGTTGTGAAACATGAAGTTTCATCAGCCAAAGATAAGAGAATGTCAGAAATATTTTGAGAGTATATTGGTAACACATAAGTTTATTTATTAAGAATATTGATAATATGGGTTCACTACTAATCTCTCTTTCATTTGTTCATTGTTAATTTGGCTATTTTAAATGATCTGCTTTTAAAATTAGTGATAACATTTTCTTTTTACTATAACACTCATGCATATACAAAGGCCACTTATAGTGAGATTTAATCTCCATGGGGGAATTCTAAACCCTCAGCTGCAGAATTTCAGTTTCTGATAACAGTAGGCTTTGAAAAGTATGAAACTGGATGAAATCAGAAACATGATTATTGTTACTGATTATTACTATCATCTATGTATGCCCTGTGGCGTACGAATACACATTACTATCACAGGAATTGTAGAAAATAACAGAAATGTCGTGATTATGTCAAACAAAGCTTTTGAGGCGAACAGGACTTAGTGATCTATGTCTGTATTTTGTGGGGGGTTTTTTAATTGAAAGGTGAATTTACATAAAATGTTGAAGTATGTGATTTCCATCAAAACACCGTTTCATATGCTGATGCTTCTGTTTCATAGAAGGTATCTCCTGACAGTAGTTCTGGATTCTAATTTTCTACATTAGCTGTGTCCACCAGTGGGATGGGGCGACCTATGAGAAATTGTGAGGGGGCCATAGTGTGTCATGGGTGAGATATCCTACAAGGAAGTCTAGAGAACTTTGGTGGAAAATGAGAACAGGTACCTCAGTAGATCATCTCCCATGAAAAAAACACGGTGGTGTCAAAATAGCTCATACTCTGGGTGGAATAGAACTGTTTTCAGCCATTCATATGAAAACCAAAATATTCCACCAAATGACCTCTTTATTAAAAAAAATCAAAAGAATCTTTCTGTATATCCGTTTAAAATACCCAAATGAAAACATTTTGCGTCATATTAGATTCCTCACTTTGACTTCCAGGATTTTGGGTGAAAGTGAACACTCCAGTTCTGTGCGGCGAATGCTATTTCCAGCATGAAATGGCTTGCAATTCACCAAGCATGTATTTTGAAACAAATGGGTAGAATTTGCTACTTTAGAAGGGAAAAATATATCCGGTAATGCAATTTACGGATCTTTTCCTTCTACTGTTCTCTGTTTATCTGAACTTTTTTTTCCTCTCAGCTGTTCCCCGTAAACACAAGCAGTGGGACTGAATTCTCAGGAGTCTCTCAGTGGTGTCTCTAGGCAGTTGCTTGAAGGATTTAACTGAAAAATACCAGTTGGCCAATACATTTCCGGTAATAAGAAGGCTGAATATTTTCAGGAATATGGACATTTTGACAGTTTTGGAACAGATTGTCTAGTCCATAGAAATAATTAGTCTTCTCTGGGTATTAAATACAGTAGGAAAAATGAATTGTTCACCACTCTAGAAAGGCTAAAACATTACTTGCATGATTTTGAAATTCTCTTTCCATTTCATAGCAAGTAAATATTGGTAAGTTTGAGCTAACTTGAGAGGGACCTTGCAGCTCACAAGCTAGAACACTATTTTGAGCGCAGTCAAACATAGTGTTGCAGTAAAAAGGACAGCAACAAGCCCAAACGTGACTCAGAGCAAAAGGATAAGCATAGGAGAGCACTGCTTCATGGGCAGTTCTTTAACTTTTGCAGCTTTCCCTTTGAACTTTTTTTAAAAAACAAGAGAAAAGGCAAGCTAGACAGGATGGAAAAAAGAGAAAAAAACAACTTATACAACAGCAAGAACACTCAGCAATAAATAATACTCAGCTTTTTGTTATGGAGTGTTCTTCCAGTTGACGAAACGTATTGTGTCTTTTCAGAATCACAGAATCACAGAATGGGTATGGTTGAAAAAGCTGGCGACCCTTCTGCTTCCAGCCCCAGCTTCCTCCTGCTGAAACTTCGCTCCCCTCATGACATGAGTGGCATGGAATAAAAAAGTGCTAGAAACTCCACTCTTTTTTTCTCTGTAATCATGACATCATCCTAGAGCACATTGCACAGCATTGTGTCCAGACAGTTCTTGAATATCTCCAGTGAGGGAGCCTCCACACCCTCCCTGGGCAATCTGTTCCAGTGTGTGGTCGTGCACACAGTAAAGTTATTCCTCATATTCAGGTGGAACTTCCTGTGCATCAGGTTTTGCCCATTGCTTCTTGTCCTATTGCTTGGCACCACCAAGAAGAGCCTGGATCCATCCTCTTGACACCCTGCCTTCAGATACTTTTACATTATGCTGAGGTGCCCTCTAAGCCATCTCCTCTTGAGGTTGAACAGGTCCAACTCTCTCAGCCTTTCCTTATAAGGGAAATGTTCCAGACCTTTCGTCATTTTCACTGCCCTCCACTGGACCTGCTCCAGGAGCTCCATGTCTCCCTCGTGCTAAGGAGCCCAGAACTGAACACAGCACTCCTGATGTGCTCCATCAGGACTGAGTAGATGGGCAGGATCAGCTCCCCCAGCCTTCTGGCAATGCTCTTCCCAATGCACCCCAGGATACCTTTGGCCTTCTTCAGACCAGGGCACTGCTGGCTCACGGAGGGCTTGTTGTCCACCAGGACACCCAGGTTCTTCTCCACAGAGCTGTTTTCCAGAGGTTGGCCCTCATCCTATGCTAGTGCCTGGAGTTTTTCTTCCCCAGGTGCAGGACCTGCATTTGCCCTTGTTGAACTTCAGACAGTTCTTCTCTGCCCACCCCTCCAACCTGTCAAGGTCCTTCTGAAGGGCTGCACAGCCCTCCGGGGTGTGGGCCACTCCTCATAGCTTTGTGCCATCAGTGATGGTGCTGAGCAGGTGAAGCACACCATGTCATGGTAACCATTGTGAACATGCACTATGATACCTGCATGTGCAGTGCACGCCTGTAGCATGGTACCCGATATTGTGTACTCAGTACTAAAGTTAATTTTTCGTAAGTGTTTTAATGAACCGCTTTCATGGGAATTAGCAACATGATATAAGTACATGTTTAAATCTACTCCTGTTAATCAAAGCACTTAACTCCACATACACCTGTACCTCAAGCAAATTTTAAGCAAATTAAGCAGGATTTATGCAAATTAATATCACCAGGGTCCAGAACTACCAATCAAGCACCTGTGGTGAGGCAGTGTAATATGCCCCAGATGGGACCTTGACCTAATGTGAGTATATATCTCCTGACACCTGAGATAGCTTGTTTAGCAGTAACTCTGATATCTTTCCATAAACCATCGTTTTATCGAGAAAATTTATACTAAATCCATCACTTGGTCTGTTCCTTCAATACCTGGAATCATATTGACACTTTCTGAAATTATTCATTCCCAGGTCAAACCGAGCACCTAGATTCTTTACACTCACTCCCCTGAACTTGGTAAATCAAGATGTAGGGTACAATCATTGCATCAGATCCGATCTTGGTTGTTTTGCAGAGGGAAGGAAAACGTGTATAGCTAAATTAAAGCCTTATATATTATTAATTGCTTTTAGATTCCTGGAAGGTAATAGGAGGTAAACACATTTTGCTTTTGATTTCTAGTGTTTTAATTGTGCTGCAGTGTAGACAATGCCTTGTCTACATTGCAACACAAACCAGGCAGCTTTAAGAATGCCTTTTGTTGGGACTGTCAGTGGTGTGTTGAGTTAGTCTGCTAGTTATTACTCTGCAGTGTGCCCCCAGGATAAATTTTCTTAATCATTAAAATAACACATCTTACCACTAGTCTGAGCTTTCCTGAGTTCCATCTTCTGTTTTCGCTTTGTCTGCTCTATTAAAAGCTTTGTAGTATCACCGCTTTAGTCATTTCTCAAATTTTTATGAGCTAAGATTGAAAAGAAGACATCTGGACCAATAATAGTTTTACAAAGTCATCCAGCCAGACCTTGGTAATGTATGCAAAGTCAGGAACCTCATCAACAATCACACTATGGATGGCAGTAACCTTTTTAGGCATTGACTTAACAATTTAATAGCATGAATCAACATGTTGAGTCTCTGTCAATCAACAGCATGTGCACTGAATAAGAGATGCCAAGTAAATCTAGTGATGCTGGCTTTACGTACGACACCACTTGCTCAGGACCTTACTCTCCCTGTTGTGGTTCTATTTCCCACCCTTTGTTTACAAAGAGCAGCATGCTCCCTCCTGGAAGGGAATAAAGCAGTAGTTTCACCAAATTCTCATGACCTCATCAGCTCACAGAATGGGTACAAAGGCTTCAATGGATTTTTGATTACAGCTTATTTGCAGTAGGTGTAAATGCCTGTGCTGAATGGTTGCTACAGTGTCTGAGACAGGTTTGTTCTCTTCTGTTGTGGTTTAAACCATTGCAGAGTAAGGTCAGATATGTTTTGTGAAATTTTTAGGGTTTGGCTGTGCTGGAGTATTTGGGCCTATGAGAGACAAGAGCGCCCAATTTTCCTTGTCTTTACAAGGCAACATGTATATTACAGCACACCAAAATTTTAACATTTTAAGAATTTTTTAAGTAGAGTTGTCAGTTGCTCTGATACAATATAAGAGCTGTGTTCATTCCCTGAAGTGAGCAAAACAAAACAGAATGGACAATAAATTGAAATCACCCAGTTAAAACCATGTTCTCTTTTTCAGTCTAGTTTAACAGACAGTCGTGTAAAATGTTCTGCTATATGACTTAGCAAATAAATCTAAACAGTAGTTTGCAATTTTTGGAACCTATAATGTGAAGCCACACTTAAATTAGCTGTCACTTGAAACTTCAAGCAGCAGTAATGGGTTTATTCAAGATGCAGGGGAAGGGAGAAGGTAGCTAGAGTTGCTGTGATATAGACTTCTGATTAATAATACTTTTTAATGCCTGCTGCAATCACTCACCTTCGTGGAGAGAGTGATGTGAGAGACTACATTCTGAAACACTTGGTAGATATTACAGAACTTATTTAGTAGCAGATCTGCTCTTGAAAATCTATGAAGGACAAATTTTAATACATACACATAAGGTCTTTAATTCTCTGATTCATCCTTCTTCATATCTGATGACATGGATATTATTTAGATATTATTCATAGAAATTACACTAACTTTTAGGATTTTATAAAATACATGTCAAGTAGTTCTGAGGAGATCTCACAGAAAAATAAAAAATTCTCTTTTTGACTTATTAGTTGTTAATTTGCTACACTTATTAAAAAATAGTAGTACCCAGTGTAACTTGAGAACAAAACTGAAAACTTGTTAGTTTTTCTTACAGATTCATTTATTTTCACATTTTCTCTTCAAATCAGGTGGTTTTATCTACTAGAATTAAGAGTGAGGCATACTTTAGTCCAAAAATGAGGTTTACAGAAAAGAGACATAAAGACTTGTTTTAAGATAACAGTAACAAGGACCTAAGACACAGACTGCTTCAGAGCCTTCCCAGCAAATCCAGCCTATGCAAACCTGTTTACACCACCCACTCAATGTGAATGAACAAACATCCAGGCAAGCTGCAACTCCTCTCAGGCAGAGAGGTTGGATTTGGAATGTAGCTATTGATAAAGTTTGAGTTTCTATTCATCCTTTTAGTGTAATCCTTTAATGCTGATAGAAATTTCTTGGCGTTTGAAAAAGATGAAATGGCAAGTCCTGCATCTCAGAATCACAGAATAATCTAGGTTGGAAAAGACCTCCAAGATCATCAACCCTTGCCTGATCACAGACTTGTCAACTAGACTATGGCACTAAGGGCCATATCAGACATTTCTGGATCTCCTCCAGGGATGGTGACTCCATTATCTCCCTGGGAAACCCATTCCAAAGTTTAATAACCTTTTCCATGAAAAATTTCTTCCTCGTGTCCAACCTGAGCCTCCCTTAGGGCAGCTTGAGGCCATGTCCTCTCGTCCTGTCACTAGCTGCCTGGGAGGAGAGACCACCACCCATCTGGCTACAAAGTCCTGTCAGGGAGTTGTAGAGAGGGATAAAGTCACCCCAGAGCCTCCTTTTCTCCAGGATAAACAGCCCCAGCTCCCCCAGCTGCTCCGCATATGACTTAGTCTCTTGACCAGCTCTGTTGTCCTCCTCTGAACACCCTCCAGTGCCGCTCTGCCTGGCTCTGGCTTGGCCGATCTGCCCAGAGGCGACCACCCTCACAGGATAGCGGCGTCTGGTCGAGATAAGATCACTTCTGGCCCGAAGCCATTTGCAACAAGCAGTCTCTCGGCTTATGCATAGGCAGGAGCAAAGACAAGGAGGAAAGAGTTGGAATTTCTGTAGCTTTAGTCCAAGTTTATTTTCTTGAAGGGGAGCTCGCAGAAAAACCCCTTAACTCTTTGGTTACATGTTTTTATAGGGTCTCAAAGTGAGTGAGGTAGCAAATCAAAAGGTGACACGCATAACAGTGAACTAATAGGAACATCTCGGGGGAGGAACAAACCTAGGTTAACAAATGATAGTACAGCTAAAGATAATTTTGAACACGCTGTCCTGTGAGGGAGCCCTAAACCTCTGAAACAAAGAGAGGGGGCAGGCTGGTGATGTCAGGGGTTAAGAATTTTTTGCTGTGGACTCTTCTTCGAACCTATCCTCAGAGGCAGAGTCAGGCGCAGTGAAATTAACCCATTCTGAATCACCCAAGCTAGTCTGGGTCACTGCCACACTCCAGCATCTCAATATCTTTCTTGTAATGAGGGGCCCAGAACTGGACACAGGACTCGAGGTGTGGCTGCACCAGTGCTGAATACAGAGGCATCTGTGGATGAGTAATTGTATACACCAAGAAAGACTGTAAAAGCAGCTTTGCAGGAAGGTGGCTTTGCAGGAAAGACCACAGGGACCTGAGGGATAACAAGCTGACTCAGAGCCAGAAATGTGCTCTTGTGGCAAATGTGGCCGAAAATATAATGGGCTGCGTTAGGGGAGCATCACCAGCGTGTCAGAGGAGGAGATTCTTATTCTGTACTCAGCACTGGTGAGGCAGCATCTAAGGCCGTCTCTGTTTCTGGACTTCTGAGTACCAGAGGGAGGTGGACATATTGGAACAAGTGCAGAGCAGGACCATGACAATGATTAAGGGACTGGAACACCTAAGGTGAAAGGAGAGCTGAGAGGGATGTGGCTATAAACTCAAAACAGAGAAATCTAAGGGGGAGTCTTATCAATATGTGTAAATACCTGATGAGCAGAGTAAAGAAGGTTGAGCCAGACATTTCTTAGTGGTGCCTAAATAAAAGACAGGAGACAATGGAGCACAAAATGAAATATGGAATCTTTCTTTAAACATAAGAAAAACCTTTTTTTTATTGTGCAGGTGGTTGAGCAATGCAGCAGTTTCCTGTGAGAGGTTGTGGACTCTTCATCCTTGAAGACATTAAAAATGACCACTGACCACGTCTTCGGTGCGTGTATCTGCCTACTTAGAAAACAGACTCTTCCACTCAGCATGGGAGGTGGGAAGAATAGCAGCCACATCTGCCAGAAAAGGAAAGGAAGAGCCTGTTAAGTCCCATTCTAAAAGATATGGCTATTCTTAAAAGAAAATTCAGTCACAGTGAAAAGTGAATGCGTTGAACTGAATGAGACCACACTTGAAGGAAGAGGAGGAAAACAGAAGAGTCCGAGTTTAGTATTCATCTAGTGAAGGAACAGAATATGACACTAGAGTTAAGAGATAAATAGTGTTTTGGAGAAATAGGAATGACTCATACCTTGAAAGCAATAGTACATAAAATATTTCGCAATCAGAGCATAGGCTGGAAGACCCTTGCTTAAAAGATTTACTTGGAGAAACAATGGCATTTTTAAAAATCAAAGCCTGCTTACAGGTAATTCAAAAACAGAAAGGGAGGCTAAATTTATCAAATAAATTGTTTGCTGCAAATAGTTCTCCCAGTTCTTTCGTCTGTACCTAATTGGCTATCAATAATGCATGAAAATGCTGAGACACTAAAGAATCATGTAACAGGCATTCCATTATGTAATTAAGGACCATTAACTATATTAATGACTTTTCTAATTCTTATATTGTTAAACAATGAGTAATGTTTTATGTCACGAATATACTTTCAAACTTCTCTGCACCAGTGAAAAAGATACATCTTGCTTATCTAACTTCTGCAGGTAATTCACACAAGAGATTTGGTCTGAATAAATCTTGAGGAAACTCAAACAAAAAGCAGATGACTAGATCTCACACACTTAGAGGATTAAGAAAAATAAAGATTGGCAAACCTAATATTTCTAGATAGTCACTAGAAAGCTTTTAGCGGCTCAAGGGAAAAAAATGTAGCTCTATATGTGTATGGGCAGAATACATATGAGATGATAAACCTGCTGAAGAAGAACTGTAGGACCGCCAATATGAAAATTGCAGATTTTAGCATCTGCCATGTGAAAGTGCTGGTCACATGAGTTACATCTATCAAAGACTCACAAAACTTGTGTTGTTTGCTATATATAGAGAGCAGTATTCTATCAAGACTATCTAGAGAAGTTATGATGCCTTATCCCTGGAAGTGTTCGAGGCCAGATTGGATGGGCCTTTGAATAACGTGCTCTAGTGGGAGGCATCCCTGCCCATGGTAGGGGAGTTGGAAAGGTCCCTTTCAACCTGTTGACTATAGAATTTTTTTCTGAGGAGTTCTGGGTCTTGAGAAGCACAGGCACCTGAATTCATGGGATGTAACCTTAGCCTGTGTGTTGAATCCAAAGGTTCAATCTTCTGGCTCTACTAAGAAGAAATTCCTTAACACAGACATGGGTAAACACAATAAATATTCTTTGCCTAATAAGAAGAATTTTTAATCTATTCATGCTCAAGTTATTTATGAAGGAAGATAAATATTTCTGTTTTATAGGTTGAAAAGCAGAGATCAGTGAGCTAAAATGTTTTGTCAGTGGTCAGTGGACCTGAAAGAAAAAAACCCACATCTAAATCCCATATCCCAGTACCAAATTTTCAGCTTTGTAATAACTTTTGCCTAGTATAATTTTGTTTGTGCCCCTAAACAAATAAATAAATACATAATGTTACAACAACGCTTTTGCAATACGCTTATCAAGAATATTTCTATTTTTCCCTTAATGATTACCTTATAGGATGGATGGTGAACTTAGGATTTTGTATTTTTTCCTTTTTTTTTTTTTTTAAGGAAAAAAGGTAATTCTATCATCTCCTTCAGCTGTTGCCCTGTGTTGTTTATCATGTCTTATATTTTCTTAAGGACTGAAATTACAATCCTTTTGTCTGAGACAAGAGGTTTCACTAAACTTACGTTCTGCTAGTATAACTGTTTCGTGGATCTAGGTTGGTCCTTTCAGCTTTCAATACAGAGTTCCAAAGCAATATCAATGTTCCAGAGTTACTTTGCATTGTTTACAGCTCCTGTGTAATTCATTACTAACTAATGAATCACTCAGAGTTGATGTTAGTGCTTTAAGTTTCAGTTTTTTGGTAGGAATTGCTCAGACATTACAAATTTTTTTTAAACTTATGACTGTGGCAGTGAGCAAATCATGCAAAGATGTTGTCATATTTCGGAAAAGTGCTTAAATATGTGCTTAGTATTATTAACATGCATAGATCCCCTTGGCTGTACCCTTACATATGTCTGTGTTGACACATTTTTCATTATTTGTCTTTAACAGTGGCATTTTCACAGAAGACCTTGTTGTTTATTTTTAAATGTGAATCAAATATCTAACTTCTATGATCCATCTGAAAAGAAACTCTCCAGTCTATATGTTGCCAATACAACAATTTTTAAGTTTTATTGAAAAATGTTAATCATAAAGTGAGTTAGGTGGTCCCATTAAAAAATATTTCTGAATATACAATCGTGGACCTTTGTAAATCAAGCCCAAGAAGGAATTTGCACATCAAATACTGTTGTGACTCTCTGAACTAATTTTTTTGCTGTTGTTGTTTTCTAGATATGGAGGAGCAAAGTGACAAGTGTACATTTCCTACCACCAGGAATCTGTACATAGTTCTCTTCAACACTAAAAATATTTTCTCCTCTAACTTAAGTAAATAGTTGTGATAACAAAAATTGATGTTTTCTATGCGTTGCAAGTGAAAGCAATATCACAGGGGTACTTCTGTATTTTCACTAATTACTTCACTGTAGGTTTCTCTGACCCACAGAAAAAAGAATCTGCTTTAAAACACATTTTATACTGGAAAAATCTGCATTGTGGCTTCCAGTTTGTTTTCTTTAACTTTCTCTCTAGCTTAACAATATTTTTAAGTCCTCTGAGAGCAATGTCATCTTATGTGCATCATCCAGATAAACTGTGTGTCGTGGTTCGACGTTGGCTAAGCACCAGGCACCCACGAGAAAACCATTCACTTATTTTCCTCTGCTATAGCTGAGCAGAGGAGGGGGAATTAAAACAAAAACTTCATGAGTTGAGATAAGAATTAGAGGAAAAATACTTTAAGGCAAAACAGAATCAAAAATAAAAAGGGTAATGAGGGCTAAAATAAACCTTTAGAACACTTTTCCTTCCCAGTCTCCCCCTCTTTCCCACCAACCACACAAGGAGACAAAAACATGGGGTTTTGGTCAGTCTTTCACTTTATAAGAATATTCCTTCAGTTCGTTCAGGGAAAGGAGTTCTTTCTTCCATTGTGCCGAGGGGTCCTTCCCACAGGAGACAGTTCTCTATGAATTTCTCTAGTGTGGTTCTAATTTTTACAAACAGAAGCCTGCCTGACCTGCTGTAACGTGAGTCCCTCCCAGGGGCCAAGGAGTCTTCCCACAACTGCCTAGCATGGGTCATTTTAGTTCATGGGGTTTAGTCTTTTAAGGATAAGATGTTCTAGTTTGGAAGCAAGGGTTCTCTTTATCTCTAGAATCAAGGGTTTTCTCTCCTTGTTCGAGTTCCTCACTAGATTACAGCTTTTCAGCATCCACACGCTTCAGCATGAGCACTCTTCCTCACAGGCTGTGAGTGGATCTCTGCATGCCCCCATGCACCTCATGAATTACAGGTAAACAATTCGTTGTATCATAGTCCTCAGAAGAAGGATTTCAGAAGAATTTCAGCTCCGACGCCCAAAGCACTTCTTCACCCTCCCTCCTTTCACTGACCTCGGTGCCACCATGTTGGTTCTCCTCATGTGTCTTCACTTTTCCGTCTCCCTGGCTCAGAAGAAAATTGTTGTCCGTGGGTATTATTGTTCTCAAGTTCTATCAATTGAAAAGTCCTTATAGAGCTTCACAGTGCTGAAAAGGTTGATCTTGTCTGTGCTCCGTGTCGGGGAATTGTTCGCTGTGTTTTCGTCGCTGGCCACGTGGTCCCTGCCAGCACCGCACGGGTGGCCCCGGCTGCGTGGTCCTGGCCTCAGGAGGGCCCTGCTGTGCGGCCCCCGGTGGGATGGGCCTTGGCAGCCCCTGCTGGGATGGGCCCTGGCAGCCGCCTCACCACCCCTCGGGAGAAGAAAAGAGAACTTCCCAAGGTTTTTCCTTTCTTAAATATGTCATTACAGAGGCGTTACCGACTTCTCTAATTGGGCTAGTATCCTGCCCATTGCCAGAGTCTTCAGCGGTTGGCTCTGTGCCAGATTTAGAAGTTTCGAGCAGCTTTTCTCCCGCCCCCTCCAAAACCCAGGCTGTGTTAAAACAACACACTGTGTCAGAATAAGTTAGCCATATTCTAGCAACAGTGTGAGTATCCACCCCAGGGGTGTGGGAAAAGGCGAGGCTCTTTTGGACAACATTATGCTGGATAAGAAATTCAAAGACACTGTCAGTAAAGGAAGAGCTTTAATTCTGAACCTGGGTGATAGTGAAACACTGTCTGGGTAGGACACAAAAAACAAGGTAGCTGTTTTGTCTACTATTTCCTGGAAAGCAAAATCTCCAACACAGATTTTGGTGCCACTAAACCTTTGAGCATGAAAAACTTGAAGAATGAGACAGGTTTTAACATCAGCTCGTCTCAAACGGACTTGACTGAGTTTTATTTCCAATATAGCTGGAGGCGGAATCATTCTTTCACTGGCTACTGTCATAAAAGACAAGACATTCTAAACTGGCATGATCTGATTTTTCCTGAGTTTCATTACAACCAAATCTTTGATACCAGGAAACAAGTAACTCTTCAGAAAGGAGTGGAAAGATATAGAGTTGTAGATACAGGGTCCTCTTAAAGCGGGGGCCAAAGATCAGAAATATCTTGCAGGCTTGGGAAATAAGTGCTCATAAAAAACCACAGCTGCTTTTGATGAAATTACTGAAAGTTGGTGCACGGATGAACAAGAAAACAGATTTTCCCCTAATGATGTCCCTAGATTCTTAGGTCTAGCAGGTAGCAAGGTTCTTCCTTGATTTCAAAAGATATCTCACATCCAGGTGCTGAAACACATTTTTTAAAGCCCTGGAAACAAGAGCTTAAAAATTCAGCATCAAAAAAGCACCTGTAAATCCTCCACAGATATCTCATTCTCAAATATAGCACAAGAGCATTCATCTAATGCAGAGCCTAGGTTTTCATGTGTAGCTCAGAGTGCTTGTAAGTGTGTTACAACTTGGAATTAGTCACATAAGATCTCAAAGGTCTAACATCTACACTAGCTGGATTACTTTTGGACTTGGAAAGTAGGTAAGATGGCAAGTATTCCTAAAGAAAACAGCTGTGCTTGAAGAGATACATAGAAAAATGCATACCGAATTCTTTCAAAATTGGCAGCTGGTTGACTTGTTGAGAAAGACCCTGAGGACTAAAGGTTTCTCCTAAGTATTTTTTATTTTTATCTTAGTAGTCCTTTTCGACAGAAATGTTTGTAATGTGTATCTTCAATTACAGTTTAAGGAAACCAGAAATATAGTATTGTAATATTCTTTCTACAGGAATGTGAAGCTGGCAGAGCTGAGCCCATCCGTGTCTTTTGGCTTAAAAGCTAAGAATAAAAGAATGGGATTCATTTATCTAAATTCTTAAATGATGTCTAGGGTAATTTTAGAGTCATTCAAGTACTCAGTCTGACCTTCAGAAGGATGTAGGTTCATCTGCAGTGGTGTCATATCTGCCATAACAGAGTAGATATATCGGACAGCTTAAGGTATCTCAAATGTCTGTGTTTGGGCAAATTATCCCATCCTCCTACTGAATGATGGTCGGCTAAGTTTGCCAAAGTTTTTCTAAGATTTCTGATAGGCTGAACAAATTTATTTTGCATAGCCATATGCGACAAATGTACTCCTGAAGCACTGACCTTATCAGGTCTGTGGTGATGCAGTTCCTTTGCAGCCATACTATAAATCTGGTAAATCTACAATATTCAAAGTATTGTGTGTAAACTGCCCAGCTGTCACGTTCATGCCCAGTTGGTTTTGTATTCCTTGAAGGGATTTACTTCACTGTACAAAAGTTATATACGGCATATGCTTGTATTTCTTTCTGGAGATTTTGGGCCTGGGAGACCAGAAGATGGATCTTACTGGTAATAACTGAAGCAAGAAAGACTCTCAGTGCCTTGACTTTATCCAAGACCTTTTCCACTCAGTATGTCCTTTGCTCCACTGAGCAGTGGGGATCCCTGTACTCACACTTTCCTTAGTTTTATTTTGCTGATGACATAATTATAGAAACTCTTTTTCATGCTCCTGAAATCCCCAGATTAATTTGCAGCTGAACTTTAGCTCTTCTAACTCCATCCATGCATGCTTGAGAAATGCCTCTGTACTTCTGGGCAACCTTCTTCTGTTTCTGCTTCCATGCACCACCACCACAGGTGTTAATTTTAGGTCAGAGTTACCCGTTCATCTAAACAGCCTTCTGTGTTGGCCTGGCCTTTCTAAAGCGTAAACCCCTCTCTCACAGAATGGGTCAGGATGGAAGGGACTGCAGTGGGCCATCTGGTCCAACCTCCCTACTCAAGCAGGGTCATCCCAGAGCACAAGGCACAGGATTGTGTCCAGTGAGGGAGACTGCACAACCTCCAAATGACCTGTTCCAGTGCCTGGTCACCCGCACAGAAAGGAAGTGAAAAATGTAACCTATTCTGCCTACTCATTAACTAGATTTATCGAAAATATAACACACAAAGCCAGTACAGACTGGTGGTGTGTATTTATATTCAAATAATCAAGAATCAACATCTTTATTTGAAACTTATAATTCTTCTATTCCCATAGTTATATTAATGCTATAAAGTTTCTGTCAAAATAAAACCACTTTTAGAATTTTTTGTCCTTTTTTCTGCAATGAGAAAGGGTATTTTTGTTAAAGAGACTGCAATGGAATAATTAGTGCCTCCTTACCTTGTGTATTGCTCTCTCCATGCAGGAGTTACACACAATTTAAAACATCAATAAGAAGTAAATTGTTGCAAATTGCTATTCTTTCCTCAGTATCCAATAATTTGCTAGAACCAATAACAATGGTGTCAGAATGTAACCTTGGATCAGTCCTGTTCTGTAGTGAACTCATTAATTGTTCGCACAATA
This sequence comes from Mohoua ochrocephala, assembly GCA_013398855.1. NCBI lineage: Eukaryota > Metazoa > Chordata > Aves > Passeriformes > Acanthizidae > Mohoua > Mohoua ochrocephala. The sequence goes on from VZTA01027441.1 coordinate 18,610, forward strand.
CTAATCCTTTAAGAATACTCAACAAGCCCATGCTAACTCCTTGAGCTTTTTTCTTACCTCTGTTTATAGACCTGAGTGTTCTATTTCTCCTGGTGTTAATGCTCCTGAACATCAAGCAAAAGAGAAAGAAAAGAAAAGCAAATGTAGCCAACTAAAAGCTTGAGCTAAGTGAGCTATTATCACAGCATTGATATAAAATTGACTACTCTGATGATAAAAAAAAAAAAAAATTATGATGAAATCTTCTTTCAGTTGTACTGCCTTACTGTTTAAATCAGTGAAAATGAGAAATCCAGAATCTGGGGCAAATGCACATATGTGCATTTTTCTGAGTCCTTGGTTGATATATCCTGAGTATATGTCTTCTTCTAAGACTAAGCAAGCTTTATTTTTGGAGATGAATTCATTTCTCAGACCCAGGGATATACATGGCCTGCTCAAAAGTAGGTTTGGAGGACGAATTAGCAACTACATCTTTTCTTTCCAAGTAAATGTACTAACCACAGAGCCAGAAGCAGGATCTCCCTATATTGTTCTGAACCATGAAGGAGATCTGAGATGTCTTCAGTGATCTCACATTTGCTGTGAGCTGTATACACGCACTCAGACAGCTGCTGTGAAGCTGCCAGTATGCAGTAGCATGTTACCCTGCAGTAACTCATTTGTGTTTTGAAGCCAAGAGTCAACAGACTTAAATCAAGCTGTTCTGCCTGTAAATTGAGAATCCCACCTGCCGAATGTGACACCCCCAGCTGGTGATGTGTAGCCCAGTTCTCAGGGAAAAGGTGAAATGTTGTGCCAGATTAGTTGTGATTTGTTGCCTTCTTTGGTGCTGCCCCATGCTCATTTCACAGCAAGAGCATGGTCTTGAAGGATGAAAAGAATATGAAGGTGTTTTCTACTTCCACTCACGTCAGGAAAAACTTTTCCATGTCATGGTCATATTGTGGACAGAGTTTTTGGTTTAAAGAAGTGGAATTTGAGAAAGGAGAATGAAATAGAGATTGAGAAATAGAATGCAAAAAGTGGTTTGGGTTGAAAGAGACCTAAATATCATCCAGTTCCACCTGCCATGGGCAGGAACACATTTCACTAGGCCCTGTTGCTCAAAGCCCCATCCAACCTGGCCTTGAACACTTCCAAGGATGGGACATCCACAGCTTCTCTAGGCAACATTCCATTAATTATATATTTTCTCTTTTTCCTGGTTCTGGCCAGGCCAGGGAGGGTGACAGCCAGAATCCTGGGGTTATTAAATACCACCTCAGACTGTACAGAGGGGGGAAGGGAGGGGTGGGTTTTTTCCCCTGGCTCATGATGTTGGTTGTTTCAGTGAGAATGCCACAAATTGGAGAATACTATTCCAAAGCACAACACTCACGAAGAAGCGTTTGACTGGTGAGGTGAAGTTCTGAGGAAATTAATATAATTGTGTGCATGCCCAAGTTTCTTCATCCCTTTAGCAAAGAGAGAGTACGCTCTACTAGTCCCAAAGGAAAAGTGGTTATCTTTCTATCACAGAGATTTGTATTCCTTTGGAATAACTTTCACATTCCTGACTGACAAATAATCTCTTCCTTATGCGAGAGAAGGTGGTAAGTGAGGAATAATGCCATAGTGAAAGGAGATACCTAGATAAGAATATATTCTGGTATTTTCTGTATGTTCCGTATTTTTAGCTGTGTGTAAATTAACATCTGTGAATTTCATGATGAACACCGCTTTTTTTTGGAAGAATGCTATTCACTGGTGTTCTCAAAGATGAATCTCACGCCTCGTATTTAAACATCATGTTGTTATCATGGAACTAGTGGATTTTATTTTGTAGTTGAAAGAAGTGATAGAACTGTAACTTCACACTTAAAAAACCAGAACTTCACTCAGCAAAATACAATTGCTAAATGGACAGTAGAGTTAAAAGTGTATCAAGACTGAATTTATAAGCCTTGCCAAATTTTTTTCCAAATTCCGATTCAGTGCTACGGGTATTTTGCTAATGGTACTGTGTTATTCTATGAACTGTAAAAGCACTTGCAAGTGAAGCAGCTGACTGCAAAATCAGACCAAGGCAATGTTTCCACTAAACCTTGAAAATCTGTATTGACAGAAGTCTACTAAGCTAAAAAAATCTTCTCAAAACCATCTTTGCTGCCATTACATGCAGACAGTGGTACAGGGATGTTTGCAATAGAATATGTGGGGGTTTTATGAACAACAGGCTGAAGATTAATCAGGAATGTGGCCTTGCATCAGTGAAAGCCAATTGCAATAGCAAGGGTTCACTCATCAGCTTGAGGGAAGTGCTTTTTCCCCTCTCTTTGGTACCTGGGAAGTGTCTGCAATATTGTGCCCAGTTTTGGTCTCCCCAGTACCAGAAAGACCTTGGCATTCTGGACTGAGTCTAGAAAGGACACCAAGAAGATTAGCGGGCTGGAGCACATCATGGATGAACGGTGGAAATCTGGGAGAGGTATTTTTTTCAATATGAAGGTTGTCACAGTTTTCCCAGAGATGCATCTCGGTCCTTGAAGATATTAAACACTTAATTGTATAAGGCTGTAAACAATCTGATGCAGCAGAAAACTGGTCCCACTTTGAGCTGGGGAATAGAACTTATAGACTAAAAAGGGCTTTTTTAATTTAAATTGTTCTTTGAGTCTCTTTATCCATATTGTTACCGTTAAGAAGAGCCCTGAACTTGAAGAAATATATACCATGAAGGTGGTAGCACATGTTTTTGAAACCTTTTCCAGGAAAAAGTGTAGCAAAGCCGATGAAGCGTAAGACCTTCCTCAACAGAAGAGTGAAGAGAACACGAGACAATAGACTGTATGCAAAAAGGGAAACCTATGGTCTATACTGCCCATGAATGAATCAGTAACAATTCCTAACATGTTTTAAATTACCTGCCAACTGATATTTATAGCAGAGTGTGAAGGGATAAACAGCACATATTTAAAAGCAGTTGAATGACTAGCGAAGAAATCCATATGTTTTTTAAGGAGTTTGAATAATGAAATACTGGATTAACTCAAATGCATAGGAGTGTACAGACACAGATACTTCCATGAAAAGACTACCAGTGTTGACAGAGTCAGTAAGAAATAGAAAGTGTCATCCAATGCAATACTTTTTTAGATCATTGATCATTCCAAAGCACTGGGAACAAAATCACTGCCAGCACATCTACAAGAAGATATTCACTTAGCGAATAAAAATGAACTTAATCAATGTGCAAGAGTAAAATTCTGATGTTTAGCCATTCTGTGTGATGAAAAGAAGCTAATCATCATCAGCTGCTACTGCATACCAAACTTGGATGGCTCTCCATGGAAAAGCACTTTGGAGTCTGTTTGACCTTCATGAAAAAGTTCAAGTGCTCTTGATAGATAAATCAGTCTTATTGAACACCTCCATGACAAACAATTTCTTGCACATCTGGTTTCCTCAAGTAAGATTTTCAACAAGCTGTCTTCCTTCTACTTGCTATTCTGGAAGAGCAAGGCGACAATGGGATGTTAGCTACAAGGCAGAGGGATTTTAGGGCAAAACAGATTGATTTTCAGAAATAAACGTTCTTCCAGAAGCACAGGGTTTACAAGGTTTCTGCTGTTAGTTATAGTCTCAGAGATCAGGGTCCCCACCTTCGGAAATGTCATCAGGAAAGATATTGCCATCTATTTAAATGCACTGAAAAGGAAGTTTGGGTTTGGTTTTGTTTGTTTGTTTTATTACCTTTTTTAAAAATAGATGGAATGCTTATACAGTTGGATGTGAAATCTGTTCTTTTCCAAAGCTATCCCTTCATATCATTTGTAAGTAAATCTCCTCAACAGACGTAGTCTTCCAATGTCATATCTTAGCAGTGAGGTCTGGATGAGTTTGAGGGAAGAGTTTATTGAAATATGTACTAAATTACTACTACTTTCATTACTTCTTATCTCACCATGCCCTGAGCAAAACTGACTCTTTAGCAATGAAATCGAAGCACAGGAATTGGTTTGTAAGTGTCAATGTTTTACCATTATGCCTTAGAGCCATCAAGAGAGGCAGGCACAAGCCTCTCAAAAATAAGCTAGGCATGACTGCACATTTTCCTCATTTTTAATAGGAATAGCACATTCACCATCTGAAAGTGTTCATTTTTGACATGACTTATTTATTTTAAAATTATCTTTTATGTCTTTTTCTCTGTGGAAGCTCACTATTATCAGATTACCAATGAGACAGAGTGCTAACAGTTTTCAAAAGTGAAGGTTGGTAGCAGAAACAGAGACACTGTAGAAGACCACAAAGATTTCATCAAAACTATTGATTCTGCCTAGGGAACAGGCCTGAGCTATCTCAGCTTCACAATTTCAACCCAGAGTCCTGACTATGAGTTCCTGAAACCACTTCCCTTTTTGTCCCATCTGGTTTCATACCAGGTGACCTTGAACCGATGTCAGAGCTGATACTTTCAGCAATGTGAAGTCTAAAAAACGAAGATCTTATTCAAGATTTTGAAACTGGAGTTTTTCAACCGTGGAAATTTTGTGGACCATAGCTTATTTCAGAAAACACCTGTGAAGTAGAATGAGCACTTTCTGAACAAAAGTTTTGTTTGTATCAGTCCGAACAGCTAATTCAGCTCCGGACATTTCTGCTCTGCAATCATTGGAGTGTTTGCATAGAGAATCAGTAAATTCTATTGGAGACTTGCAAGACCTGACTGGAGAAAGTCCTAAGTAGCACAGCCTTTGTTCATTGTTGACCCTGCTTGAGGTGTAGCTTGGACCAAATGCTACATTCTTGGACTACAGACATGGTGACTTCCCAGTTACTGATTCTGCAATCCCTCTTTGGGATCATCCGAATCCATAGTAATATTATGAGCCTCTTTCTTTTGCAGGATGATGTCAAAAGTGAAACCTATTTCTTGGCATTGTAACTCCTTACTTAGGAGCAAAACACTTCTGACACTAACCACTTCTTAATGCTTACTATAAAAAAAATTAAAAACATGATCTGAGTTTTCAATTTAGACTTGTAATTTATTTTCTTAAATAAAAAAGGGAAAACAAAACAAAACAAAATGAATAATTCATACCAATGAATTATGAAACATTAAAATCCCATTTTGGCCCTGTAGAATCCCTTCTGAAGAGTTTTCCAGCATTTACAGAAAGGGGTGAAAATATGCCTGTTTGCTGAAAATTGACTCCAAGTCCTGGCTGCCAGCCACCATCAGAGACTGCAAGTAGCACTTGCTTATAGGCTTGTGCTGAATACTCACTTCCAACAGAAACCACCTTGGAGATACAGTGATACTAAAGGTCATGTAATAAAAGAGCTTCTGTCCTCATCTACCTGTGAATTAAATCCTTGTCTATTAATTATGTGATTTAATAAAAGTAATTGGCATTGTTATGTTAATTTATTTTATTCATTTTTATTTTCAGTAATTTTCCTGACTTCTATGTTAATCCTTCCAAATGAAGGTAATAATTGCCATAAGAGCTATAAATGCTTTTTTTTTAATATATCCCTTCTCTTTTAATTAAAATAAAATAGAAATATCTAGCTAAACACTCTATTTATTTCCCTCCACTAGACCAAGCGAGAAAACAGCTTTTCTTTTTTTTATTTCCATTTTTTTTCAACAAGCTTAATGCAGGTAATATATTTTACACATTATGTACATTTAGCCTCAATACCTGTCATATTATTTACCTAAGAAAAAAATATTCTATGAATAAAACTTTCCCAAAAACTTGTTTGTCAAGAGGTGCAGTGAGACTTCTTTAAATGTGAAAAGGGTGAACTTAAACAGAAATGAATGCATGAGAGCTGGAAAATACAAAATTTGGTAGAGCATATATGTATAGGACAGAAGTTTTCATATTTCATCAGCTGAAAGCATGATGTCAGTAAAATGTTAATAGCCATAAACTACAATTTTCAGATTGATTGGGCTTTACAGACACTGTGAATTTGCCATTGTGCTTCATGCTGCAGAACTGAGGCCATCATGTTGCTTTATATTACGAGTAAATATTTTAATGGAGCATCTATGAAAAAGCCACTCCATAATGTTTGCTCGTGTTTTCTTCATAAACATACAGAAAGTGCTTCACAGTCAAATTAAAAAAGCAATACTAATGTTAATAACAAAGAAATAAATGATATGGTTGATCACCTTTAAAATCACTCAACTAAGAGACAGACTACTGCTCAGTCAGGCTTTCGGTGCACTGAGAATTTTGCGCTGTCCAAATTTTGCCTAGATATTTTGTTCCGCATTAACTTTTGGATTATTTTTCATTTGCTAGATTCCCACTTCCCTGGATTAAGATAAAACTGCATAGCAGGCATCAGAGATTTTCCTCACAGCTTGGCTTGAAGTACTGAGGGTAAAAAAAAAGAGACAAAACAGAAAAACCCTCACTCTTAAAAAGAAGAGAACATCTAATATTTAACATCTTAGCATAAGTGCTATGTGTTTTAAAATGATAATGAGGCATTACTATTATGAAAAACAATTTTTTTTGCCTATTGTATGATTAGGCGTACTTTATCAGGAGCACTGCTGCAGGAATTGCTTGTAAATTCACAAAAGGCTTTCCTCTGGAGTTGTAAAAAAAGTTATGGAACTCAGATGTCAAGGCTCCGGTGTGTATAATTGTATTATATGGAACATAAAGTTGTGAACCAGAATTACTGTGAGCTCAATAAAATAATGAACGAAACAGTAGGTATCTTTTACTTGGTCATGCTTTAGAACTGAAATTTGTTTTCATTCCTGAAATAATATTACTCTCATGGTTTTATTTCACTCTAACAAAAATGGTTTGAAATGATTTATGCTACCTTAAGCAACTATATGTTTCCAGTTGTAATTATCTATCTTTTTGGATGGGAATTTTAATATTGTTTTAGAAACAAAGATTAATTGCAAAAGGAGAACAAATCTATTCCAAACATTCCCCTCAAACTTGAAATTTAATGTGGGTGTAGCTCCACCCAGCTGGAGCCCTGCTGAGGACAGGGGGATGGCATAATTGCAACTCATTTAGAAATATTAGCATTGACATTGATGATGGTATACAAGGGATGTGTATACTGACTGATGACATGGAGCCTGTGGCTCTACCCTGTCTGTACAGTAACTTCCTTGATTTCTCTTGTCTGTCATCCAATTTAATTCAACAGTTTGAATAATTTGAATAAATATACTCATTCAAATATATGTTTTCCAGGTTAATTACTTTGAAGCAAAATCCCATTTTAAAAAGAGACTCAAGACAAGACTTTTAAACATATCTAAAAGGCCAAAATATATATATATATACATATATATAGAGGTGGGATTCCAGAAGAAGCAGATTTAGGAAATTAGGCATTTTTTTAAGCAGTAAGGAATCACTTCTCATAATAACTTGAAAAATCTACAGTCCAGACACGTGAAAGGCCTGTTATAGCAATGGTTATGACTTTCACATATGTCTGAATAAATACATGTGTCTATATACATAACCTAAATGAATACACATAGAGTTACAAACATGTATTATGTACACATGAGCTCATATGATGTGTACATACATAGGGCTTAATTCTTTAAAGTGTGGTTGATAATGACACAAATAAGAAAATCCTTAAGTCAGCACAACCTTCAAGCACAAGCAGTAACTTGGTTTTAAAATTTCGTATTCAGATTTCTGGAACAATTATCACCTCACCTGGGTATTCTAACAAGTTAATCAGTAGCTGAATTGAAATCCTCATCAACACACTATGTAATTTCATTGAGAGTATCTGCTAACTCAGATCAACTCAATTAATCTCTAGTGGAATGAAACAAAGAAGCAGATGGTAATGTGTTTTAGTCAACACCAACTTTTTATTCTGCATACATTTTTAAGTACACTATTCCTAGGCATTACTCCTAAGGCATTGAGAAATTGCCTTACTTTTAATCTAAGGCTTTAAATAGACACCAATAAGACACACTCATATTCCATTTTGTCAGTAATGATTACAGTTCTCTCAAATAAAACATTTCCCTTAGGCTCAGTTCCGCATGATGCTTATCCTGACACACCCATTGATTTCCTGGGAGCAGCAAGTTCAGGATCTGCCACCAGCACCACCTTGGCACAGAGGGCATGTCCTATCCATTTGGCTGCAGTGATATTTAGTAAAATGCACTAAGCACTGCTGCACATGCTAACAGATGGTGATCGGGAAGGATGCATTTGATAGCCCCTTTTCCATAATTCTTCAAAGAAGTTAAGGGTTTGGCATCCTAAACTGCTTTTTCTTCATCTTTATGCAGAAAAAAATAAGGTAAATCTCTTAATCCACATGACCCTGAGAGCAGCAAGCCCTCTTTTCCTTTGGTCTGGTGGTCAAGGCATTTGAAAAGGTGGCTAAAATATGAGTGCTGAGCTTGTTCGTAATATTATTTATAGCTTCAAACTGCACCAAAGAAGGTTCAGGTTGGACATGATGAGGAATTTCTTCATGGAAAGGGATGTTAAACACTGGAATGAATTGCCCAGAGAGATGATGGAGTCACCATTCCTGGAGGTGTTCAAGAAATGACTGGACATGGCAGTTAGTGTCATGGTCTGGTTGGTGAGATGTCAATAAATGGACTGGATGATCTTGGAAGTATTTTCCAACCTAGATCTTGCTGTGATTATTTATACAGTTTGCATACATACGTTTATGACACCAAGATTAAAATACAGAGAAATGGGACAGGAGGAAGGGTTGAAACATTTTATTTCCTATTTCCACCCACTTGCCATAAGTCGAGGACCTCACTCATGGTCCAGCTCTTGTCATCTTGATTGCTTGCTCCAACAGTGCAGCAGCTATGTCAGGAGAACTGGGCTGCGACCCATGTCACAGGTAAAACTGCAACCTTGAGGTCAGGGCAGAACTGGAGATGTTGACAGACTGTTTTAAATATGGTCACATTGGGAAATAAATTAAATCCAGGGTTCCAAATTCATGATTTATGTTCTACCTATGAGTGTATTTATAAAAACACACAAAAACAAACACACCCAACAACTGGACAAACCCCTCCTTTTTCTATTGTCTTTTGGATGAAATTACTGAAACTTTCTTCTTTGAGATAAATTTCCTCGTATACTGAGTTTGATTTCAAAATGGCTGGCTAGCAGTTTGGATCCATCATGTGAGATAAACAGATAAAAGATCATTTTCTGAATCCTGTCTGTTGTAAGGTCTTGAGTAGCTGATGTTTTGTTCTGGAGGAGCTGAGAAACAAAATCCATGTGTATAAAGAAACAAAGTATATAATTCAAATAATAGATGCTCTGCAATTTAAACCATCTTCAAAGTGAAGTGACAGCTACGGATGGGCTATTTTATGTCAAAATGTTGGTTCCATAGGTCATCTGTTTATGTAGACTTTTGCAGGCATTATGTTCTTACTGGCATCCTCACTATGTTTTAGCCAAACTCTTCATCACTTGCAGAGATCCACAGAACTTTATAGTATTTTTAGTTCTTAAAAAGGAGAAGAGCAGTGAAGGTTCAGTCATGCACTGAAGACATGACTTATACTGATAGTATATCACCAGCACAGGAAGTAAGCAGAGCCCTTCTGTCACCCAGGGTCTGCATTAAGACTTTTGGCCACATGAATACAGCAGTGAGGGAGAGGTGTATTTTTTAACCTGAGGGGACCCCGGCAAAAAAAAAAAAAAAAAAAAAAAAGAGCAATGCTCTTCCACCTTCAAACAAGATTTAATCATCCTGCTTCACTATTTTAATTTTTTGTGCATTGTTTTGTACTTTGTTTCCATGGTTCCTGTGTTGATTTAGCAGCCATTTTTTCCATTTTCAATTTATGTATCTCTTGTTCTGTATCCATATTTCATCTCTTTGGCCCTCACTTTACCCACTCTTTTTTCTCTGGCCTTTTCCCTGATAGCCCATCCTTTCTCCTATCAGTATTTTATGCACTCTCTGTTTGTCTTCCATCCCCTTTTCCTGCTTTCTTTTGCTTTGCATTTCCCTCTATTCACTTTTTTTTCCTGTCAGTTGGATTGTGAAGAAATATATTACGGGAAGTAGTTAGATACAGGATATTTCTCTGAAAACAAAACTACATTTACAGTAACAGAAGTCAACACATCGACCTACAATATCAAATTGTGGATGAATTTAATTTAATGCAAGCTAAACTAATGCATTTATAGGGTGCCATATGTGTGCCAGATTCTTTAAAAACATGAAAGACAGAGTATATGCACTAAAAATATTACAACTGAGCATTCTCAATTTTATGGAATCTATTTCAGTTTGTGCTAGATAACATATTTCACAAGTATAGATAAAGTTGGTGAACAGATCAGAGAAGAAGGCTCATACAGAAGGGACTTTTGATCAAGGACTTGAAGGAGAAAAGAGATTGGTTGATCTAGGTCATGATTTTGAAGCATTCACTCCATGTAATAATGCTGGAACATCTACATAATCTAAAAGCAGCCTGGATTCTACTATTTCATGTTCCTCTGCTTGCATTATATAGACAATTAATGCATACATTTGTATTATATACACAGACATATAATATTTACTCTATATCTATTACATATCTATTCTATAAATAAGTATTTAGTTATGTATATTATCTATTCCACCTGTACTTCACTATAAATACTGCGGTTTTGTACTGTATAGATATTTTTTTCCTTAAAATTTTGTCCAAAGAACTATCCACAGATATTGATGGTCTTCTCATCAAATTTGCAGTTACTGGCTCTTCTTTACTGGTGATTCGCATCTCATGTTTATGACAAATAGAACTTATTTTGTCTCTCATATACTCACAAAACATCATGAAATAACTTTATACCTACTCTGCCTTTAAAACACAGACTAATTAAAAAATTTGGTTTGGATTTTTTTTTAATTCTGACTTGGTACTAGAAAGAGATCTTCCGAATTTTACTGTGAAGGCAAGAAAGGAAGATACTTATAAAAGTTAAGAGCCTGAACATTGGAACAGTCTTCTAAAATGGAAAAGACAAATCTTCTAGTCCCTGATTTTTCTTACATGAATTTCTGTCTTCTAAAGAATGAGTTAGCTGGCTCATTTTGTTTGACAAAACAAAAATTCTCTTTTTCTATTTTTAAAATTAACAGAAATTTATATATTCTTCTGAAAACAAAATGAGTTCTAATTAGAAAGTTGTAATGAATTGAAAATTCCTAATGTTTCTAGAGGTTATTGTTATTTTGGGAGCTAAAACTCATACTCCTTGTTGTCTGCTCACATATTCTTCCAGGGTCATTAACATTATAATTCTCCTTAGAGTTTATGTGAAACAGAATTTTCATCCAATGGAAAAATTTGATATTTCAACACAGTTTCCTCTTTCAAATACTTAGACACATCACATCACAAAAACCTGAAAATGTGGAAGTGAAAAAGAAAAAAACATGTCTAAGTAAACAAACTAATTTAGTGCATCATTTATTTCTTTTGCATCAATACTCACTTTTTTTGTGAAAAATTGACTTAAAAAAAGTTTCTTTAGTCCACTTCTAAATTATAAAATTTATTTCTTAATCAGTCATTTGATTGCTTTATAAGATCTCCCAAACATAGGAAGAAAAAAGACATTACGGTGAAAGATTCCTACCTACACATCTGTTCCTTTGCCCAGTCCAATTTCCTTAAGTTTTCTGTTGGTAAAACCATCCTCCTTCTTGTTTGATCCATTCACATCACACATTCTTTTTGCCATGTCATTAGTTCGGTCTGCGCTCAAAATTCTCAGTCAATGGGTGAAGACCGAAGGGGCACAAATTTGTATCAATGTAGACACTGAAACTCCTTTTCCTGCTTCATAGAGTGAAAGAGATTAATGGAAAAATATGTTGTGAGTTGCTCTTTTTTGACAGAGATAATAAAAAAATAAAATTTTGAAGGAGAAACCAATGATGAATGTGTTTAAAATTAATGAAAAAGAACTGTGAGAGTCAAGATTGGCCTGTGAATAAAACCAGAATCTTACCCGGCTTAAAAAGAATTCCTTGTGTTATGGCCAGTGCAAACTCAGATGAGCTGTCTCCTGCACAGGTGAAATTTTTCATTTCATATCTAATCTAATAAGGTACTTTTCCTTTAATCAGTCTAAGTGACCTGACTGGCTGGCTGGTTCAATTAGATATATACCATATATTTATGCATTAATTTATTTTATGTAAAAAATGTTAAATCAAGAGCCTTGGAAGCATTAACATGAAAATTCTCAGTACAAGTCAAACCTTTCTGGCACGGAGCAGTATCAGAGTTCAGTGACCAAATATCAACATTCTATATTTAGTCAGTTGAATCATAGGAATTTCCATGTTGAATCAGATTGGATCAAAATCCATCCATTTTATTATCTCATTCATAGCATTAGTCAGGACCAAAAGTTTCAAAGAAACATAAAAAAACCTCTCCTTAAAAACCTAGAATAAACAAGGGTGGTATAAAGTTTCCCTTAAGAAAGGAAGTCTCCTAAACCCTATCATTTAGAAATTGGCTTAACTACTAAGTAACAATGCTTGCATTTCCTGTGAAAGTTTTATTCAGTATACATGAACAACTACAGAAAAAAATCATAGAAGAAAACATAGTATATTAGTTGTTTTTATTATACAAATAAATATAGCCTTTTATTGCTGCCTGAAGAAAACCATTTTCTTATTTTTGCTGCTGACAGTAGTTGTTAGTACACAGCCCTATGTCTAGGACCAGCAACATCAGTATCTGTCAGGTATCTTTGACAACTAAGGGCTGGATTCAGACCATTATTTAATCAAACATCTCTCCAGGTGAACATAAACTGCTTTTGATTTTTGCTCAGTGATTGCATAACTATCCCGTTTATTTGGACCAGTGACTAAGATTTGTAAGCCAATAGGGGATTACTCTTGAATAGCTGCTGAAAAAACCCAATCAAAGCACTTTGATTAAACTCTGTCTCATTCTGGAATCTTCCTGAGCATCTTTGTATCATTCTTGTGATGAAGAACAAGTGGTATTTTGTAGGGGAGAGAGAAATAATGCTGCCCATCCCCTTAAAGAAATATTTTCCTCCTGTGTAACAACTGTGGAATGATGTACAGCTTTTTAATAGACTTTTAAAAGCTATCTGGAGACTTAGTAAAAAGCTTCCATGCCCAGTAGATAACAAAATGTTATAGTAATTTTAGTGCCAGACCTTAATTAAAAAGAAAACCATAAAATGTATAAATGGGTGCTATATAGAACGATGCAGCTTTGTGGAACCATTTAAGTCTCTTCATCACAAAGATTGCAGAAATTAATAAGAGGACATAATTTGTGTAATAGTGTACCGGACACAAGGTACTCAATATATTTTTACCCTTTGCAGAAGCAGTTGTTGCTTGGAGTGCACAGTTTCATCTTCCCAGGTAAACTCTTCCATAAGGGATAGTCCCCAACAAGCAAGCCTGTTGTTAAGGCTGTGTCTGCAAATGAATTGTCTATAAACAAACTCAGCATCTGGCAGACATTCCAAGGTGAAAGCCAAACAGATGGCTAATTTAATATAATCTAAGTGACTTTGGATCAGATAAAGCAATTGAATTAACAGCACTTTAAATGAACGTATACCACACATTCTCACTATGCCATTATAATGGGCACCTTTTTATATCTTGAAAATCATTGCTAATTGAAGTTTCATATGGTGAATGCTTATATCTGTAAGATGTACAGCTAAACAGCCTGGAAAAAAAAAATTGCCATTATAAATAAAAGCAATCAGCATTATAACCTTTAACTCAAATACAATTATTTTCTTCAGAACTCCTCCATACAATTTTTAAATCAAGAAATGTAGGCTTAATACCATATGAACTTGTAAGTGCACATGCAGTAGGCATAATTTGTTATGCCTATGTACAGGCATATGTATATACTTTAACTCTGCATACATATGCATATACACATATATACATATATATATATACACACACATATAATACACATATATATGCGGTAAGTTTGGGGAGTTTAAAGTATTTATTTATTAAATACAAAACCCCTCAAACAACAAAATAAAACAACTTTTGAATTATAAAGGGGGTTTAATTACTATTAGCACTTGTTATTTGTGACACTTTTTGAAGTGAGATACTCTTTGATCCATAGAAAAGAAAACAAAGAATATTTTCTGTTAGTTACTTTGCACACATCCACTGCTTTGAGAGGGTGAAACACTTCATGAATACTGAGCTATACTGTCTGTACACAGCCAAAGTCAAATGCTTAAAATTCCTTTCTATTTGTTTTTATATACACATGCAAGTTAGTTCTCTGTGCATTTTCTGACCCCTCTTCCAACAAAACTCTTTGTTACATTTGTGCAAAATAGGTAAAAAGGAGATGTAATGGTGTTTGTGCTGTACAAAAGAGAGTATGTTTGAGAAAGTAGCTCTTCAGCCTCTTTTCATTTCTTTCTCATTTGCACAGAACTCTGAAATCCCTGCCAAGCCCACAATTGCATTAAACTCCAGAGTTAGACATATGATCTATTGAAGATGGATTAAATACTGGCCTGCTGGGCTGCATGATGTAAGGAAAAGCTCCTTCCTGGTACCCAGGAGCTCTGAGAGAACGACCTTAGGTCCCTGGGCAAAGGGCCATCCACTGTTTTTTGGCAGTGCCTGCCAACCAATGGGAAGTTAAAATAAAGAGAAAATTCACGAACACAGTTATAAAACTCTGGTTCTGGCAGTTGCAAAGGACTGATTTGATTACCCAAGGAGTCCTTCAGTTTTCTGGTTTTGCTCTCCTATACACTGAGACATCCAAAACCTTTTCTGTCATTCTGGCATAGGTTATGCCTTGCTGCTATTTACATTCTTGCAAAAACATCTGAAAAACTCAGGAACTTTTCCAAATGCCTAACTTTCTCTTTTTTTTTTTTTTTTTATGAGTGGTTAATCGTTTGAAGAA
>VZTA01027441.1:33618-46337 GCA_013398855.1 Mohoua ochrocephala
TGGAGTCAGAAGTAGAAGAGTCGAAGGCAGGTGGAATTTTAATAATCAGTTAAAGAAGTCTGCTTGACTTGGGTCTTCTCTGTTAACAGTCTCTACCGTGTGCCTTTCATCTGATATTATTGATATTCTTTGGATTTTACCAAGTGTTGTATTACATCTCTTCTCTTGCAGCAGGCAAATTTTCCTTCAAATTATAAAGTAATAATTATGCAATCTAAATACATACATAATGGGCATATAATGGATATATAAACACAAATACTTCTATTCTATGAGATGTAAACAAATACATAAATACATGCCTGGGTCTGCTGCTAATCCATGCAATACAATGTTATTTCCTCTTCAACAAAATGAACTCTTGCCAAAATCTGAGATTTTAAAGCTGCCTGTGGAAGAATATCAGCCCCTAGGTATAAATCTAGTCAGAAGAACCAGCACAGATAACTTAAAAAAAAAAAAAAAAAAAAAAAAAAAAAAAAAAAAAAAGGCGCCATTTTCCTCACTTTGGACATGCCCAAATCAGGAAATTTAGATATGATACCATATCAAGATTTCCAACCATGCTTTAGTGGAACATAAGACACTATCTTGACCCAGCCATTTAAAATACAATTCATAACTCTATAACTATGAGGAAAATATTCTTTTTAATCTACAGCAAATTGAACTACAGTTTAAGATTTTCCTTTCCTCTTTTCTTTCAGTAAAGATAATTGTTGCAGTCTAAATCTTGTTATGGGCAAAAGAGAACACTCTTTTACACAATGCAAAAAATTTATTGTAGATTAGCAGTCTACTCAAGCCACGACAAATAGTTTTTATCAGTTCAGCTGTGATGATATGAGCACTTCTAGTCAAATTGAAATTGTAACAGAAAAACCTCACTATTAATACATATATATGTATATCTCTCTCTATATGTGTATATATATATATATATGAAGTATATATAAAGTATACATAAAGTGTGTATATATGGGTATATATATAAAGAATATATATTTTAAAAATAGATATATATTCACATATATATATATTTGCACTCTCCCTCCCCCCTGTAGGTAATGAGAGAACAGCTTGTGTGAGCTTCAGGAACAAAGGAATAAAAAGAGGGTCACATTGAACTGGCCGTATCTCCAGTGGGCAGAATATGATGTTGGTTGTCATGGTTTCTTCCTCTTCAGTCTTGGGTCCCCTTGGCATTTTTTTTACAAATTTTCTGACAGTTGCTTGCTTGCCTTTACCCCACTATTTCCCAGTTCCATATGTCCTCCTTCTTACCGTTAAAGTTGGATTTGCCTGACTCACAAGGTGAGGTCTTTCCTTTGTGAAAAATGTTCTGGTATTTCTGATGTCATCTGATACCCTTATTCTTCTATAATATATTATAATCCTACAATCAAAGACAGTTCACTTAATCCATGATAACTGCTTGGTTTTACTCTCTATTAATTAGTAATAGGTGTTATGCCACACAGAGGCACAGAGATAAATTCAAGCTAAAAGAAATTTGGCTAGAGTCACCTCATAACTAGAAAACTGCAAACTCAGCTAAACTAAGTTAAATTCACCTCAAGCCAGTACAAGGCCAGATAAGTCTGAAGTCCCTGTTCTCTCAAAGCCTGTCAGCTTTTACTAGTAATGTTATAATTTAGAAGTAATATTTGTTGAGCTATGCAGTCTTTGGTCTTCTCTATACATGTAAATCATTGCAGTTAATAGGATGGTTTAATGAAAATTAGTTGTAGAAGAAATATGTGCATTGGTCGAGCTACATCTGAAGTAAAAATTGCTTTACAAAGGAGTTTGAAACTTTTTAATAAATGATTGTTCATTAAAAATGCTAAATATATATATATTTATTAATATTATGGCTTGATTACTGCCTAGTCATCTTAAGTGTGGCTTATCCATATTGCACAAGTTAGGAATATACAAATTTGGAGAATACAGGACTGTACTACAGACCACAGGATTTTGCAACACAAGAAGGGGCAAGATAAATGTTACATTTTTAAAGGATAAGATTTGTAATTACTACTCCAAATATATTCCCATACTAATCCAAATATAAGCCCATATTTCTGTATGTGAACAGTATGGAAAAAAGAAGGAATTTATCTGCTCTAACAAGAACTTTTTTGAAGTTCTATCTTCATTTTGAAAGAGACGTTTCCTACTCCTCTC
Source organism: Mohoua ochrocephala (assembly GCA_013398855.1). Taxonomy (NCBI): domain Eukaryota; kingdom Metazoa; phylum Chordata; class Aves; order Passeriformes; family Acanthizidae; genus Mohoua; species Mohoua ochrocephala. Next base: position 35,809 of record VZTA01027441.1, read on the forward strand.
TACTCAATGAAAAGAAAAATATAATTTTCAAGAGCCAATTAGCTCAGCACTAAGGTGGGTGTTGAAGGCATATGAGGTGAACAACCCTCTAAAGATTTCTGCTTCTGTGTGGCAACAGCCATCCATGAACAGAATTTATTCACCATCTCTTGACAGCATTCGAAAGGAATCCTTAAAGCAACATAACTGTAGGTGAGGTGAGAAAACAGGGTTTGCTGTTTCCCATAGCCATGCAGGAACTGAACTCTGTGAAATGTCTTCCACAACACTGAGCTAGGAAAGAAGGCACTTTAGATTAGCTGGAATAGAGAACCTTTTGGAAGATTTACCTGTATCTTTGCAGGTAAACTCAATGCAACCAACCTATATGACTCGATATGACCAACAAGACTGGCTCTAATATTTATGCCAGAAATTATAATTCGTGTTTGACTGCTGCAGGTGAAACTCAGAATGTGACATACGACTATTTGGACTCCATTTTTTTTTTTCACCACCTTTTCACCTCTTTCCTCGTGCCTAAAATTTTCAATGATTACTCTAGTGATTAGTTGTTTTTAATGAATATAAGAATTAAAGATTGATCTTCAAAAGAATATTCCAGGGGGGAAGGAAGAGAAAGGAGGCTCATAAATCTTGTATTACCTTCATCACACCTATGATCTCTCTTCCTTTTATCCAACAATGGGACCTCTAAGTGGAAAGACATAATGTAATGTATTAACAAATATTTTAGTTTATTTTTAAAAGTGCAAGTTGGGTGGTCTGAAAAAGTTTTCAAAATTGTAGTCGAATTTGGAAGAAACTTCCCAAGGGGGGGAAAAAAAAAAAGAACTAAAGACTTTCCTCTCTTAGAATCTCAAAAGCTGGGGTTTGAAGTATTTTTTGGCATAATTTTTTTTATATTTTATTACAAGCCCTTTTTTTAAAAAATTTTAAAAAAAAAAGAGAGATTGGAGTAAAAATACACTGAAGTTTTTATTCATCACATATGATTTAATAAACCTGAAGGGCTCTTCTTATCCCATTTTTCTGATTGGGTCAAATTTGCCAGTTGACATTTATTTGCACTTCTCTCATCTTTATCTGTAGTCCTCTGTTAATGCCAGTGAGCACAACTGCCAGCTCAGGAACTCTTCTGAGCACATGGATTGCTTCCTCTGCAATGTGCCAGTGCTACCTTTGGATGTGAAAGTCTTAACTCTGTATCCCAACTCACCTCCAGTGAATTTTGTTAAGAAAATAGTTTTTGAGTGACCTTTTCTTCTTCTTTAGGAGGTAGACTGAAATAAAGAGCTATTAAATCAGCTCCCATTTAGCTTGTGAGCTCTGCCAAGCTTTGTCTAAAGCACAGAAGGAAGGAGAGGCAAAGACGAACGTTTTTTTCCCTGCTGGGCTGATTTTCTCAAGGTCTAAACACTTCAGTTTAAAAGCAATAAAAATTCAATTATACGTTCAAAATTATAGAATTTTTTTCCAGTAGCTCCTTCTGTGATTAATTACTATAATGGTGTAAAAATAGCTGTTATTGCAGAACCATCTTATGTTGCAAAGCTTATAGATCCCTGCTCACTGTGAGAATGAACTCATAAAAATACAACCATTTTCTAAAAAGTGAGGAAGGAGGGAAAATCAAGGTGGTTATTTTTATCTGCTACAGGGAGGTGTGATTATGTGAGTCGACTCATTGCCACCTGAAGGGAGTCAGATCAAAATTAAGACTTTCTACTAAAGCACACAATTAAAGTTCATTGCAAGTGTTGCAGGCAAGCTGGCATTTGCTGAACAAAGTATGTGCTACAAACAGATGCACCACTGGAAACAGAGACACAAAATTTCTTCCCTAGGATTCTGCTTTATTAAATCTGACAACTTCCACTTGATCTCAGTGTCCTGATCTAAAAAAGAGTTTCTCATTTGCTTTAAGCAATTGCCATATAACGTGCCAGTTGGAAGAAAATTGGCTTGTAATTTTACTCACTGTCCAGGAAAGAAAAAAAAGCATTTCTTAAATATCCACACTATTCTTGATGCTGACAGATGCAAAAACCCCTTTTCCACCTTTGTTTCATTGCTTTCTGCATTTGTGGAGAGAATAATATTAAAAACTGGGTTAAAAATCTCTTTATTGGTAGAAGTAAAAGAAAGCATTTGAAAATCTCCCACAGTGGAAGAAAATATTCAAGTTAAAATTTTCTCAATCAATATATTAGCTCTGCAGTCTTAGAGGCTGTATAGTAAGTCATATGGATTACTACGAAATGAAATTTTCTTTAAATATCTAGTTGTATCGTATGGCATCAATCAGAGGCATAATCCATAACACAACATACTCCACGTCTTTGCTTTCATGGCATGAGTAACTTTACATGTAATTTGCTACAAATAAAGTTATATCTACTCTCTCAATTCACATACAAACACCTATTACTGCTAATTGAAGCCATGCACAAGAACCGACAAAACACCATCCCCCCACTGTTAATGTTGTTAATGATATTCATACAGAAAAGGAAGACAAGAAAACCTGAAACTGAGGATGGAAAGAAAGGCATATCCAAATTTGTTATTATTAAGTTCACGAGATTCATTTAAAGGGCATTTTAGGGGGAGGTAAGTTGTAGACACACTCGCTTCATCCATAGGTATGTTTGAAGATGCAAAACAAACTTTGCTGAACGTAGAATAGTGGAACAAGTTAATAACTCATTATTTGGATTACAATAGCACCTGGAGACCTATTGTGCATGACACTGCACAAATGCATGGTGAAAGTCAGTCCCTGTCTGGAAAGGTGTATAATCCAAACAGACAGGAGAGGTGAATTGACTTTCAGGAGCACAGTAGTGGAAAAACGAGAAATTATTCAGAATTAGGACTGTAAACCCAAAGACATATCCATTTCAACACATTGTATTTCCAGTGAATTTTCAGTCTCTTCTCTATCTATTCAGGTGTCACATACATCAGAAGAGAGCAGGCAATGCTCATAACATTGTAGCTAAATTCCTTTATCCCCAAAGCCACAAAAATAATAATTCCTATAATCAAGAGTCCCTATAACTGTATAAACCCCAAAACATTAAATTTTAGCTTCCTGTGAGTAAAAAAGTTGTTTCTGATTGATTGCAAGTTCAGGACAAGACAGGTAAAATTCCAGAGAGAGGTCCTGAGCTCCTGTATCGACTCTGACTTGCTTTTAGTCGACTATGTGCGATCTTTGACAGATCAAACAAACTGCAATACCTCAGGTGTACTGGCTGTTTTTCTAAACTTTAGGTTTATCCTCTAGATCTGATGACAATTTTGAACACTCTGCTTTCTTTAAGTTTAATAGCAATAGCATCGAGGTTGGAAGAGTATCTGAAACTGCTTTTGATAAGAAGAGAGTAGAGCAGAATAGAAAAAGGAAGAGACTCTTTAATGGGATTTAGTGATCTCAAAATTTAGTTTTATTTATTTCTTGGAAACTCAGAAATAAAGCTAATATTTTGCAAAATGCTTAAGAATGCATTGCCTATCAAAACACTTAATTCTAACATTTGAAGTAATGATGGAAAGGGATATTCATTTAAAGAAAAAAAAAAAATCCAAAGCATGACCACTTCAGAAAAAAAGCTAGCATATAATTTTTTTTTGTTCTCAGAATATTTTTTTCCTCTTGCTTTAATTCAAAACAAATGTCAAAGTAAGTGAGCACATTTCTCCTCAGCATATTTGACAGAGGATGGGGAAGATGGGGAAGGCACCTTCACTCAATTTCCTATTTTAATTTTGGTCTACACTCAATATTACTACTACTACTTCTAGTAGTACTGCTACTACTTCTACTGCTGCTACTACTACTATTAACTGTACGTATTTTGTCTGACCTTTTCCTGCATATTTAGTGAGAACTTTTACTCTGTTTAATAATTCTTGAAAGATAACGTGACTTTTGCAGAATGTACTAAAAAAATCTGTCTTGAAAAGCAGACAAAAGGAAGAGCTTGAGACATACAGACCAGTCTACTTCAATACAGACCTAGGATAAAACAAACAGGATATATAATCCAATTGTGAGTACCTAGACAATAATAATGCGACACTGAATTAAAAAAACCCCAAACGATTAAAAAAAATTTATGTTAAATTAACTCAATTTCCTCTTGTCACATGACAAATATCTTAGCGGATTGCTGAAGAGTAGACTTCAAAAGCTTTAACTTAGACATACTTCTCTTATTGTATGCAATGGCATTCCCATAAATGGGCCAGAGAGAGTACAAATACCATAATAAAGGTACAAGATTGGTAGAGCCACCCCCCAGATTTACACAATTATTTCCAATCTTTTATGTGACAAACTGGTTTGATAAAGAGAATAGAGAGAGCCTGTCATAGGTTCAGGGGTGTTATTTAATATTTTCATTAATGATTTAAATGATAGAATAAAAACAACAGTGAGTTCATTACATTTGTAGACACAGTAAAATTGAATAGTTTGCACACATATTGGAATGTGGAGGGACCTTCTGCCCAGCACGCTGTTACAGAGGAGGTAATGGAGAGAAATATTTGCACAGAAAAGTGCACTGACTTAGGATGAATGGGAAAAGAGAAGAGAATTGTTTGGGTCAGAACCTAAATCCAGCTGCATATTTTGTTTCCTCAAATATTTAATGAACTTTTCCAACTGTAAATGAAACCGGAGGTGTTTTGAAAGCTAGGTTTAGGTCTGAATTTTGCAGTTTAAGTCTTTTATCTACTTTGAAGGGATATGCTGTGGCATACTGGAGTGGGAGCTAGCTCCTTGACATTGTGAAATGAAGAACACAAATGTTTAGAAATCAGATTTAAAACACATGATTAAAAATACACCTTTGCCACTAGAAAACTGAAGAGAGATAAAATCAAGGACTATGCAGGATATTATGTTTACTTAATCACAGTAGTGCTAAAGAGTCTAACATGATGATGTCTCACTGTGGGAGGAAACATTATCTCTGTAACACTTCTTAGAAATTGCCTGTCATTGTGGATATTCAGCACTGAAATAGTGACTGTTAAGGTAAGATTGGGAATAGTCCATTCTGAAACCATTCATTTTGCAGGAAAGGGGACAGACTGGCATAGCCTTGACCCAGCGAAGATTTAATTTGGGAAGTCTTTTCTTGAAAACACTGGTAAAACAAGAAAACAAGCTAACATTCAGGTCACCTCATGATATATCACAGTGTGTCACATTGCCACATCACACTTCTTCTTTTAATAACATGTCAATGTATTCATTTTTGATGATGACCTGAGTTTTATGTATATCTTGATTTTCCATAAAACGCTGTGCCACATGACAAAAATCATGTATAACTCCACGAAGCTGCACGAGGCTTACAATATAGCAAAAGCTTAGAGAAACATGGATGTATCAGTCTCTGTCATTGCAACTTTCAGACGATTTCTTCAACATCTAGGTGCAGGTTCAAAGGATTTTAAAACCTCAGAGGGAAAGTCTGTTTGAAGTAACACACATTCCCTGGTTTTATTTGTTTACAATCCTTAAAAGCCAGATAATATTTCAAGCTTTCACCTAAACCCATAAATGTTTCCTTCATACATGAAGTTAATTTCAAAGACGTCATATGCTCGTGTCCCTTATGTAGTACAGCATATGCATTTCTTTTAGAAATACAACAAACAAACAAAAAAACCCCACAACAGAGAACAAAGTTTCACATGCCTTTGCAGGTAGCGCATTATTTAACTCTCCAACTAATTAATTGAAATGTAATTAAAATTTTTAAAGTTACAATAAAAGTGGTTGGAGTTTTGGAATGTCTTTCATATCCTTCATATAAAATGACACTGTGAGGATTATAAATTTAATCTGCATTACCCATTTAAGAACTTTATTTTGGGCACATAAAACCCCAGCATGAGGCAGAGGTAGGGAAAAGAATATGAGTAACCCAGATGTACCTCCGTACCTCTAATATAAGGAAAAGGAACAGGCAAAATTTTTGAAGGCTGTTTCTGAAAAGGTCCCAAAGATTTTTGCTGTATAGCAAAGACCAAAGAAATTTGGTTAATGTGAGACCTGATGTTTTGAGTTTGAAGACACAGACTATCAATTAGTGAAGTATAATCCCCAAGGTGTGATTATTCCATTAAATGGATACATTATGTTTTCTTCTTGCAGCATTTGGTACTGGTACAGAACAGATGATCTGACAATGTTTACTTTGAAAAATTTGTGTTGCCTGTGTATTCACTTCACAACTCTTCAATCAAAAGGGTCCAAACACAAGCAGCTGGGTTTACAACAAGAAAGTTTACCAGGCATGCAGGAGTTTACATACACAAATTCAAGTAGGTTTTGCTAAAATCCTGGTGATTTATCCTAAACCGCACTAGGAATATTGTAATACCAGAAAAGGTTTTAAGATCTGAGTATATTTAACACTTCAAAGAGGAAATATCAAGAAGATGTGATTTTCGCACTACATCCTCCTAATTCTAGACCACTTGTATTTAAACTTCCTTCCACGTAAATCAAAGAAATCCCCAGGGGCTCTAACTTGCCTGAGGGAAAGGATTGTAGTATTCCTCCCCAGAGAGGTATCTAGCATGGATGAACCCTAAAAATATCACAGTCAATCATCGCTGTTCAAATCTGACAAAGAATGTTGTTTTGCAATGTCTCCTGAGAGATGCAAATAAAAGATTTTGGCAGAAAATAGGGCTTCTAAAAGTGTGGGTGTTCCTCAGACTGCAAAGTTAATAAAATTGATTATCACAGCAACAGAGTAACTCACTTTTTCTAGTCACCTTCTCCCAGCTCCGAAGCATCATTTTTAGCTGATGTACCAAACACTGCCATCCTGTAAGAGCCAAATTTGCCCACAAGAGCATGGGGATAATTAAGTGTAATAGAGTCCCTGCACTACCAAAAGCAGGCTATATGGATGGATGGGTCACTGTTAATTTGGGCAGCTCTAAGACAAACACAATATGTATGTTTGTGCTGAAAGTGTCATACACTTCAGAACAGCATATTGCAGTGTGACATGTGCATCCAGATGTGAACATTAAAAATAGACTGAACCCTTTTTTTATCTTTTTCCTTGAAAAGTTGATGTTCTGAAAGCTGTGATTAAAGAAATACAGTTGTCAGAAGCAAGAAGCTCTAATAATAATAATGCCAAGGAGAAAGCGTAGTTTGGAAAATTTACCAAGAAAAGCCAGCTCTGCAAAATAGCTTTTCTATGTGTAGCAAAATGGAGTGTGGTGTACAAATTTTGAGCCAGTAAAGTTTTATTTGCACTGTAATTGCAACAGAACGAGTACTAAAATGCCGGGCACCCCAGCATTTTAGGCTGATGCACATAAACATGTTACTCCATCATCATTTTGGTATACTACTTTAGTACTACTTTGCTATTTTAAGATTCTGTTTTGTTTATTCTTATCATAGAGTTGGGGCTATACTTACATAATTTTTCCCATCACTTATGGTTAGTCACTTTTATTAGTCAGAAGTGCTGACTGAAAGGTATCTCGACAAGAAATAGGTCTGGAAAACAGGAGTTCAATGAGATCAGCTGGGATGACTGCCTTTAACTGGCCAAGTGTCACTCACATTGCATGAGTTTTATCCAGAGTAGCTGACCAGGCTGGGGTGGGAATGGTGCAGATGGAGAGGGGAGGTGTGTGCATGGGAGCACGTGCAGGCACACCCACAGTCGTGTTGACAGCCCTGGATATCTCCCTCTCGTTATCATCCATCCGATTCCTGCCATTAGATGCATTAATGAATCTTCATTCTCTGTCGGGTCTATATTTCAACATCTCGTAAAGAGATTTTTCATTTTAATAGTGACTTATGAATCATGACTATAACACAGTATCAATGCAAAGCATTTCTCTCACCCATGGCTATCAAAAAAACCTCAACAAGATGTTTAGACTCTCTGTAACAAACTTAGGATGCAACTGGTAAAATAAGAGCTCATTCGCATGGTGGCATTTTCCTTCCTCCCTGCCCTCCCCTGGATATAAGCATTAGTGCCAAGGGAGTCTGATTCTATTCTGAGCCTCCAGGGTAGAGCATAAGCAGGGCTAACAATACCTTCAGTTTTAGTCCTTTAGGCTGGAGTATATTGGAAGTGATGCTGCATTATGAATGTTAATGAAAAATTAGATTTCCCTGAGTTCCTTGCCGTGCTCATCAATTTTTCACCTTACATTTATGCCACCAGTGGTCTGGCTTGGGGTTTTTTTCACTAAAAAGTCTGCTGTCTAAGTTATGGAAACAAATTGATACACTCTGATCTATCTATGATAAAAATATGATTACATTAGGAAAATAATTTAAATATTATCTGTGTATATAGGAACTGAGAGCTATAGGAAGATAAGGAGAGAAGATGACTTACTGGATGCTGCTTGGAATATGTTCCGGCCAAGGTGATGGAGAGTTGAAACCTTTTCTGGCATTCGGGATGAATACAGGGACTATCTCAGACATTTTGCAAAAATGAAAAATATCTAAATTGGGACTATGGTGTTTTGGAAAGCTTGAAAATATTACTTTCTGCATTGCGATAAAATATCAATGTTTTCTTATAGTGAGGAAAAGATTTCTGTGTGGTTGCTTCGTTAGATAATCTGCAAAAGTGCATGGGTGTAAAATAATATTTCATTTTATTCAGTAATGCTCTAAAGTTAGATGCTTAATATTCTAAGTACAGTGTGAATGCTGACGATTTCTGATTAATTTTGCATTCTCTCTGAAACTGCTGAATTAGTGTTAATCTAAATTACACCAGGAATGTATGTGGTCCTGACAGACATGTAAAAACTGCTGGAGTTAGTGTAATGCCACTTTGGGTATTGGCAGGGACTGTTTATGTTTGGACATCTGTAGGCTCACATGTCTGATTTTTACCAGTTTTCAAGAGCTAACAGTCTGAATGATTTTTTGTCATTTGGATCACAAAGGATATAGAAGGATCTATTAACACTCTCAGATGTGCAGATGGCTTACTTCTTCAGCTTAAGTTTAATAATCGGGTTTTTTTTAGTTAGCAATTAGAATTTCATCTTATTGAAGCCCATACACCTGGAATAAAGTTCAAAGGATTTCTCAGCAGCATTCTCCCTTAAACAGTAGTTAAAATGTGCAGGTGAAGGTCTTTAGCCTGAAATATCCAGGAGCTCAGACAAACTCTCCTAAATATTACCTTCCTACTGAGAAATCTGTGGACTAATAATGGGACTGAAAGTGTACTAAACTTCTGTAAACAGATCTGGGCTCTTCCTAGGTAGTGGAAAACTTTCACACCTTCCACAGACACCAAACATGGCTCACTTGCTTGAATAGGGTTACATGTAAATATGTTACAATATTCATATTTGGAATTTATTCCATTCAAAGCTCTAAAGTAATTTCATAAATACATAACCTTGTAAGACAAAAGTAAGTAACTAGTATTAATATCCTTCTTATATAGAACAACTTGTGTGGGGTTTAAGGTTTCCGTTGAGATCTTTTCAAAATTCTGTAAATAGAACTCCATCTTTATCCTTCTTATTAAGTCGGTGTACCATGATATCCATCATGTTATAGTTAAAGCTCTCTGAGCCGCAAATTGCAGGAATTAATTTTAAAATAAAACATTTTGCAACAACACCACAGAATTTACTTTCCTTAGGAAAAAAAAAAATTGCAGCTAGAAGATAGCAATGTCATGTCTTCAAGGAAGACAAGCCAAAATTTAGAACGTGACCCAATTTTAAACATGAAAAATGGCTTGTTGCGTTCATCCCACAGAGAATATCATCTAAAGTCAATTGCACACCAGACTGATAAGATGGCCTAACTAAATCTTTTTTTACTGCTTTCCATACAATTCTAAGCCAACTCACATTATTAACCTTTCATTGATAAAGGCAACTGTTTCAAGCAGATAACATCTTCTAATGATGGGCTAAAAGCTGGAATTTAATGTTAGTAAAAACATTTTATTGTATCCTGTAAAGCATCTAGCTCAGCTAAAGCTGAGGAGCTATTTCAAAAAATTTGGCATTAATAAACACAACCTCATTTAAAAAAATTATAAACCTAAAGATGTCTCCAGAGACTGTAAACATATGCATCAGAAAAAAAAAAAAAAATCCGATAAAAACCCCAGAACTGGTATCTTCCATAAAGGTTGTTATGAGTTTAAACTTGGTTAGATGGACAGGTTGTTAAACCAATGAGGAAGCTGGTAACGCCTCTGCGATGTGCATATTTGACGATTTCAGGCGTGGCAGTTTTAGTTCTCACTTCCTGCTTTCCCTGCAGGGAAGGAGGGGGGTCCCCAGGCTCTGTCCTGGAGTGGGCCGGGCCCGGGTCCGGCCTTCCCCCGGCGGCAGCAGCGGGAAACCTCCCCGGAAGGCAAGCGGCCGTGCGGCTGGAAAACCCCCCCACTGAGCCGGAGCGGGCAGCTGAGAGTCATATGAAGCCACCACGCCCCGCATGGAGCCGGCGGGCCTTCACCACAGCC
>VZTA01027444.1:0-40838 GCA_013398855.1 Mohoua ochrocephala
CTCGGCACATCTCCTGAGCTCAGGCATGCCCAGATGCCCATAAACACCCTCCTCCCAGGGCTGCTTTGGGTCCCTGCTGAGCGCCGAGCCCCACAGGCACTCCCGGGGTGGATGTTGTCTCTAATTGTGGCTTTCCCAAGGTCATTGCCATTCTTTTTGCATCAGCTCCCTATCTCTAAGATAAAGGTTCCTCATACCGATCTCCTTGAGAGCCTGAGTGAGGTTTAATTAATAATCCTGGCCTCTGAGGGAGTAACAAAGAGGCGGAAGGACTGGGGGAGGGAGCAGCCGGGTAACAGTGGTAGGAAACACATGGTCACGGAGCTGAGCCACGGGCAGAAATTCCCATCAGGGAACAATGCTGCACCAGCTGGGACAGGAGAAGGTGACCTCAGGGCTTCGCCTCTCCATCGCCTCCAGCCCATTGTTCTATTGTGTCTTTCGCAGGCAGTTCAAGGGAATAAACAGCATTTTCCAAGCCGGCTTCGCCTCTGGGATGGTTTTCTCCCCTGCTGGATTTGTGTGAGGAAAGAAATCCAGTAGTGATGCACTCAGCACCTGCCGGGGTGCAGGTTCAGCCTGGGGGGTTAGAGAGGTCCTTCCCCTGTCCCCAAGTGTCCTGGAGCCCTGGGCTGGAGACTACAAGGAGACAGGAGTGAGCCAACCTCGGTGAAATGAAGGATGCTCTTCCCAAAGGCTCCCCAGGGAACTTTAGCACCAACACCCGCAAACAAGGGGGATGATTGAGAGTGCAGCTCCTCCTCTGCACTGGCTGAGGCACCCTCAGAGACTGCTGGTGGTGGGAATGAGCCCAGGGATGGTGAGGACCCATTGAGCTCCTTCCCAACTTATACCTGGAGCGATTCATCCCCACACAACCCAGTCCCAAAGTTCCTTAACCATGCTTAAGCTTTTAATCCCCTTACGGGCTGTTATTTTTGTATCTCCTCCTCTGCTGGCTTTTCAGAGCTCCAGAAACAAAGCACTGCAGGGATCTGGTGCAGACAAGTCCTTTGTCACCCAGAGTGGGAGCAGCATTCCGTTCGGGATGAGGGCTGGGAATGGTGTCCCCAAGGTAATGGAGCAGAGGAGACGCACAGGGAAGCCACCAAGATTCAGTGACAAGGACTTGAAGCCTGAGCTGTCCTGTAGGACTCAGCTTATTTTAAACCTGTTGTTTGTCCCACAACCCTGTGCTATTTATCCCTAATCCATAATTTATGGACACCACCTCCTTGGCAGAGCGCAACGAGAGACAATTTGGCAACTGAGAATAATCAAATTAAAATATGGATGTGGAAAGGACCTTGTCTCCTAAAAAAAACGCAACAGATGAAACCAGGAAACGTGAAAGTGATCGGCAAGGAGGGAGAGTGGCAGCGGGGAGGCCCAGGGGCACGGAAGTGAGGGGAAGGAGAAAATGGGAGCTGGTCGGAGCGGCGTTAGCCGAGCCTTTCCAAGCAAAGGTTCTGCCAGCCAAAACAGCAGCAAGTCTGAAATTGGTTAGGGATTGTTTATTTATTCATACCACAGGATGTAAACTTATATAGTTCAATTCCCCCGGGAAAATAAAGCTGACTCTTTTTTTTTTTTGGTATGTTGAAGAATACATTCATCCTCTTTTCCCCTTCCTTATGAAGTTTAAGAGGCTTCAAAGAACCCTGAAAGAGTCACTACAGAATTCCTTCCTCTTCGGGGATGAGGAACTGTTGCCACACGGAAGAGTGAGTGGTCAGTACCTTTGATACCCACTGGTAAGACATCGATGATGCCTCGTGGTTCACGTTCAGGAATGACTTTTCCACTCGGAACAGCTCTATTTAAAGGTTTGCTGGGCAGGAGATGTGGCTGGTATCTATCTGAAATCAATCCCCCTGTGCAGCAGGTTCGGCGCTCTCAGGTTGAAATGTGGTTTTAGCAGGAGTTAATTGGGGAAGGAGTATTTACCTTCAGCTCAGCTTTTCCTCCTTGGCCGCAGTTTGGAAGGGTCGAAGGTTTCACTTTCCTGACACAAAATGAAAATGAAAACAACAAACTCCCAAATTACTCACTCAGGACAATCTGAATGGGACTTTATAGAAAATACCAATCCTCGAGGAGAAAATAACCCCAGACCTGCAGCTGAAAAACAAGGTCTGCAGGGTTGTGGAGGATAAATCCCCCCCAAGCCTGGCATTCCTCTGGCCCCGCATTCCCAACCAAAAGAAAAACTAAAAAAACCTACATTTAATTGACCAAAATCCTGATTGTCTTTTCAGACACCCTTCTTGATGTGGTTGGGAGATTGGAACCCTTTTGGAAAGCAACTTGACATTTCATAGCTCAGATATTTCCTCCATTGCTTTCGACTCTCGGGCCTCAATTATTTCCACCAGGAGAGCGTTTGCCAAGCGGATGAAATCGGAGCCCGAGTGGATGTTATAAAATCCAGGTAGCTCCGGCCCCTGTGCGTGATGCTGCCTCGTGTGTTTTGCTCATTTGACTTCTCCTGACTCATTCCAAGGCTGAGCATGGCACGGGCTCTGCTCCGCAGGGAACGGAGCTCCCTCGGCATCTCCGTGTTCCCGCACACACGTGGCCAGGTATTGGCCGGGGCTTGGTTCCTGAGCTGGAAAATTTCTTATGGTTTTTGCAGGGACGAATTATCCTCCCCGGTTGTGGAGGGAAAGGAGGGGAACCATCCTGTCCTTCAACAGTTTTTGATGGAAATTGTGTTCCCGTGCCAAACGATCTCTGAAAACATTTTTAAAGGACATTTATGGGGAAAATGTTGCAATTCTCTGGCTTTTTGCGCCCTGTTTGATTTTGCGTGGGGATGGAAAGTGGTAAACTTTGAATTGACTGCAGCCACCCTGTTTTACAGCTTAGAAAAACACCTCGTGCTGTCCCACCTACGGGACACGACTGCACCAACAGAGCTGGAGCTGCAGGAGCTCAGGAATCTGAGAATTTGGCCCTGGTTGTGGTGCTCAAATATGATGGACTCTAAATTCACACTCGAGGGGATCTTTATTTCTCCCAGTGCTGAGCCTGGGACTGAGGGGGCCGAGGAATCATCTGGAGAGAAAAAAAAAACAGCTGAACCCTCTGCTAACTCTCAAAACAGGAGGTGACACAGGATCCATCTCTCAGAGCAGCAGCTCAGTGCTGTCCCCACCCCCTGACAATGCCAAACTGATCCTGAAATACAAAATGGAGCTCTAAATTCGTTGCAGTGGATATTTAAGAAGCCAGTGGCATCGAATGGTTGTGTGGTTCCCACCAGCAGTGGGATGGGGACATCTGGGGACAAAGCTCATCCCGCTCACCCAGGGATCCGCGAGCTCCTGCTGCTGCGCATCCCATCGAAAATCATCCGGAAAAACAAGTTGCCCTGAGGCAGCTGTGATTTGTTTGGGTCTGGCAGAGCTGATTACAGGATTGATGGGCCCAGGGAGGAGCGAGATCTGTCCTCTCTCCTGGGGGACTCCAGCCAAAGGCACAGGGAGTGATTTGTCTCTGCCAGCACTCGAAACTTGAGGACGTTTCTGTAGGAAGTGACAGTGGCAAAACATCCTCTGGAGCATGTAAACATTTTTTCCCTATTCAGGATGGTCAAAATAAAGAGGGAGCTGTGTAAACATCTCCGGGCTGTCCCTGCTCCTCTCTCACTCTGAGCTGTGGAGCAGAAAGCTCAGCTCGGGAGCCAGAACATGCTGCAACTTCCTCCTGATCCACGATCCAGCACAAATACAAAAACCAAATCATGTTTCCACGTAATCAATCCATGTTCTTAGAGAGGAAAAGAGCCCTTAACAGCCGAGTAGGAGACCTTGGAGTATAATAAGAGCTGTCCAAGTGCACAGGTGCGCCAAAGTGCTTCACCAACAGCGTGTGAGAAAGCATTCACATTGTTCCCAAACCATGGGAAAAACATATCCTGTTCCCATTTCTGAACTGTGCCATTCCTGAGGCTCTGTGTGTTCTGCGCGTTGTCTCCTCGCAGCCATCCCTGCCTGGAGATGAACTTGCCCCGCTTTCCGAGCATTGTGCCGTGCCCAGCACAGGTGTCCTCGTCCTGCTCCGCCAGGGATCCGCGGCTGTGCCAACCACAGCACCGAGCTCCTGCTTTTGGGTGACTTGGATCAGGGTAATTAGACAAAGAGGCTTTTTTTTTGCTGCTGTCGAACTCTTCCCTGTCCCTTTCCCACGTGGATGCTTCGATGTGTGGATTTTCCTGAGGAGAGAACGAAGATCTTCGGATGGGGAGAGAGGGAAATGAGAAAGACCAGGACAAACTCCGTCCGTAGGAAACTTGGACGTTGTGGTCGCGTTTAAATGAACAACATCACGAGGGAAACGGAGAAGTGGCTGTGGAGAAGAATGACAGACATTTATTGTTTAGTCATCCTGAAGTGCTTTTATATTTTTGGCTAAAGTGAGAGTGTATCCACAGTTTCCACTTGAAATGTTTTGGAGATACAAGTGGCTTTCCTTTTCATCGAGAAAAGACTCGTGTAACTTTTTGTTTCAAAGCGCCTCATAAAATAACAACAACCGGGAAGCCAAATGTGTTTTTGCTTTCAGAATGTTAAAAATCACTTCGTTTTGGCATTTCATTCTGGGGTGGGCAACTCCTTCCTTTGTGCAGAGGACATCGGAATAGCAGCAAGGAGATTCCACTTCAGAGCCATCCCAAAATACCCAGGAGCTTCCTGCCAGTCCAAGATGTGCCTTTCTTGATAAGAATAATAAATTTAGAGCAAAAGCATTGAAGCAGCATTTGAATTTGAACATGTGCACCACCTAAGCTGGGTTTAAAGACATTTTTAACTTCAGATCAATTTACTGAGAGCTTCCAGCTCCCGATTCCCCATAAGGAAAGCGAGGATACACCAGACAGGCAAAAAACCCTGGAGTTTTCACCATCTGTTCCAGAACTGCTAACGTGGCATCCAAGTGTCACAGCAGAGCTGACGGGAGCTGTGCTCGGCCTGAGTTCAGGGCTCTTTGCTGTGGCATTTTCCAGATCCCACGGGAAGTTTCCTCTCAGCTGGAGGGCAGGGGCAGAGGCCAGGTGACATCCCCAGCAGCGTGGGGACAGATCCAGCACAGGGGGGGTGAGCACCAGCGTGGCCTGGCAGGGGTTTTGATGGACTGCTGTGAGATCTGACAGCAGATTTATCGTAACCCGAGCCCCAGGTGGGGCCAGCAGAGAGAGGCTCTCCCTTCCTGCCTGAGGAAAAGCTTCTCCCAGCACTCAGCAGCCAGTCCCGGCCTGACTCGGGTTTCATCATTCAGATATTGAAGGCACAAGGAGCTGCAGCCTGAGCAGAGTTTATTGGAGGTTCAGGATGCTCCGGTTATGAATTAATTCCCACCAGCGCCAGAACTTCCTTAATTTTTCAGACATTGCAAAAATATTGTAGCAAATAACACCTGGGCATGGATTGGAGCCCTTTTTGTAGAGCTGCTGGGGCAGTGGGTGACATTACAGCTGATCCAAGTGACATTGCTGTATCACGGGAATGTTTTCCAGACACTGTGTTTTCCAGTCCAAACCAGCAATTCTTTTCCTATTGATCATTCTGGTCCAGCTGGGAATGTACAGTGGCAGAGCAGCCCCTGTTTTCAAACAGAAATCACACATTTGGGCTGTCCATTTTCAAACAGAAATCACACATTTGGGCTGTCCGTTTTCAGACAACCATCATAAAAGCCTCAAAAGTGAGGTGATCGTGGTAATCACCATCAGCACTGAATCCCAGAACAGTTTAGGTTGGAAAGGACTTTAAAGATCACCTCCTTCCAACCCCCTTGCCATGGACAGGGACACCTCCCACTATCCCAGGGTGCTCCAAGCCCCATCCAACCTGGCCCTGGACACTTCCAGGAATGTTTGCTTTCTCAGGACAGCTCTGCAGATGGAAGATCCCCCATTCCCAGGTTTTACCCCTGAATGAACCCAGGCTTAGTAAAGGGATTTTTGCTGCAAGGGCAATTGTTACACACCCTGAGGACAGCTGAGAGCAGAGGGCTCGGTGTCCCCTCAGAGCAGAGCTCAAACCCCACGGCTTTACAGCCCCAAAAGCATCCACCAGAAGCCACCCTGCAGGTAACTCCGTGCCTTGGAAGGCCCCAGGATCCCAATTCCCCTGGCTGGAGTTGCTGGCAGCAGAGCTGACATTTACCAGGGAGCAGCAAAGTGGCAGCGAGGGGGGACAGGAGCAAAAGCCACCCCTGACACCATCAGTGCAGACAGGGAAGTGCTTTGTCCCCATGACCCTGTTTTCAACCACAGGGCTGGCACAGGCATTGCACAACGAGCCTTTCAAAAATAAAACTTCTTTAAAAACACTCTTTTTTTTTCTTTTTCTTTTACATTATGAGAGGCTAAGGGAAAGCAGCAAATTTTTTTTTGCCGTATTTTGCTTTAAACCAATGAAACTTAATGTTTATAGCAGTGTAGGAGCTGGAAACCCAACTTAAGAAACACTTAATGTTTAGATCTACTTTGTGGTTGGAAAAAACAACTTTTTAAACGCTCCGGCAAGTGGAAACAGCCACCCCTTGTAAACAAATCTTTAGCATTAAGATATTTCTTAGCAGCGGAAAACCTTAAGTGCAGGGAGACGTATTTGTGAGGCATTTCAAAGTGATCAGAGGCTGCTGGCAGAGCCACGCTCTGTCAGCAGGGACGTCAATGATCAATGCAGATGAAAGAGTTTCCATCCAGGATGCTCGCTGGATGTTTGTTTCCCAGTCCTTTACTGTGTTACACACATCCCTCACATCCACCTCGGGCTCTGCTTCAAGCCCACGTTACTCCAGTTTCATGTTTTAGGGTCAGGGAAGTTAAACCAACAGAAACAGCGAGGAGTCGGGCAGCAGAAGGAGAAATATTGGTTGTTTTCTGCAAGTACAGTAAAATTTCCCAGCCGTGAGACAAAGCCTGCCAGATATTCCAGCGGTGACCTTGGAAAAACAATACAACAACCTGCTCAGGCCGTGTTTTGCCTCCAAAACCTCATTTCAACCCTGGTCATGTGCTCTGGAGCTGCTGCCCTGCCCGTGGGTTGAAGTGTCCCTGAGCTCAGCTATGGATGGGAAGTTTTTTTTTCCCCAAAGGAAGAGTTGAAGTCCCATCAGGAGACGATTAAATGCATCCGACTGGCTGCTGGCAGGGAAGTGGCAGGGATGAACTCAGAGGTCTTTTCCATCCTTTGAGCTTTAAATCCGCTGCCTGGATGGGGCGGTGCCATTTCCTTGGGGAATGCTCCAGTTGGGACCAGCTGGGATGGGGCAGCACCCAGAGCTGCCCTCCTGCTGTCCCACCACGCCGTGGGTGACAGGAGATTGGTGTCCCCTTCTCCCAAAAGTGGCCAAAACCAATTCCTGTTGAGGTGGGAATCTTTGAATAGCCACCACTCACCAGCAGCCAGGATGGGAAGAGATCGGTGTCCCCTTCTCCCAAAAGCAGCCAAAAACTGGGAAAAGCTCCCATTGAGGTGGGAATCTTTGCACAGTCACCACTCANAAAACCACCTGCTGAGGTGGGAATCTGTGCACAGCCGTGACTCCCAAAAGTGGCCAAAAACTGGGAAAAGCTTTTGTTGAGGTGGGAAACTTTGCACAGACACGACTCCCAAGCAACCAGGACGGGAAGAGATTGGTGTCCCCTTCTCCCAAAAGCTGCCAAAAACTGGGAAAAGCTCCCATTGAAGTGGGAAATTTGCTCAGCCACCACTCCCAAGCATGGGAAGAGGTGGGATTTAGGGAGTGCAGCCCCACCACCAAAGGGACGCTGTGGCAGCGAGATGCCCGCGTGTCCCTCACCCCAAACGCGGTGCCCCGGTGCCAAGCGCTGCTGGTGAGGCTGGGAGCAGAGCCGGTGTCCAGCGCTCTGCTCCTGCTGGGTCATTTCCTCCGAAACAATTGGAGCTTTGATCCCGTTCTGTGAGCCAGGACCCGCCGCTGTTCTCACTGGGCGCCCTCGGCGGGGCTAAAAAAAAACCCCCTCAGGCACCAACAATGAGCGAGGAGAAGCCGCTGCCGCTGACTCAGCCCCTGCTCCAGGTTAGGTAATTTCCTTGCATAAATCTCTTTTCAAGGAGGGCTTTAAGCAGACTTTAACCAGGACCAGACTTCTCTCCCCTGGATTTGATCCTGAGGAAGTACCTGATAATAAACAAATACCTTGCTGGGATCCTCAGCCTTGCCAGGAATGACAGTTGATTTAAAAATCACTTCTTTTTTTTGTTTTTTCATTTTTTCCCTTCTGTTTTCTCACTTTATCCTTTAAAAAAAAAATAAAACTCCAAGGAAATTGTAACCATCCAGGGCTAGGAAGGTGTTGCAGAACAAACAAGCCCCAGCAAGGGCAGCATCCGTGGTGGGATCTCATTTCAGTGCTGCGTGTCCTCACTTCCCAAACACCTCCACTGCTGCTATTCTCTGCCTCATCGAAGGTTTCCTTTTGGATTTGGACCAGCATTTGGACATTTCCAGGATCTTTTTAAAGACAACGAGACTCGTCAAGCTTCAGTGATGCATCGTGTGGGAAGCTTGGGTACCTGGGGCTATGCCTTGGCTGCCCTTGAGTCTGATTTTCTAAGAAAATGCGTCTGAAAAATCAAACTCAAGGTGTGCAAAGGACTTTTACATCCTTGGCAGCTGGGCAGAGTCCTCTGTGTGCGCTTCCAGCTTGTCTCTCTAAATTCCCCCAGCAATTTCCCATGGAAAAAGGCAAATTTCCTGCCCCCAAATCACTGTCCCAGCTCACTCCCACACCGGCCAGTTTCAGGGATGGGTTGAGTTGGTTTTGACCCCACCGTTTGTGTTGCCTTTGCAGTTTGTAAATTCTCAGAATATGAAACCAAACAGACTTGGGATAACGACCACAATGGCCCAATAATTCATGGAAAATCTGTCCGTATTTGGTGGCCAGCAGGGAACAGCTGAGAAGGGGGAAATCCGAGGTGCAGAGTTGATGCCCCTCGTTCCAGTCCTGCTCCCTCGAGCGGGTGAGGAGGGGCTCTGCCACGGTTGAGGTCAGTTATCCACGGACATGAGGATCTGTGGGATTTTTACATCCCTGAAGACTTTTCCTGGCTAGAAGAAGCTTCAGCCAAGCTCTGAAAGAATGGCTGTGCCTGTGCCATGAGGTATAAGGACATCAGTGCCTTCTGGTTCTGCAATTTTTTGGGGTCTTTTCTATTCCTTTTTTTCTGGTGATGTAAGGTAAAGGTTAATTTTTTTTATCCATATTTTAGGGATTTTCTTAGGAGAGAAGCACCATTTTCTGGGCTTCATGTGAGAGCTGCTGATGTTCATGACCAGAAACCCTCTTGGAAAAGCAGATTCTTGCAAAAGAGCCTCCGCTGGGGATCAGCCAAATGGTTCAGGAACTTGTTCTGAGATACCTGAACTGTGTCGTGTGCAGTCGTGTCCATCAGCAAGGCACAGCTGACATCACCTGCCAGGAACTCAGCCTTCATCTGCAGATCAGAAAATTGCCTAAATCTGTGCTTTAATTGAGTTGAGTTTTTAGTTCTGACTTCCTGTGCTTAACCCTTGGATCACTCCTGGCGTTTCATGTCACAGCCGTGGCCGTGTCGGTGTCTGGGAGATAAAGTTTCCTCCAACAAATGATTTATTATTCTCCCTAAGGGATTAACAGAGGTGTTTAAACCCCTGTGGTTGTATCTGCTTTGAGGATTAGGGGGATTTTGGAGCAGTGATATCACTGGGCTTCGATGCAATTTATGTGGTGGTAAAAAGACGTGACACTGGGAGGTGATGTCAGCGGGATGGTTGGGATGGGTGGGGGTGTTGGGTCTGTCCAGAGCCTGTCCAGAAGTGATCCCACTATCAGGGATGAGGAATTGGACTCTCTTTGATTTAAATCAAGCTCCTTTTATAAATATCCACACCGGTGCCTTGAAATTCAATGGAGTTTGCCAGTTGTTCGCACTGGATTGGAGTGGTAAAACCTCCCTGGCACAAACTCTTTTATGTTTCTATCAAAGATCCAGCCTTTATCCTTTGATTTGCCTCTGTCAAAAAAGATAAATCCCACATTTCTGAGACCGGTTTGATTCCCAGCAGTATTTATGTATCTAAGAGGTTTCCCTGACAGTACATAAAATTAAAAGAAGAATCATTTAGGAAAAAACATATCAGTAATGTAATCCCTCATTTGGGCCTGTGCCTCAATTACATCTATTTCATTCTGACTTTCTGCCCAGGTTCCAGTGGAAAATTCTTTTTTTTCTTCCATTTAAAAAAAACCCCACTTCTTTCCCTGAAGGCAACCAAAGCAGCAGAGCTTTTCTTTCTCTCTCCCTGTTTTATCCAACTATGGGCACCATGTTTTTTACTTGATTCCCTTTCTCTCCTAATCTGGTTTTATACCTTCTGGTGGGGACAAAGATGCTCTTGGTGATATTTTAGGTTGATCACAGCCGATTCCGGATGTTTTCCCTTTCTTTGCTCACCAAAGCTCTGGACTCAAGCACGTTGTTTTAGGAGTTGTTTGCAGTTATGGCCAGGTCTTTCCTTCTCCTAAATCAATACTGAGCTGAAAATAACATTTGTGCTTTTGAATTTTGCCTCTTAGATGTCACCATAACTCTCAACAACTGCTTTGCTCCCCGAGCAAGCAAACACCCAAGTTCAAAGAACAACCACTTGCATTTCTTCTTTAATGCTTCCAACATAAAAAAAAAGTGCCATGTTTAGATTGATCACTGTGGATGTCTCCCATAATCATTAAAAGCAGTTTGAAAGCCAAGAAAGCTCTAAGTAATTGCTGCAGGGTTGCCAGGTCTTGTCTGTGCTGAGTGAGAGCAGAGGAGTGCTCGGGGTGCCTGCGCTGGGTGATCCGAGCAGAGCTCGGAGGTGCTGCGAGGAAAAGCTCCACCACACCCTTTCATCCCTTCCAAAACAAATATGAAAGCAAGGAGAAGTGGATATCTTTGCTATTGCTTTCCATTGTGCCTTTTTGAAGATGTGATATACGAAGATTTCCTGTAATTACATGTAATAGCTGGAGGGGGAAAGAGGGGGGAAGACAGCGAATGAAAGTCAGAGAAATTAATTCATTTAAATCTGTCACTAAGGCTTTCACGAGCCAACCTGTAAATAACTCCACAGTTGAAGCAACTTTGTTTGCATAACTCAGCTCAAACCCCACAAAGCTGAGGGAGCCGGTGTTTTTCCCCTCACTCCTTGCACACAAAGTGCTATTTGAGCCACTAATAGTCTGCAAAGCTGCCTCTGTGGCACAGCACCAGAGCTGAGGGGATGAAACAGCTCTCCGAGCCAGCAAACGGGCCTAAAATTAGCACCAAAGAGATTGGACTCTCGAGTGCTTCATTCCCTTTTTCCTCTCACAACAGGGCTGGATTTTTGGCCGCTGAGCACCAGTTAATAACATCAGCCTGTGGTTCCTGGGCCATTTAACAAAGCGGAGTGGAGCACCTTTGGTTCGGGAGATGAATAATCACAGCCCTCCCTCCTCCCTCCCTCCCTCCCAGCACCTCCACCTCAATTATCCCACTGGGAAGGCTGGATGGGGTTGTTCAGGAGCCAGTGGACTTTGAGCTTTGTCATAATCATCTGCAGATGGCAGGAGAATGCGGGTGTGAGAGAGGCAGAGTGGCTCCCTGGCATCGGCCCAGGAGGCACCGCGGGGCCGCGGTAACCACGTGGAGCATTGAGGGTGGCAGTGCCACCACGGGTGGGCTTGGGACGCCTCATGGGCCACGTCCCACCTTTCCCTCCCGTGTGAGAGAAGGGTGTTGGTGTTCCTGGTGGGAAAGGGTGGGGAGAGCTCAGCAGGAGCAGATCCCAGAGCCCCGTGTGTGGCTGGGCATTGCAATGGGTGTCACTCCCCTGCCACCCTGGGCCATGCAGAGGGGTGGGCACCTCCAGAAGCTACTCTCACCCATCCTAATGTAGCTGTTTGGGGTTGGATGGCTCCTCTGCAAGTCCATCTCTTTGCTCTCCATGTATATCATGGACTCGACCCCCAGGCACAGGATCCAGCCATGGATGAGCACGGGATCCAGCCATGGACAAGCACAGGAGCTCCCTGAGGAGCAGAGCCTGTCCTGTCCCTGGGGGATGTGGGGAACCTGTGGGATCTAAGTCCCACGGGCTCTCCAGCACCTTCTGATCTTCACACAGGTTGTGCTTGATGCCTTCAGAAGGTGGAAACTCAAACATCAGCTGATGACTTCACTGATCTTTGTGGGTCCCTTCCGGCTCAGGATATTCCATGATTTTGTGGTGGAGCATCCGTCAGAGCGAGGCAAGCTCTGAGCAAAGAGGTAACTTTGGGGTGAAGAAAAACGCAGTCCAGAGAACAGGAGAAATGGAAGGACAGAGGCAAAGAGCCACTGATTTTTCATAACCGCTTTGAAGGACTCCAGCATCAATCACTCTTTCACTGCAGGATTTCAAAAAAATCATCCCAGGAAGTTCAGGAGCTGGAGGAACAGCCAGAGCCAATTCCTCTTGTACTTATCCCATGGGAAATACTGCTAATGCCTCATGTCCTGGGAGACTGAGCTGATCCCAACTGGCTCAGCTTGTCTGGAGGCGTTTCTGCAAGCCTGACCTATTAATTTTTGTTTATTTGTTTGTTTATTGTTATTTCCCAACGAATCCTTCCCTCTCTCCTCTGGCAATGAGACATTTGGCCAGACAGCACACAGGGAATGGAGAAATTCCAGGGCACTGTTTTCAGGTGGGCCAGGCAGAGGTTCTTCACTGTCAGCTTCTCACTTTATTACATAACACCGGCAAAAATAACTTAGGAGAAATTATAATTTGACCAAAACCCAGCCCAACAGCAGCAAAATTCCACATATCCAGGTTCTCCGGTAGATTTAGAAGAAGAAGAAGCCTTCAGAAAAGGCTCTGTTTGCTTTAGTGAACATTTTCAAAATCTCTAAATCTCTTGGAATTTTTCAATCCCGGAATAAATCCTGAAGAACAGAGATGCTTCTCTTCTTAATCTCACCAACAGTTCCAAGCACAGGCTCGTCCTGGGGAAATCTGAGAGGCTGCCTCAGGTTCAGATAAGTGATGGGGAGTTGGCATCTTTGTCCTGCTGAATTCATCCTCCAAACTCAACTCAGCCATGGAGACCCCATAAATTTTGATGGGGCTGATGAGAACCAGGGGATGTTTCATAGGAGGAGGAATTCTGACTCCAGCATTTCGCCTCCAGGTCAGACAGAGCAGTGTCATAACACAAGGATAGTCCTAAAATTTTCCATCATTTAAGGATGGTGTCAGCTCTACTCAAATAGGAATAAACTTTTTAGGGTGGGGTTTTTTGTGTCCTAAATAAGTTTGACCAAATCTATGCTTTGGCAACAGCAATGCAAGGTGATTTCTGCTGATAACACTCTAAAATCTTCCCCACATAAAATCTTCTGAAGGTTTGGCTTTTAATGAAAAAAAAAGCCACCGTATTCCTAAATTTATTAAGAGATTCCTGACTTTCTGACTGGCTTTTTACAGGGGTTAAAGGTCGATCAATATTTTAGACAACCTAAAGCCCATTTCAGCTTGAGTGTGTTTGGAATGACGAGTTCCAGAGTTAATGTGGGGTGAGGGTGCAGGCTGGAAAGCTGCGAGTGAAGTTCAGCTTGTTATTAGAGGGATGAAAATATATGGAGGGCAAATCTATCATATTCATTTTCCACATGATTTCAAAGAGGGAAAAAAAAAAAAGGAACCACTTAGAGTTAAAGCTCTGAAAAAAAGATCACCTCTAATTCCATAAGTTATGGGCCCATAAATCAGTCAAATAATACAGAGCTGGCCACCAGGCAAATACATCTTTGAGCAGCAATAACTGAGAAAGGAGATTCTCTTATTCGAGGGTTGTTCATAATTCACTATAATTGGTGGGAAAGTGAGAGCTGAGACAACTTAATTCATTCACAATTGCTGATGTTATTATTGCAGAGTAAAATAGTGAGCCCGATGAAAACCATCTGGTGGCAACAGAAACCATCACTGGTCAAGCACCAGCTTGGGACGAGAGGATGGTGTCTGAAAGTGGAAGCTTGGGGGGTCCCAGCTCAGGCATAAATCCCATTTTTAATAAGAATAGTGGCACCCAGGTGAAGAGTCTCTTCAGGTGTCTGTACCCGATTTTTGTGTTTCCACAGAGTTTTGAGGCCTTGCCCATGAGCAGTTCGTGTGGTGTGGAGACAGAGCTATGAGGAGGAACTCCTGAAAGTCCAGGAGGAAAAAAATCCTCCCAGTTGGAGTATCTTGAGCTGGATGATGACTTTTAGGAGGGGATTATCAGCAGGGCTGGCAGGAGGGCGGCACTGCCTGTCAAACCGCAGGGCCTGCCCAGCCTCCAGATCCAGAAAAGACAAAACCCAGAGCTCTTTTCTCGGTGCTTTGAATGTCTCTGGAGAGCAGTGTGTGATATTTTCTGGGACTGACTGTGGGATCACACGTTTTAAAAAGCCCCTTTTTAGGGGCTCCTGGGCTGCAACGCTCACCTGAGTCCCCTCAGAAGTTCAGATCAAACCACTCCCAAATCAAACCTTTCCCCGAGCACCCACCAGGCCTTGGAGGGGACAGGGCTGCTCAGTGACACTTCATGTTTTAATCTCCAGCCAGAACAGGAACCAAAGGGAATAATAATAATAAAAAAAGATGATCCTTGCACGTGGTTTTTGTGGGAGCAGCTGAAGCCGGTGCCTGGGGGAGCCCATCCCAGTGGGATCCGGGGCTGTGACTGGGAGCACTGGGCGTCCTGACGTGGGTGTGACTGGGGGGTGTTTGTGTGAGCTCAGACCCTGCTCCCGAGCCTTTGGGGGCCTGTCTGTCAGCGCTGCTCTCCAACGTGTGTCCCCACATCAAAGCCCTGCTGCCTTCCTGCTCAGGAAAACGAGGGAAAACAGATTTCTCGCCGCATGCTCTTTATTTGATCGTGTTTTTAGTGTTTGATTGATTCCTTCTTTTTTCTAGGAGAAAGCCTGAGGGCATGGTTTGTTTTATCAGGAAATGAGAATGAATTTACTCGGGTGCTGTCTCAACACTGTTTCATTTTCACTCCTCAGTGCCTCAGAGCAAGGGCTGAGGCTGCTGACGGAGCTGAGACAAAGCTGCTGCTCTGGGAAAGATTCTGCTCAGCTCTACAGGGATGGAGGGACTTGTAAGGGGGCTGCTGTTGCCAGAAATTGAGTATTCTTAGACAAAAAGTGTCCCAAATTGAAATACCCCAAAATCAAACTGCACTTTTTAGAAGTTTCTTCACACTCTCCTCCCCTGCCTTTCCGGAGGGATGAGACTGAGCTGTTTGTGTGGTTGACATTTCAGTGACTGTCTCACAGACTGCCTAGAGATCCCCGTGCCTTTAGGACTCTTCCTTGCTCATGGTTGCTCATGGATTTACAAAATGTTTCTGATTCATGTGGCCATCAGCAGTCATTAGTGCCAAAAACGTTCCCCAAAATCACGGAATCATGGAATGGTTTGGGTTGGGAGGGATCTTAAATCTCATCCAGTTCCACCTCTGCCATGGGCAGAGACACCTTCCACTGTCCCAGGGTGCTCCAAGCCCCGTCCAACCTGGCCTTGGGCACTTCCAAGGATGAGGGACCCCCCAAAGGTGGTCACCCTAGAGATTTTAAACTGAAAACCGAAGTGCCAGCAATGCCAGCCCTTACTGAATATCAGGATGAAACCTACAAATTCCAGCTTGATCCGGTTTTATTTTCCTTTGGGCTCAGGTGTGCAGGCTCTCGGTGCTCCTGAGCATCACTGCCTGTCCCCAGTGATGTCACAGAGAGTGACAGCAGCCAGCCCCGCACTGCCAGGGCTCGCTAACGTGGGTAAACTCAGCCCCAGCTTAGTCACAGAGAGTAAAACAGCCTTTCAGAGGAATTCTATTGAGTGCTCAGCAGTGAATCACAGCAGAGATAATATCCAGAGCAATTTCGGCTGGAAGGGCAGGAATTACTGGCTGCGAGCACAGCCTGGGCAGGAGTGTTTGCAGGGACAGACAGGAACCCTTCCCCTGCTCCTCAGCTCTGCCTCTGTGTTTGCTGAGTTGTTTGCACAATAAACCAAGGGGAAAGGCAGCAGCCACACCTGGGGACAGGATTGGAGCTGAAATTGCCTCAGCTTGAGGGGGCTCAGACAGAGGGGAGGTGTGGTGGCATCGGGAGTCCCAAAGCAGTGTGGCTTCACTGTCCCCTCTGCAGTTCTCCACGTGCCTGAAGACATTCCACGCACAGGGAACACTGGGACGCTGCAGCCCTTGACTGGTACATTCGTTCTTTTGTTATAAGGACTCAGAAAAATGGCTCTTCAACCATTTATCCCCCTTCATCCCATGATAATGTAGGGGATTTTTGGTGTACATCCATATATCCCCAGCAATTGTGAATGAATTGTCTCAGCTCTCACTTTCCTGCCAATTATAGTGAATTATGACCAATCCTTGAATGAGAGAATCTCCCTTCTCAGTTACTCAATCTGCAGGAGCATCAACTTTTGGAGTTAAAAGGTGCAGGAAATTTGAAAGATGCCAAGTCTGTCCCAGTTTAATTCAAATTTTTTCCCATGCACTAGAGCAGTAAGGACCTTAAAGAAAAGCCTGACTTCTTCCAGCTCGAGACAGAGGCTCTACCATAAAACATCAGAGAAAGATGGGGAAAAAGGAGGAAAAAAGTGAGAATGAGCCAGGGGATGAAGGAATTAGGGGACCTGCAGCTTGAGCTGCTCTCGAGGGAGACAGGAAAGCAGCAGAGATTTGGCAATGAGCACAAGATCTCAAAAATTAGATCATAGTACATAATTATCCTCCGAGCTGCTCCCGGTGCCAACATCTCAATATCTGTGATTGTTACATTTTGAAGTCATGTCGGAAATCCAGAGTTTCAATCAATTGCATTCCCATGGCCGGGCGCTCCGTGCCGTTGCCCGTTCCACAATAAAGCCTACCTGGCATTGTGTGGGGAGTGAGTAACAATTCCTGTGCTGAAAGGGAAGAGGGAGAAACACCAAGAACTCTCTCAGGGCGCTGAAGTCAGCGGGAGCTGGCGGGGCTGGCACAGCTCAGCGCCCGTGAGTCAGTGCCTTGGCTCCTGTGCTAGCCCTGTCCTGCCACTGCCACCCCACGTCCTCCCACGGCCACTCTGGGAGCTGCCCAACCCCAAAGCTGCTCCAAAAAATGTCCACAGGGTTTGTGTGGAGCTGCCCAACTCATGAATTCCTCAAAAAGGTGTCCACGGGGTTTGTATGGAACTGCCCGACTCCTAAACTTCTCCAAAAAGTGTCTGTAGGGTTTGTGTGCAGCTGCTCAACTCCTAAACTGTTTCAAAAAGTGTCTGTGGGGTTTCTATGGAGCTGCCTAACTCCTAAATTCCTCAAAAAGTGTCCACAAGGTTTGTGTGGAGCTGCCCAACTGCTAAACTGCTCCAAAAAGGTGTCCATGGGGTTTGTTGACTTGAATCTTCCCATCAAGAGTTCACCCAGCTCCTCTAAATCCCTTTTTCCGGACTAAGTGAACGCCATTTGTTCCCAAAAAGGTTTGTTGTGATGCCTGAAGTGGCCACCTAAACCACAGAGACCAGACAAGAATAAAGAGAATAAAAGGAGGGATTTATTTGAAGGGCCTTCAAAGGCTCACCCTGGGCAGCCCAGAGGCTCCACCCCAGATGGACCCTGGCTCACGGGTTCTTCCCACTTTGATAAGTTTGGTTCATTTGCATCTCAGGGTTCATTCTCCAATGATCACCTCAGTTCATGATGGAATCACCCCAAGTTTGCCCCCCTTTTAGAGGCTTTGAGTTGACACATTTGGGGCCCGGTGTCCTTGGAGTGGGAACCTGCAGAGGTTTGTTGTGTGTGAGCAGCAGGAGAGAACAGCAGCTCCCAGGGCACAAGGAACTGCAGAGTCACACACCGGGCAGGGCAGGGTTTGGAACATAGAAAAGTTAAAACCTAAGGCATCAATTGCACAAAATCCCTCCAGCTCCCAGGATTCCAACCAGCAGAGGGCATGGGCAGCCACTGCCATGCAGTGCAATGCCCGAGGCCAAAAAAAGGGGTTTTAGGGCAAAAAAAAATGTGCAGGGGGGATCATCCCCCTGTCACAGCACTGGGAGCCAACACTGGCTCACCCCAGCTTTCCTCCAGGCCCCTGCACAGCCTGCCATGGAAAAACCACAAATGAACAGAACAACTCCGAATGGTGATGGCAAAAAAAAGGGAAGTTCTCCATGGCACTCAGCTGGAGGTTAAAGCCATTTTACCTGCAGAGATGCTTGAGGTGCTGCTAATGCCGAGAGCTCCCTAAGAGTCCACCTGCGAGCCCTCGGGGAGCTGGGGCTCTGCTGAGGCCCAGCCACTCCCAGCCCCAGTGCCCCCAGCCAGGGAAAGGCAGCAGCGTGGTGGCAGCTGAGCGTGGGGTGATTAAGGGCAGGACATGCCTTGGGATTGAGGATTTCTCTTTTTCTCCTGAAGTTCCTGTTTATAGGTTGACTGCATTTCCCCGGCGTTTGAACTTCTTCCTCGCGCCGTTCCTCCGCTGCTGCTGACACTGAGGGAGGATTAAAAAGCTTCCTCTGAGCAAATCTCTTCATTTAAACGGTGGCTGGTGTGCCCTGCAGGCACAAACCCATCAGTAACTGCCATTTTGCTGAAGGCAGGATGCAGGCAAAGACCTTTCTGGCATCACCACCAAAGGCTGGAGGCTTCTCCTGCTGCACCAGGGCAAAGCTGCTGTGCAGAACAAGAGTTTGGAGGTTTGATCTCTTTTTCAACAAGAGAAGGAGGCTGAGCATGACTGAGAATCTGGTCCCAGCTCCTGGTCCTGCACACTCGACCTCAGACCTCCCGAACCTCCCCCAAAGATGGCATGCCTGGCTTGCCTGGCCCCAAACTGTTGCTGTGAGCAGTGCAGGGAGGGAGGAGGTGGCAGCTCTGGTTTTTTTTTTGCTTTTCCTGCATTTAATTAGAGCGCAGCCGAATCTCCAAACAGGACCTTTTTTTGATCAGGCCTGAAGTGTTTGTTTTGCTGGCCAAAACCTGGACGGGCTGCCCGCGGTATGTGCGGCATCTCGCGTATTTACTCGCTGCCTTGATATCCCCACAGACACCGCCACAAAGGCGGGAAGTCACGATGGTTTCCGAGCTAATTAATCAACCCCTTTGCTCTATTAGCGACCTGATAGGAATTCTGAGGCAGCCCCAACGCTCAGATCTGCCACACATGTGCAGCTGATCATATTTGCGTTGCCCCATTAACGAATTGCTCGTGCTCAGCGAGATACCCAGGGGTGGTTCGGGTGCTCGGGGAGCTCCTGGCAGCTCCTGCACTTACCACAGGCACTTGTCTGAGCAGAGCACGCAGGAGCGAGGGTTTCTGCAGTGGGAAAGGTTCATTCCGTGCTGTTGCACTTGTCACTCGGGCTCAGAGCAGTGTGAAGGAGGCTGGATGAGCTCGGGAGATCAGAGAGGTTCGGCAGCACCACGACGGAGGGGTAAAAGAAGTTGGAATAAATGCAGCCTTTAAAAACATCTTTTATGCCAAATCTTTTATAAAAATCTTTTCTGGGAGGCTGGCGGGTCGCTGGAGGGCTGGCTGGGGGCTGTGCAGTGAGGAAGGCAAGGAAGGGCACTCTGGGGGCGAGGACAGGCTGGCTTTGCTCTGCTCCATGGGGTCAGAGCATGGTCCCACCCCGTGCAGAAAACCACCAGCCTCTGCTGCATGTCCCAGAACCCCATTTTAGGGTGTATTTGGGATGAAGCCCAGCTCTGCCCCAGCACTCGGGGGTCTGGCTGATCTCTGGCAGCAGAGCTGCTCCAAGGCCGTGCTGTGCCCTGCCTGCACAGGGGGGACGAGCAGCCTGTCCCCACAGCCCCCGGTGACCCTTCCAGTGTCACAGGGTGGGACATGCCCCCACTATCCCATCCAAAAATATCCTCCAGACGTCCAGAGCCTCGGAGCAACGAGGTGACTTCATAGGGGCCACCACAAAGCCCGGGGTCTAAATGCTTCCCTCTCGAAAAGCCTCTCTGCCCTGTCCTTCACAAAGGAACACGCACTTTGTTCGCTCCATCCATTTCCAAGAACTGTTTCCGTTCAATGGAGGGTTGAGTGGTGCTTCAGCTTATTTTTACTGAGTGGCTCCAAGTCCTGGAGTGGCTCGAGCCTGTTCTGTGTTTGTCCTTCCTCAATGCTTCACAGCACCGTCAGGGCAGCAGATGCTTTGCAAACTGCTTTAAAGACAGATGCGGTGCCACAGAAGAGTTTGAAAGCTGCAGAGGGCAGGCAGGGCTCGCAGAACATCGTGTACCTTTGTATCCCCTTTATCTTTTCCCGGGGTTCATCTTTGAACCCATTGTTTCCCCCAATTCAAGTTATTCAGGACTTTGGTTGTGAATGGCAAAACCAGGGGCGGAGGGAGGGCAGAGCTGGGTGCCAGCTTGTTCCATTCACCCTTTGGGAAGTGTCCAGGTTGTCACAGCATTGTCCTCCTGATGCCTTAGGTTTTAACTTTTCTATGTTCCAAACCCTGCCCTGCCTGGTGTGTGACTCTGCAGTTCCTTGTGCCCTGGGAGCTGCTGTTCTCTCCTGCTGCTCACACACAACAAACCTCTGCAGGTTCCCACTCCAAGGACACCGGGGCCCAAATGTGTCAACTCAAAGCCTCTAAAAGGGGGGCAAACTCGGGGTAATTCCATCATGAACTGAGGTGAGAATTGGAGAATGAACCCTGATATGCAAATGAACCGAACTTATCAAAGGTGAAGAACCCATGAGCCAGGGCCCATCTGGGGTGGAGCCTCTGGACTGCCCAGGGTGAGCCTTTGAAGGCCTTCAAATAAATCCCTCCTTTTATTCTCTTATTCTTGTCTGGTCTCTGTGGTTTAGGTGGCCACTCAAGGCATCACTGCAGCTGTGCTGTGGGTGTTCCCTCTCTGGCAGCCCAGCACCCTCATGGAAAAGGGGCTGATGTGGGGTGGAAAGGTGGTACAGACCCCCTTGAAAGAAAGGAGTCTTTTAATCCAACGGAAAATAAAACCCATCCAATTGTGAGTCGCTGTTTTCCTCCCCTTCTCCTCTCTCATCCCTCCCCAATTATTTTCTGCCTGATGACTCCACAGCGGAGGCACTGACGAGTTTTATTTGTCATTCCAAGGCACTTTATTTACATCAGCAGGGCTGGTGGTTAATGAACGCCGCCGGTGAGCACGGCTCCCCGTGATCTCATCATTGTGCTGTTTTCCAGGGATTTATCCCATCGATCCGTGTTTGTCTGGGGATGGGGAGAGCTGGGCCAGACCTCAGAGCCACGTGGGCATGGGAGGTGTTGGTTTCACTGGTACAGACAGGGGACAGCTCTGCCCGGGGGTGTTCCAGCAGCTGGGCTCGGGCTCACGGAGACAGTGGAGCTGTTTGGAGGAGAATCCACACGGGATCAGCAGTTTCCCCTGGTGAAAGGAAGAGTTAATCCAGCACTGACATCCCTGCTCCTGTGCAACAGCTCTGGGGGCTGCAGATTGTTGGGAGCTTCCTGCAGTGACGGCAAAGGCCAGTGAGTGACTGAATGAAGGAATGAAGGAATGAACGGCTTTTTGATTTGCTGTATGTGCCTGTGGGCTTGCTTAGACAACATCCATGTTTTCAGTTATATTCCTCATCCACGTGATAAAACTTTAAGCCAGGCTTGGTGGAACTGCTCCTTCCAGGACAGGGATGTCTGAGGTCTGCTCTTTTTTAATCCCCTAAAGTAAAACTGAGTTACTTGGACATCTGTCCGTCCTGACCCAGGCCAAGATGCCCCTCTGGAGATGGACCCCAGCCCCTGGTGAGAGGTTTGCAGCTCACAGTCAGCGGGGCAGCCCCCAAAAAGCTGAATTCCCAGGGATGTGCCATTAAAAGGCCATGAGGAATCTCCAGAAGAGGAAAAGAAAAAGCAAAGAAATGGGGAAAAGTGGGAAGAAAGGGCACTAAAGTGGAGCAAAGCCCGGCTTTGGTCTGAGGAGCTTTGTGCCAGGAGCCCCTGCCCAGCACCACCCTGCAGATGGGAACAGTGCAGAATTTTTTGTCTGCTAAGGGCCATGTGAAAAGCTTGATTTTTGACTCTGCCAAAGACAGGATGGGAATCCTCTTATGAGGATTAAACTTTCAGGGAAAAAAAGATATTTCTCTTCTAAGAAAAGCTGTGCTCTTGGCTTGTAATGCGGGTAATTAGTTCTAAAACGCCGGGCAGCCAATTCCACTGCGGGGGTGAGAAGCAGATAGAGGCAAATTTGGTGAATTTGCTGTGATTCGGGTTCAATCTTTCATCCATAACTCCTGATTAAGTTCTATTTTCCTGATAGGATTATCAGTTTAGCCCTTTATTCTGCCACTGCACAATCTTTCCCAAACTGCTCAGCTCCTGATCCTGTGCATCACTTGCTGGTCAGCACAGAACATAATTTTGGCCGGAGGCCAGTGCCTTTTTCCCAATGACATGGGGGAAATTTGGATTTCACCTCGATTACAGGATCTCTTTGCATTCTCTGATTTATTGCATAATGGAGATTTGATCCTCCTCTGGAGTCAGCTGAGCAATTTCCAGGGGATAACAGTTGGATCTCCCACTTCTTTGTTCCTGCTTCCAAGACGGAGTGGACTTTTATGGGGTATAAAATCCAACCACCAGCTCCATCCGTTGGATTTCGCTGCACAATCCTTCCTGTGCGTTGGTGGAAGTGCTCTCTGAGGGGTTTGGAGCCCCTGGTGCTGATTTTGGCACGGTAAAACCATGGTAAAAGAAGGACTTGGACATGGAGAGTTGCTCCGAGTGCCCTGGAAACCCAAGGGACAAAGCCCAGCAGAGCATGGTGGTTCTTGTGAACGCTGCCCCAGTGCCACCACCTCCCAAGGTGGCAAATGGCCCTGCCAAGACACCCTGAGTGACAAGGACATGTCTCCTGTGGGAGGAGGAGGAGGAGGAAGGTGTGCAGGCAGAGCATGGGGCCTGCTCTGAGCCTGGAAGCGCTGAAACCATCTCATGCAAACGGCTTTGTGCATTAATTTATGTTAACGAGCTTATCAGCAGCACTTCCACATCTCCTTCAGGGGCGACAACAGCGGTGACAGATGCGGTGGGTGGGGTTTGGGAGGAGGCTGGACATGCCCTCCCCTCACAGTCCCGCTGGGTGCTGAGGGGGTGCTGAGGGGGTGCTGCCCCTTGCCCGCCTCCACCCTCTGCAGTCTGTGCATGGAGCTCTTGGGAGCAGAAATTCAGTTTTTCAAAGAACAAATCACATCTTGGAAAATAGAGAAGCTGGGCTTTTTTCAAGGAGTGGTGTCTGAGGTGAGGCACTGCTGCCTTGCCAAGGGATGTGTTCCTAGCTCATAACTAACCCCAGGTAATGCCAGGATGAATTTTTTGTCTTTTTTATCCCCCTTATATACCCCTTTCTACAGCCTTTTATACAGCTTTTATATATCCTCAGTGCTTTCAGCCCCCACACCGGTAACTCCCTCAGTCTCACACCCCGTGTCCCGCTCAGCCAGGAGCCCAAACACCCTGGGAGCCGCGGCTGAGGGTCAGACAGCCCCAGACACCAAGGTCCTCTTTGGAACACACCCTGGGAACTGAGCCAGGCCCAGCCAGGGGGGAGACTCCTCAGCGTGGGGGATTCATTCGAGTCTCTCCCTGGGCAATCTTTGATAGATGTGCTCATTTGCAAGGCCTGGGAGTCGTACACACGATTTATGG
Source organism: Mohoua ochrocephala (assembly GCA_013398855.1). Taxonomy (NCBI): domain Eukaryota; kingdom Metazoa; phylum Chordata; class Aves; order Passeriformes; family Acanthizidae; genus Mohoua; species Mohoua ochrocephala. The sequence continues at coordinate 23,748 of VZTA01027444.1, forward strand.
GGTGGGGGCATTGCGGGGGGCACTGGGACGGTGTGGGGCACCAAGGATCCTAAATAAACACCGAGGTAAAATCCCCTTTCCTTTTCACCGTGTCTGGCTCTCCATTTTAAGAGCAGGAAAAGGCAACACAGGCCAGCACACCTTATTCCACATTGACACAGAGCTTTTCCTGAGGTAGATCCAGGAGGGGTTGTATAACACAGCGTAGCTCCAAGGTAAGAGGAAGTGCCGAGCAAAAACCTCTTCTGAGAACACCAAAGTCCATCAAGCACTTAACGGGCAAGTCGATACAGCCCTGGAAGTCGAAGCTTCCTCCTCATCTCTGCCGTAATTCCCTGAGTGCCCATCCCTCTGGCAGCCGCCGGCGTCACACGGGCACCGATCAGTCACCAGGAAGAGCCGAGCTCTTTGCTGGAGATACACAAACGATGACAGCAGATGCCCACAACGCCTTTGATCCCCGCTCCGTGTTTAGCTTAGGGAGTTTATTCCTCGGCTCAGCGGCACTCGGGAGGCCTCTCTGCGGCTGGTGGTGACAGAGGAGCCGTGGGCGCCGAGCCTGTCCCAAGGACACGCGCTGAACAACAAGTGACTGCGCTGAAAACATTTCCTGCCTCAGCCAGGGGCTCTCAGACCAGCGAAGCGACTGCCTGGGAGTCGTTTGGAGGAATTCTACCAGCAAGTGCAGAATCGGTGTGTAATTCCTCCAGACTCGGTTTATATTCCAACATATCTATCCAACAGACAGCCCCGTCTCCCAGGAAGTTTGCGGTCTGCGCGGAGAATATGGCACAGTGAGAAGGTTTCCAAGGAAAATCCTGTCGTTCGCCAGCTCCTCAGTGCATCTGTTCAGCCACCGGCCAAACCACCCCGCTGAACCCACAACTGGGGGTCTCAGTGTCTCTAAGAGCCCTCATGGACTCCCTGTGCCAGGCTTTAAAGCAATCAGTCTCTCAGTTCAGCAATTCCGGCTGAGTGACACATTTCCAGCTTGGGAAAACGAGATGCTTAGCCCAGATTCGCTGTGCGTGAGAGTCTCATATACATCTCTACACACACACACACACACATATATTTACCAGCTTTCATGTGCTAAATGCTTTCTAAACTCCTGCCTGTCAAGGCGCTGGCTGAGCTGCGAGCAGGATTCCTGTCTGATGGCTGCTTGATGTGTGCCAACAGCTCCCTCTGGGTTTTTTGTTCAAGATTTACTTCAGTCACAGGGAAAAAAATCAAGCAGCGCCTTTGTTCCCAGAAGAATTTTTGGCAGCGAGAGCTCCGAGCATGACCCATCCGGGTTGCTGGGTCTTTACATCAGCCCTCGGGGCCAGCAGAACCTGTGGAGAGGAGAGGAGAGGAGATGAGATGAGGTCTGTAATGGAAACCGCTGTGCCTTTGTGTCTGGGAAGGCAGCAAGTGTCAGTCTTTGGGACGCGGAGGTTTTTTGGGAAGGCGCATCCCGAGCAGAGATCCCTGCAGCTTTCCAGGGCTCCACGGAGCCTCCAGTTGCATAACCCCGACAGTCTGTGCTGGAAAGCGCCTCAAATTCCCCCTCTGCTGCTAAGCACAAAGCATCAATGACCTCAGTCCTTGGCCGTCCCATCCATCTCCAGCAGCAAATGTTAGAGGGAAGAGCATCTCGGAGCCCCTCCCGTAATTTATGAACTACCACAGCTGATTTTACAGCTACTAAAGCACAGCAAAGCTCCAAACAACAGCTGGGTGAGCTGACTGAGTGCGGAATGGGAGCCAAAAGTAGGAGACACATGGACTGGGGCTGAGGTGAGCACCAGGCAGAGGTCGAGCTGCAGTCCTGCAGCCCAGATTTGAAGGCTGACACATTTATGCTGAATTTCACCAGCTGAAAGTCTGGTGCTGTGGGGTTTTTTTACAGCCACCAGTGTTGATAGAATCAGATCTCTGATAAGAAGTGGCTGCTCCGAGTCTTTGTTCATTGGAGCTGGAAAGAAAGAGCTGACCACTCTGGAAAAATCCTGCGGAGTCTGGTAGAAATGGGACTGAGCTGCCATGGAAATTTAATAGAGTCATATGCAGAAATTACTGTAAATAGTTGTAGAATTTAATAAGTGCTTTTATGCTTCCTGTTGGGTTATTTTTAACACTCTGGTCGAATTCCGTAGTGGGATATGGTTATGTATTAAATTTTAACAGTTGTTTAAAAAAAGAAGCAGTTGAACGGTATCGTTTTCTCTTAGGTTACACGGGATGCCTCCATCAGGAGTGTTTTTCTGCTTCCAAACAAAGCCTGAACAGATTTGAACACCGTACACGAGCAAAATAATCCCAGCTCAGGGAAGATATTAATGAAATCCAGGCTGGAAATATGTGCAGGAAGCTGCTGTAATGTTTCTATTTCCAACTTCAGTTCACACAGGTGAATTGAAGAGCAAACTAAGGTTCACCACATCCTAATTGTATTTGGGGGCACTGTCAAACCCCTGAACTTTGAGATTTCCCTTAAGGAAATCTTTTTGATCCCTATCTTCTTTTGTGATCAAGAAGTTTTCCTGCAATTTGAGGAGGCTGGATACATTTCATGCCATTTTTAATCTAACTCGATGTGGTCCAGATGAAAATCCTTCACGAAGTTCAGTGATGAAGCTGGGTAATCTTACATCCTGTAGGATTTATCCCCCAGGAAAACAGCTGAGTCTCCTGTGAAGGTGTCCACTGCCTTCTCTGCTCTGGCTGTGTGATTAATCACTGTGGTTTCTGCAGGACTAACATGGTCATGTCTCATTAGCTCCCCTTGGCCACCACACATTCATTAGTCAGGCATCATCAGACCAGCTCTGGTTTTAAAGACTGCGGGGGGTTTGCACAAATCCTGCCCAATTTGTCCCAGAGTGCTTGGGAATGGGGGTGGGGTTCAAATCCCGCCGGGAAAGGGGTGAACTGTTCTCCTCACGCTCGTGAGGTGAGCGTGCCAAGATGAAGAAACACCGAGGAGGATGTGGTCAGCTGCAAGTGTCATGTGAGCTGGTCCCCGTGTTTGGGGTGGGTAAATTCTGGCAGGATTTAGGCAGAAGAAGATTTGCTGATGAAAGAGGAAGACCGAGGAGAAGATCTCCAGGTGGAGGTGTCACCACACCTTCAAGGTGTCACCACACTGTCCCCGAGCCTTGGTACATCAGGAGCTGAGTGTCTCCCCCACGGGAACTTCAGTTTTGGGATCTGAACTTCTGAGTTGGCTCTTTCCAGCTGTTCCCTGACTGTGCTCAGGTTCGGTGCCTGAGCTGGTGGTTCTTTATGCTGGGAAGGAAAGGGCATCACGTGAGAGACGGGCGAGTGCAGGGATCTGTATCCAGAGTTCCGACTTTTCCAGGGAGCTGCTCCAGTGCCACGGGCCGTGCAGACATTTTTCCTGCTGCAGATCCTGTCTCCATTCATTTCTCATGTTGGGACTATTCCTTCTGACTCCACTTCCTTATCTAAACACGTTGGGTGCTGACGAATCCAGACAGGGTGTTCTCCTTTTTTTAGCTCCAGAAAGAAAGGCTCGTGAAATGTGTTGCCAGTCTAAATCATTCCATGCCTTGCCTACATTTCAAATGAACTGGAGGAATATCAACAAACACAATGGCAATTCCTTTCCAATTCCACCTCCTTCAGCCAGTCTTTAACCCACTTATCAGACACTTGTTATTACAGAAATAATCAGGAGAAGAAAATACACCAGTGCTGAATCGACACTACTGGGCTTTTTTTCCCCATTTTTCTTCCTCTTTTTTTTTCTTTTTTTTTCTTTTTTTTTTTATCATAATGTAACTCCCTGGGTTTCTGTTGGACACACACCAGCCTGGAATTGCAAAAACACAGCTGGCGAAATCCATCACATCTTATTACAGGTTATCAATTCTCCCGTGCAATAAACACATCTGACAATTAGCAAGGAATTGATGAGTGACTCAGTTTGGGCTTTGCCATTTACAGGAGCCTGCTTTTGCCTCTTTTGTGCCTACCAGAGAAGTTTGCAATACAGGCTGGATTTGCAGAAAATGCAAAATGCTGCTAAAGCCATTAGCATTTCTCATAACCAAAATGACAAATGGTCTTTACATTAATCTCAAATAACTTCTTTAAAGCAAGGATCAGGAAAGAATTCTCCTCAGAAGGATATTGCTGCTCGAGATGGACAGGGGCTTTCACGGGAGCCTTCTCACCTTCTGTCGGATTGATGGGCTTGAAAAAACCATTGGTCTGACTTCCTTTGCTGATTCTTCTGCTAAAAAAAAAAAATCATAATATTGCAAAGTCTGCATAGGCAACAGATTGAACCACGCTGTGACTCAGAGTGTCCAGTAAACCCTTCGGTGCAGTAATTCAGACAGAACTCGTTCAGCTCTGTATCTTGCTGCAATTAAACTGGGCTGTTGTGGCCAGCTGGCTTCTTTCAATTCCAGCTCTTTAGCTGATGAGGGGAGAGCTGCCAATCACAGCTCTAGAAAAGTCTGGAAATAAAGGCTGAAGGAGGTTTTTGAGGAGGAACTGTTTGTTCCCTCTGCCCCAAGGTGAGACCTCCACTCACTGTAATCACAGTGAGTTCTGTCACAGGGCTTCAGTTTTTCTGTTTGTTTTTTGTGGATTTGGGCTGGTTTGGGGGAGGGGGTGGTTGTGGGTATTTTTTCTAATCAAGAGGTTTTTTTCTCTTCATGCAAGCTAAATATTTTTCCACTGGCAACTTTGTCCTAACTTTGCTTTTTAAGTGCATTTTTCCCTTTGTTTTGGTGCCCTCTGCCCCCGGCTGGGGCAGGGATTTATTGTGGCCACAGAAGAGGATGGTGCAGGTGACACCGAGGAAAGAAAACAGCAAAAGGAGTAGATTTGGTCTGAGCAGCACCATGAAAATGCCCCACATATCCATTAGTGACAAAAAAAGTTTTATTTGGCGAATCTCCCGGTCCAAAATTCAGGTGGCTGGGATTGGCTGGGGGTTTTCGCCCGTGCTTTGGAAGAAGAGCAGTTTAGGATTAGGGAGATTTGCTGATCACTGTGTAAGAAGGGAATATTCAAGCAGAGTGAGGGCCAGAGTGGTGCTGCCACACCTGGATGGGCACAGGGGGTCAGGTCTGGTCGAGAAGCACCAGCTGCAGCTTTAGGATGTTGCTGTTGGAGATAAAAAGTTGCTCATCGGCGCCGAATGTGAAGGAATGTGCTGGTTCTCCTTGAGACCTCAGGGTGTGTTTCACACTCCAAGAAGGAGATGCAGCCCCATTTCCCCATGGATTCCCATCCCTGGAGGTGCTCAAGGCCAGGCTGGATAAGGTCCTGAGCAGCCTGATCCAGCCAGGTCATCCCTTCCTGTGGCAGGGGTCGGAACGAGGTGGTGTTCCCAACACAAACCATTCCACGATTAATGAGTTATTCCCACATATCTCAGCCTGGTCTGTGCTTCCTGCAAGGTGACATTCAGCACACAGCAGCTTCAAACAGGATGCCTCAGTTTGCATTTGCCACAGATGCAGAAAAACAGGGGGGAAAAAAAGCACGTGTGGAGATTTCCTACAGCTCAGCTGATGCAGGGCCGCTTGTTTAATCCCAGGAACTCAAAATCTCTTCCTGGCAAATGAACTCCAGCTCTCCCTGGGCTGGCAGGGCTTTAGCAGGACACAATGGTGCTTCGGAGCAATTAGTGAGGGTTCATTAAAAAATAGGTCCGAATTATATCATGCAGGAAGTGCATAGGACGGAACAAAGAGGAGTGGGTGAAAAGCAGAGGTTCCCAAATCGATGTGTTTTGGGAAAATTGTCTCCAGGTTCCAATAACCGTGTCAGCTGAATCACTCGAGCTGCTTTTGTGTGCAAAATCATGCAGGAAATCCCAACAAAGCAGAATTTCTCGTAAGACTTCTGGTGCATCAGCCCCGTGGGCCGAGCCAGAAGGAAACCACAAAAACAACTGCTCTCTTTGCTGCGTGGCTACTGCGAGTCCCAGGTGGAAGCTGAAGATGAAATGTGTGTGTGAGAGTGTCCAAACACTGCAGGGCTTTCCAAAACCCTCCCTCTGGATGGAGAAACAAGCACATGACCAGGGGCAGAGGGTCCATCTCCAAATGATGCATTGTTCTCTCATCAGCTTGCCTGGAACTGGCCCAGGGACTTCATTTCTTTCAGAATATTTTCAAACATTTCCTATAGGTCTCGGATCAGGTATCAGCTTTGGAACATCTTTAAGGAAACTTTAGAGCTTTTATACACTTTCCCGAACAATGGATTCATTTCTTCCTTGTTGCTGTGAAATGGGTTCCTGCTGAACCAGAAATGTATAAACAGCGAGGAAAATTGGCTCTAAAAGGTCTTTAAAGGTAATTTATATTCAAGGCTCTGTTCAGGAGTTGGATTGTCCTATCCTTACCTTTTGGAGGATCGTAATAACGAAGGTAAAAGACCAACAACAGTAACAAGAGGCATATTTAAGTCCAGACTAAATGTTATGGGTGTTTTCTGAATGTTTGGTGAACATAAGTCCACAGTTGGACTTGATGATCTCAAAGCTCTTTTCCAGCCTAAAGGATTCTCTGATTTTCAGGGCTCGCTCTCTCTTGTGGGATTGTCTCAAAAAGTCACAGCCTCCCCCTCTCCCCCTCCTGGGTGGTTTCTGTGCACCCTCGAGGTTTTCCCATCACCAAGGAGGGAAACCTCACCCATCGACCTCGTGAATGCTCTGTCCCAGGGGAAAGCAGAGAGGACAACATCATAAACCCTCAATTCTCCTGCCTGTGGTGTTCCCTCGGTGTGAGGAGGCTGAGGGCAACCAGAGCTCCCAGCAAGGTGTCTCAGCACCACAATTTCCCATTTTTGCAGTCACTTCTTCCTTTGCTGAATCCCGGGGAGGTCCTTGGCAACAGAGCACAACACCCTGGAAGAGTTTTTGGCAAAACCTCCAGTGGTAGAGTTAAATTTTTGGGAGTGAAAGATGTTCTAATTTGCCCACTACCTCTTTAGCTGGATGGGTTTCCAGCTAGGAAACGTTCTTGATAGAAATGCAACAATTTTTTTTTATTTTTTTTTTTTAATTTCCTAAAATCCTTTTGGGAAATAATTTTCTCAGATTTCCTCAGCAGTGATCGTTATCCTATTTTCACTGGATTATGAAAAAGAGAGATGCCTGCGATTTCTGGTTTCTTTAGGGGCCAGTTTCATCTCTTTTGCAAAGTTTATAAACTACCCAAGTCTGGTTCAGGTCCTACCCCATGGTTTTAAAAAAATTTAATAGTTTTCATCTTGAAGCAAAATTTCTTGGAGAGAGGAATCAAAAATTCTCGAACACGAGAGGCAAAGTGGATAAGAAAGAAGAGCTTTTTGTGGATAAAAAGTGGAGAAGCAGCACAAAAATTGCATAGGGTTAAAAAAAACATCTCCATGCCAAGGATCTTTCTTGTCTTGTTGTCTTCCTCTGCAAAATCTCCAGAAAACTGCTGGCGCTACATGACACTCGCCGCGAGGCCGAGGCCGAAAGCGCCAAGGCTCTGCTGAAACTGAAGTCCTGCTCGGGTTTTTTTTTCAGGGTTTGTGAGAGCGATTTCCCTTCCACCTGCTGAGCAAACAGGATAGCAGTAAAATATTTCCTCTGAGTGACTCACAAATCTGTCGGAGGTGATGAGGCCCATTGGGAGCTGGATGATGTCTTAAATAACGATTTGCTTTTCTCCTCCTGGCAAGCGGCGCTCGCCGGGCTGGTAACACGAGCTGCATTCCCAGGCCGTGCAAAAGGGAACCAGGGAATGTTCTCTTGTTGGTTGTTTTGCTCTCAGGTTTCCAGCAGGCATCTGCGGCTCGGTGGGATTTGAGATGCACGAAAAAATGAGGGGGAAAATTTCAGAAGTTTAGAGATGTGCTGCTTTTGCAGCCTGAAAAAATTGTCTAATAGCCCAAAATTCCTGCTAGGAATGGCCTCTGCTGCATGGAACATGGGGTTTACCTGCTCAAAAGTTATTTTAGTGGGGTTTTTCTTTCTTTTGCAAGGTATTGAGGGATGAAGGCGCCACAGTGCTGGGAGCAGGCACCTCCCTACTGCTGGTCTGACCTGTTGGAACGACGCGATCCAATCGATTCCCAAAGGGAAAATCAAGGGTTTGTGTGGCCCAGCACAGCTCATTTCATGTCATTCTTGGGCTAGATCTTCACCGACCGTCAGACCAGGCCGCTCCTCCTGCTGACAGCCAGAAATCCAAGAGGCTCCAGCAAATCTCACCCGGGGCCCTTTTTATTTTTATTTCACTTCCATAAAGGCAAGACACCAACGGAAGATTAAAGTGAATTATTGTGTGCTATGGGTTTCGGAAACATCCTCGTGCTTCCTTCCTAGGTCACGCTCAGCCCCGTGGGTTGGGACTGCAGGCTCTGCTCCCATTCCCAGCCCGGGGCCATTCCCATCGCTGCTCTTCCCAACATCCGACCGAACGTGTCTCCCGGTGCGTTTCCAAGGGGAAATGATTAACTCCAGCCATCTATAGAAAGAAATTCTTCCTATTTAAAGACACTCCTGACGAAGCCGAGCGGGGGGAAAAAAAATGGCTGCAATTAAAACGGGCCGCGCTTTTTCCAAGAATGTTTTTGTGTTTTCCGTGAAGGATAAAGGGAAGTTTCGGCGGGAGGACATCTGCCATCTTGCCCCCAATAATTGCTTTTGAAATTAATATACCCACTGCTTCCCCGCTTGAAATTAAATCCCATGTATCCAATGGAAATATTGATTTCTAAGTAGTCGAAGTGCGAAATTAAAGCGTAAACTGGAGGCGTAGTGAATTAAAGAAAAGGGATATTTAGTTACACGGTAATTAATATTTGGACTTGTACTTAACTGTTGATCTGAAAACAAGGTGACACCTGAACATTCAGGCTGAAAACTATTTGGGTTTGTTTTCTTTTGTTTCAGAACTGTATCGAGGACTGAAACGTTCCCATCCTTCTCGCTTTCCACTCCTGCTGAAGATTTTAAACCAAGGTTAAAGGAGAAAAGGAAGAGCATAAGCAAATTTCAGGGGACAAGATTAATTACAAGGCTTCTGTAGCTTTTTTCCCCCACTCTCTAATAATCTACCCTGGGATATTTTGGTGTTGTTTTCCCTGTGCCAGCAGATTCTCCCTGAATTCATCCAAAGACATCTGAGTTCTTAACTCACCGCTGGCCTTAAGCTGGAGGTTGCCTCCAAAGCCGAATGGAACCAGTCCTTTGCCACTGGGGTCGGGTTTGTTAACAAACTTTAACATTGAAAACCTGGTTTTTCTATCCCTGAAGTCACCATTTTGCCCATGCCACAGGCTGGACTCGATGATCCCAAAGATTCTTTCCCAACCTAGTTAATTCTGGGATTCTGTGATAACACCTCCGGGAGGGGTTTTTTCAGGCATCTGCTTGGGGGCTATTCAGGGGAAAGCCTCCAAATCCACAGCAGGAGGTTTCAAGGTTGATTCCCCAACTCGAGGCACTTGGAAAGTTGATGTGAAGGATGAAGCTGTTCCCATTCATGTGCAGAAAGATCCTTCTCTCCCTAAAAACAAAAAGAAATGCTTGCGGTGTGCATATTTTCAGCTTCCATGGCACGGAAGGCGAATGTAACAGGGGAAAAGAGGAAAACTGAGTGAATTCCTACCAGGAACAGCATCCAGAGCTGAAGTTGTCAGGCTCTGGGCTGGGGAGGATGCTCCGGCTGACAAGTGAGACTGCAGAACTACAAAGATTTATTGGGCACCAAAATAATTCCTGTGCTTGCTGAGCAGAACTGCTGCCCCGGAGTAGCTGCACTCAGAAATATTTTCCATCGTGGACTCCAAGTCCTTTTTCTTGCCCAGATTCCACGAGAACAGAGAGCCCCAGGATTTACGTGCCTGTCACTTACCTTGGGGGATGATCCGACAGCCTGAGGCACAGGTTTTGTGAAGACAAGAGTGAAGGGGCAGAGGGAAACTGAGGAAATTGAAGAAATCGAGGGAATTGAGGACTGGTCCATCCTCAGGAGAGCAGAGGTGCCCAGGTGTGGTTGATGTTGCCCCAGCCTTGGTCTGGTGTAAGAGCAGAGCAAGGCCACGTCTCACTCAGGACTAACAGTGCCCAATCTCAACCCCACCAGGTTTTTTCAGACAATTAAAGGCATTTTCAGCAATGTTACGTCACTTCCTCGACTTGGTAAGAGTCTAAAAAGAGCAGATTTTGAGTAATGATGGGGAAATTTAAAATCCTCATTCTCTTTTCACGTGCAGGTGCCAAAAATGAGTGGGAGAGAATCTCAGATTCAGAAAAAAAAACATTTCTTTCCTGTCGGGCAGTTCTGACCTGCAGCTCAGCAGCTGGAGCTGATGTACCTAAAAGTCATCACTACCTTGTTGATGGGGATACTTAAAAGTTAAATTAATCTTATCTGACTTCAGGGTGTCTCGAAGTTAGATGAGTAATCCTGGGCTCATGCCTTTTATATCCACTGAAGAAAACCAGACATCACCAACATTTCCCTGTGTGCACGAGTCTGAGGATGAGACAAAAAAACCTGGGCTATAAAGGGATCACAGATTACAAGCCCAGACTATGCCTATTTATAGGATTTCGAGGATAAATCAGGGAAATTGTATTGTTGTGGCAATGGAAAACTCCAAGTCATGTCCCAGTGCCCATCACACACCTCCTGCTACCGACAGAGATGGCCTGGAGAGGACACGAGGGGCAGCAACAGAGGATGGCATGGAAATGACACAAGGGACAAATGGCAGAGGCTGCTGTGATGAACAGGGCTCAGAAAATCATGAATGGGAAAGGAAAATGCAGCTGCATCAAAGACTGTGGGATAAACGAGTGCCAGGAGAGGTGAAAATCCACGTGGGAGAGGGAAGGTCCCTGCCTTGAGCGGGGCACTGGGAGCAGGGCCTCGATGGAGCAGGTGCAGAGGAAGGTGTGGGGCAATCAGGGAGGGGGAGGAGAAGCTAAAATAGCTTTGTTTAGGCTAGGAAAAGCAGGAAAGGGCTAGGAAAAGGATTGCTTTCTATAAATAGCCCAGGTAAACCCCCAGGGAAGGGAGAGAGTTATTTAAGCTGAAGGACAATGTTGGCCCCAAATCAAACTGGTTGTGAGTAAATAGAGGGGAGAAACAAGCGGGAGGTTTCTGAGCATCAGAGGGAAGATGTTCTGGAACAACTTTCCAGTCACAGCAGGAACCTTAGCACTTCTAAATCCGTCAGAGCAGGAAATGGATCTCTGTGCCAAGATAACTTCCAGATCTCCATTCACATTACTCAGGCTCGATTTTAATCTTTATTTTGCCCATGACAAATTTTTGCCCTGACTTGGAAAATAGGAGTGGACAAAAACTTGAGAGGCCGTGGTTGAGAGCCTGTCCGAGGGCAGGCCCATTCCTATGGATGGGAATTGGGCTGGCATCAGCTGGGACACCCACAAGTGACATCCCACAGCTTTACAGGCCTCCTTATTACCTCATTACTACCGATTCTGTTAATTGGTTTGGGGTTTTTTTTGTTATCTAACCTTATCTCCCTCCCTGCAGTTTAAGTAGATCATTGGGCTGATAATGGCTAAGGGACACTGGCAAAAATGGCAGGATTTTTTTTTTTGGCCTGGGAAAAAATGCCATGAAATCTCCTTGGGAGAAGCTTCAGTCAGCAACTGGTTTGAATACGGATGCTCAGCAAATGGGGAAACTGAGGAAAGTGGGTTCAGTTTTCCTGTCCTGTAATTATCCATTTCCCATGGCCATAAACAGAGGAATTTGATAGTGACCCAGGAAAAAGCTGCATTCCCACAAAACCTTTGGTGCACACGTGCCAGTAGCAGTGGGTGAGGATTAACCAGGGTGGTCTCTCATTTTGGGATTAGCCTCATGTGGGCTTTTGGCTTGGCTCTGAACCCACTAAAAAATCCTATTCTAGCCCAGTTCGCAGAGAGTTGCATTGTCAATGTTACAGAGTTTTACCAAACTGATTTCTTTTTAAATCTTTATATCTGAGGGAAAAGGTGCGGAGTTTTACCAAATTGATTTCTTTTTAAATCTTTATATCTGAGGGAAAAGGTGCGGGGCTGACACTCACTCAATGTTAATACACCAGGAAAAGAATTTTTCTTGCCATATACAAGAGATTCTACCCTATGGCCCAGAAACCAATAAGTGATTTTATTAAAAATGCTTCAGTTTAAATAGGAATTCTAGGGGAGAGATAAATGCATCATTTCCTTTTTGTTCTCTGTTTCTGCTTCTTCAAAAGACCAGATTCACACTACCTGAAACTTCTAATTTAATGAGAGTAACCTTGAGTCATTCACCACTGAGCTGACCAAAGCACAGCAAAGCAAGAAAGGAGCTTTTTTCCAGCTGAAAATGAGTCAGGTGTCCATCTCACCCCTCAGATCGAGGGCAGGCAAAGCTGGCAGCACGGAGAGCAGGGAGGCAGCCAGGTTTGGTCCATAAAAGCAGCCTGTGACCCCAGGGATGGAGAGCAACAACCCCGTGCTCCTAATTTGGAGAGCAAAGAGAACCTGTGCCAAGTTCATCATCATCATCCTCCTCCTCCCCCGTGCATCCCTCTGAACCTTCACTCCCAACCGCCCCACGGCGGGTGCTCAGCGGGGGTTGATGAACAGCCTCTCCCCTCTGGAAATTCTCGATTTAACACCAGCCCCTGTGTCCCAGCAGTCGCCCTGGGAGCCCTCTCCATCTCCCAAATCCTTAAAAAAAAGCCATTTGTGAGAGCAGGAGCTGAGTGAGCTTGGACACAGCTCCCAGCCAGTGCCGGGAGCGCGTTGCCAAACGGGGAGAAAAGTGCATCTGATTCTCCTGCTAAGGCGTCCAAGGAGGGCCACAAAATTATAGCTCAAACTATAAACAGAATGAGTACATTTTGTTCATTTTCCTGTTCTCTGCCTAATCGATGCAATATGAAGAGCTGCTATCAGTGCAGAGTTATACAATCAGATGGCAGCAATAAAAGGAGCGTTAGCAAGTCTGGGCTATCATGGGAGGTTGACTGCAGGAAGCAGTTATAAAACAAGACCGTTTAGATCTGCTTAGATGAGAACATCAGATTCGTGACAAAGCCATTCTGATGTCTGTCTGCCCACTTAATACTCAGCTAATGGACATCTGCATGGAGATTTACAGGGGCTGCCTGGCCGGGGAGCAGTGCTGAGGGTTGTGGGGGCACAGACGGGGATCTTTGTGCACCTTAAATAAGATGCGTCTTATATCCAGCAATAAAACATCCATATATCCCTGAGTTCATCTTATCTGCGCAATATATCATGTGCAGAGCTGAATAATTGTTGTCTGGTTTATTGTTTCCTCGTTCTCTGAGACTCCTGGAAGGTTTTATTGTTGTTTTAGCACAAATCAGACTGCAGGCTCACAGACGTGGGCCTAGGAGCACTGTAGAGGGATAAAGCACAAGTTTGGGCACCTCCACCAGCTGTCAGCAAGGAGCCTTTGCTGTAAAGTCTTTTGTTCTTTGGTATCTGAAAAGTTCCCGGTTCTCTGATGCTCCTCAGACTCGTTTTCTTCTCTTCCAGCCACCTCTCCTCGGGTATCTGCACGACGCACTTGGAAAACCCAGGGACTATCAAGAACGAGAGCTGTAAGGCTTTAAAAACAAACAGACATTTCACCTGTCTCCAATCAGCCCCTTCTCGGGGCTTGGCTTTGATTTCCCCAGTGCAGAAAAGAAACGGAGAGGATTTTAATTTCCTTGGCTCCCCAGAGCAGCATGAATGAGGCTGCAGCCTTGCACTGGCCTTGTGTTATTAATGGGCTCCATGCTTGCAAATGTCTCATTCAATATATTCGCTCCAAGTGCTTCCAAAAAAAAGGGGGGAAAAAAAAGAAGAAAGCAAACCTCAGGTTTCTGGACCTAATGTATGTGACCTGACAGCATGAATACATTAGATCTTCCCCAGAAACACACAATTCCAGACTGTGCACTGGATCTCCAGCCTTTTTATCTTCATCTGGGCTCTAATCAATGCGCTGGCAACCAGCCCTATTTTCCTGCCAGGCTGGCTCAGGCTCTGTCTCCCTCTGAAAGGGTATGACATGCCTGCTCCCCGAGTGCCTGCGAGCTGGGAATGTGTCTGAGCTCCCCGTGCAGGCATCCCCAGCATCTTTCCAACAGGAGCGTTTTGCTTCTCTGCCGAGTTCCTTGGCCCCTCTGTGCCAGAGCCAAGCCTCCCCCAGCCCTCTGCAGGCACCAGGAATTGTGGCTCTGCTGAAGGCTCCGTGCTCCCGTCTCGCTGCCCAGGATCTCATCCATCATTTCCCAGCCCTAAAGAAGGGCCCGAAATCCAAACCCGTGGCCTACGAGCGCTCAGCTGTCTTCTTAAAATTCAGGCAGGTCGTGGCATTTCCCCGCTCCGTGTCTGGTTTTCTCTTCCCAAGCTCTGGTTATCTGCAAGCCTTTCAGCTCCTAAAAGGAAGAGCTGGTTTGTATTATGGGCCTGGACAGTGTCTAACCCAGGAGGGCCCCACTTTGATTAGGGTCTCTTGTGACTACCGTAATACAAGCCCTGCTAATAAAATGCATTTGAATCAGAAAAAAAAGGGCAGTGGTACTCCTTTTCCAGTTAGTTCCTAGCTTGGGAAAGCCTGGGAGAGGTGGGATTGTCAGCCAGAGGTGAGGTGGCCCCACTTGACCCATCCCAAGCCTTTGAGCTGTCCTTGCAGTGCCGCAAGCTGAGCTTAGCAAGAGCTGTGCTCATCTGGGCAAAGCCTTCTGTGCACATCCAAATGTGCCACGTATTTGCCTTCCCAAAGCTGGACCTGCTTCTGTTAACAGCAATTAATCACTTTAGAGGCAGTCTTTTATTATTATGAACGCAGCAGATGTGTTTCCATTAATAGGTCCCCGAGTGAGCCTTATCCAGCATCACTGATACTTTAATGAAGGAGATTATGTGGCCTAAACAGACTTTTCATTTGCAGCATCCTCCCATTTTGAGCTGCACTTCCCAGCGAGCAAACAAACCCGAAGCAGGAATCTCGTTCCGGGCTCGGTTTCAGCACAGAAGATAAACTTGCTGCCAAATAATTAAAATGTGTCCCCTGGTTTCATGCGATTTGTAAGAGCTAAACCTTGCCCTGCTCTGTTTGCGGGGCTCTGAACCCAAACATCGAACCGAGCACGCTGCAGTGGGGGCTCAGAGCTCTCTGCTGCCACAATTAACCCCAATATCTGAGCCAGGAGAGGGCAGGCACTTGGCTCCCCCAGGGATGTGTCTGTCTCCACAACACGGGGATTTTTCGAGCGTGCTGGATGCCATTAAAAACTCATCACTTCCAACAGTGGCTCAGATCTAGCAAGTCTTTGGGTGCTTATAAAATAGTCCCTAATTAATGGCAGTAGTCGTGAGGGTCACCGAGCAGTGCCATGAGAGGTTTCTCGTGCCAAGAGGATGTTTTATGTTTTCCAATATTTTTCCTTTGGAAGGTCAAACTCTGCGATTGCTTTTGCTGCCCTAAATCATCTCTAGAACCAGATCCCTACATCTCAAATGGCTTCTTCACCCATTTGCTGCTCAGCATTCTCCTTAACCTATTGAATTCTTGTCTTTAATTTGGGTACTAAAAGCAGATAATAAAGAGGCTCCTTAGTAAAGAGAGGAGGCAATTCCTTGTGTGACACGGACAGAAAAAATCCTGTGCGTTTCAAACAAGTGCTCTGGGATTCCTAAGGAGCACCTCCACTGTATAAGTGCATAATTTTAAAATCCAGAGGGATCGTCTCGTAAATTCTACAGCCCTGCCTTCCTCGTGTCTGTGCAGTAAAGGATATTAAAATATGTGGTGTCTGCAGGAGGGAGTTCAGTCCCTCAGGACGGAGGATTCATCCCCTGGACAGTGACAAAGTGACCTTGGTCCCAAAGGTGGGAGTGCAGCCACTGTGAAACCCCAGGGGATCGTTCCACGGAGCACTTCAACTCAGCAGCAGCTTTTGGGTCCCTGCACCAAATGCTTGAGGTCTGACAGAATGGAAAAAGGATGAACTCTCTTTCACACACACACATCCAAACAACTGCACCATGAAAAAATAGAGATAACGAGGCAACGACTGCCCCCCGGCCTTGTCTCTTTAAACCCAACCAAAACAAAGCGCTGCCTTTTTAATTTGAGCCCAATTAATTTGAATAAAGTGAGGAAATCACATCTGGGCCGTGGCTGCTCGAGAGCTCCTAACCACAGCCTGCGTGAGGTTATGTCAAGGACTTGCTTGTCAGCTTTGCTTTAACTCACATATGGGACCGGGGAGGAAAGAAAACCCGAGTGTTTTTACTTTCTGCAGTAAAAGCCAAACTAACATAAAATGAGATTAATGGCAACAGCAGTGACTGCTTTCATTTCCCAGTGAACTGTCTCAATAGTACCAGTAATCAAGATCAGGTTGGCTTTTCTTTCTTTCTTTCTTTTTTTTTTTTTTTTGGATAAAAAACCAACTTTTCATCAGAGAAAAGAAAAAGAGATACTTAAAATACATAGACACATCTGTTCTCCCATATTAACAACATTACGTCTTTCTCCATGTGATGCATAATGAATCATCTCAGTGTGTTTTGCTTTATAGTTTTGTACAAATCCAATTCCTTGTGACTTTTACTGTAATAATAATATTTTCCAATTCACCAGTACCTTTCATTTTGAGTTTCTCAGCACTAATGAGAAGTGTGCTGAACCCATTGAAACAGCTCGAAAAAGGGAGGCACAGCTGTAATTACCAGAAATTGAATTTGTCTCCTAATGGGGAGAAGAGAAGAGCACTTCCAGCCCTTTTTCTCAGGCAGACATGTAATTTTCACTGCATCCTGCTCAAAGGAGCCGGCATTGGGAGCTCCCTTTGGAATGCTTGGAAGCACAAGGCTTGGAGCACCTTGTAATTTGATCTTTTGTTGATTTTCTGAAGATTTAAATTACCTGGATCGTGCACTCTGGGCAGGGCACACTTCTCGTTCAAGCCACTGTTGGCCCTGTGTGATGAACATGGGGCAGAGGTTCTGTATCCATCCATCCATCCATCCATCCATCCATCACTCTATCACTCCATCCATCCATCCCTCCATCATCCATCCATCCATCCATCCATCCATCC
>VZTA01027449.1:0-47010 GCA_013398855.1 Mohoua ochrocephala
CCAGGAAAAACCCGGAGCGGAGCGGGACGGGAGCGGGACCGGGAGGATGCTGCAACCCGGGATGCTGCGGGGCCGCCGCCGCTCCTGCCTCTGCCCCGGCCTTCCCTAACGGGGAAAAGGGAGAAGGAGACCTGATGGATATGCAGCGAGCATCCTGCGGGGCGGCGGGAGAGCCCGCGAGCGAGCACTGCCAGTGGAAACACCGCTGTGTTCCTGAAAAATAAATAAATAAACAAACAAAATAAAACATATAAAAAAGGCTGGGATGGGGTTACGAGGAAGGAGGAATCCGTATCTGCGATTTTTACATGGCGTGTTTATTTATTTACGGCATTTAATGGAAGCCGCTCCTCAGTTTCACACTGAGAATGGGGCCAAGGGCTGACCCTGGAGCACTGCTCTCAGGGATGCAGGTCAGGAGCAGGGGACAGGGGTGCCAAGGCTTGGCTCAGTGCAGGGGACAAAACACGGTGGAACATGTCCCCATCTACACTGACCACCCTCCACTTGCACACCCATCATCCCCATCCAACACTCCAACATTGTCACTGTTTCTCAGCTGTTTGCTCGTATCCCTCAATGACATTGGACGCCCGGGCCCCAAATGGTGGGGACAGGGGATGAGTTGGAGCAGAAAAGGTTTGGGCTTTTCGGGATCGGAAGACGTGGGCCGTGTTCCCGCTGTTTCGCCGGAGCTCGTAGTCGCCATGCTGCGTGGCATATGGGTGTCCTGAGTAATCACAGATTTGTTGCAATACTTTGGCATGGGGAGATAGCAAAATGATGCTGAAGTATAAGAAAGCAGACATCTGCGAGCATTAGCTATATTCTAGGGGTTTTTTTAAAAAAAATAAGTACATTAAGAAATTTGCAAATGTCACATTATTAATGCAAATGTCAAAATTAAGTTTTTACATTTAAACCTAAATTCTTCTTGAACATCTTGTATTACAATATCCTTCAGTGATGCTACCCCATCATTTCCCACAACCTTCTACTGTACATGTTTTTCTTCTTGTAGTTTCTCCGTCCTTTCTTGTACCATTTGCCCTGCAAGAATGGTCCGAGTTACTAGTTAGCTCTTGTACCCCTTAGGAAAGATGGAAAGGTTCCATTCTGTGCCACAGAAATTGAAGGGAAGATCATCACTGACTACAGCAGGGCCAGAATTGCCACATATGCGCACCTATGCAGGACTCTGTCGATAATGCAAGAATAACTCAAAGCATGGGTCTGTGCCCATTTGGCTGGTAGCACAACACTTCTGAGATTCCCTGCAGGAAAATCAGGCATTTACACATGAAACCATCCTGGACTGCCACGTGTGTGTCTACCGTCGATTTTATCAACCACGCACAGGCTTTCATGTCCTCAAATTGAACCAGAGAGATCTTCAAGTCCCATAAATTTTTACTGTTGCTCGGTACAGCTGTGGCTGCTACGGGCGCCGGTTCAGAGCAGAACAAGTGTCCTTTCTGTGCGTGTCATGGCATTGATGCAGCATAAATTGTGATGTCTTATTTACCAATTAATGTATTGTTGTGTAAAGACAGAGCTGAAGTGGGAGCTGCGTGTCTATCGTTCATCATTCTGCTGTCATAAAGAACTTTTATTTTTGTCAAATAGCCTTTCTTTCATTACTTTGGCGAATAGGGTAAGTCATGGACAAGCCCGTTGTACGGGGCGATGTACAGGCAGAGAGCAGAAAGATATGCTGTGCCTCCGAAGAGCTTCCAGTCTCACATAAACACAGTCCTATAGGTGTCGTAACGTAGTTTGTTTCTGGAATCTGTCAGATTCTTTTTAAAAGTTAAAAAAAAAAAAAAATTGTAATAACAGCACATTGTTGAACAGGAGGCGTTTGCAGTGCTCTCCATCCTCCTGAGCTGCTGATGTGAAATTCATAATTTGTAATTATCTGGCTGGATTCTGCCAGGCTGTCTTTACCTTTTATTCTGTGGAGGTACGTGGGAGGAATCCCTTTTTCTGTGAATGCCAAGATGCCCATAGCTCTGTTCTCTTAACCTCTTAAGAGGGGAGCTGTGCCCAGCGTTCAGCTTTCCTCATGCTTTCCCATGTTCAGCAGCTTCCAGTGCCAGCCATGCACATGCACACGCTCAGCTTCAGTGCTCCCTTTTAGTCAGATTTGGCTCCTGTAGGTTAGCGTCTTTCTCCAGGAGGGCTCCTGTTATTTTCAGTGGAGATATTTAAATCGGTATTTTTCAACATGTACAACCACACCATGGTCATATCCTTGACGATGAAAACCTCAAGCACACTGTACTTGTACCATGTGCAAAATTGAGGTTATAATTTGGACAAATTAAAGTTAATTTTCATAACACTGTGCCTCATGATGAAATCATGAAATGATGGCTCTTCTTCTGTGTCCTGTTGGTTCTACAATCGTTCCTCCTCTCCGTTTAGCACTGGGCTTTGTGCTTCCCCTTTGTCCACTGCTGGTTTGTGGTCCTTGAGAGAGATGGACAAAAAGAAACACCTGGTTACACACACACACACATTTTACCCTCTAGAATGTGATGCTGAATGCCACCAGCATACCTGTGTCCTGTTTAAAATGCCGCTTAAGTGGAAAACTCGGGAAGTGTGGCAGTGGGGATGAAACAACGCGGTTAAAACAGCCACTGACCCCAGTCTCTCAAAACATATATCTGCCCAAGGCAAATATCCTCACACTCAACCGTACTTTAGTTTTAACAGCAGCCTCACCACTGCTTTCTGGGGCCGCCACTGGGGAGGAAGAGGCCTCACTCATTCCCCTGCCTCGGTGCTCGGACTCCATATAGGCTTGACTAGACTTTATTTTGGCTTGTGCAGCACGTTCAGGGCAGCCTGACCTCTTTACCAGATGCTCGCTTGTCATAACCTTTATGCATCTGAACATTTTGTATTACCGGCAGAAGGGAGCTGCTGAAATTTATTCTCCTGCCTTCTCCAGCCGTGTCAGCTCCCCAGGACGAAGGTCAGCCGTCACGGAGCGCTGCCTGTGTCTGCTCGAGGGGCTGCTTTTTGGAAGGTCTTTGCAGCTCCTGGCGTGGCCTTTGCCATGGTCCAGCAGCTGAGAGCACCCACTGCAGCCACCTCCTGTGCCCCAGGGGCTGCTGGTGCTGCTTTGTTCAGCCTCTGCTTCAGGCTGAATGTTCTTGTTGTGGGGAGGTGTGGGTAGGTAAGAGTTCCAGGTGGGAATTATGCCTGGGTGAGTGATACATCTTTTACACAGCCTGGGTGAGTGGGTTTGGTACACCTGAAAGACAAACTGAAATCCTTGGAATTCACTCTTTTTTCCCCTCCAGATCTCCCCTTATAAACTGCATTGTGTAGACTCATAGCAAGCCAGGCAAAATGTGGGCTGCCCCATTTTTACCACGTTTTTCACTTTTTGCCAGTTTTCACTCTGCATTGAATCGCACCCTGTACCAATGACCTTCACAGGCTCCCGGCTGGAGGAGGATGCTCAGTCTCATCCTGGCAAGGGGACAGGAGCACAGCACACCTCAGATGGATGCTGGGTGGGCAGGTTGACGTTAACTCCTCTCTCCATAGAGCCTCTCTGGCCTCTGACCATCTTCTCTCTCCTAGATCTGCAGGATTTGGGTAGAAGTGACCGTCTCACTGTAGCATTGCGAGGGCTGTGCAGAATCCTGCAACTGCAGGAGAACAACCTCTTAGGACAAAGAGAAGGGAAAAAAACCAACAATTGGACACATTCGATGTGTGCAAGATTTAACTACCAGAGTGCTAATCAGATGGACCCAAATGAAGGACATTTCTTTGGCTCTGAGGGATTTCTATTTCTCCTGGCCCTAATACTACTGCAAACAGGAGCTGAAGATTGTTCCCTTCTGGAGCAAAGAAAAAGCAGAAGGAAGAAAGGGTATTGTTTATTACCTCTTTCCTATACACATCCCTCCTTCAAACAAAGAATAAGCAGTTACATGGATGATTTAAGAGCAGCAGCTGAGCAGGAATAACTATAAAATTCATGTTTTAATAACAACAACAATAATAAGCACACAACAGCATTTATAACCCTAGTTACAGGCCTGAGATATCATATCCATAGCAACTGCAGCAAGCGGTGAATGCCATATATTTAGAGTTCCCGTGCACCTGCCTAAAATAGCCACCGATAAATTATGCTGATGTTTGTGCCTTTTTGACAGGGTTTTAAAGGGCTGTCGATGCACTCTGCAACCACGCCGAGCCTTCGTGGCACGGCACAGCAGCGGCCAAACCCCTTCCCTACCAAACCCCGTGTCTGTGTCCCCTCTCGTGCTTCTGGGTGTGAGTAACTAGTGACAAAAGGCACCTCGAAGGTGAGCAGAGCGAGCCAGAGGTGCAGGGGAACAGCTGCTTCCAGCGCCTGTTGGTTCTCTGCTCCGGCTGTCAGAACCTGCCTCCCATTAATGGATTGAATTAATAAACTGTTGCAAGTAATTAGGGCTCTATCCTGCTCCTTTTGCAGGCAGTGGCGAAGTGATCACGCTGCACATTAACAGCGTGTGTGTAAATAGTTTACAAAGAGTTAATGAGTGGCTGGGAGGTGTCGGAAGACGGGGCCAGTCGGTTGTGGAGATTGGTGCAGAGTCCAACAGGTCAATCGCGTGCTTGTAACCGTGGCTTATGAGCATCCACCAGGCCATCTGTTGATGTGCTTATTACATTTTATAGCACAAACTCCTGATGTCTGCAACGTGCTAATAACAGCTATTAATCTTGTATTATTAACTCTTTCAAAGCAACATGTATTTGAACTTTAACATCACCAGCAAGAATTCCACCAAGCTACCCGGGAGAGGGATCTCATTTTTACGCCATGCACTGTGCAGAAAGGATCTGTCCCTACTGCATTATGTGATACTTGCATTGACCACTTTGGGTTTTCAGATCTTAAACTTAAATATGGACGTACACGAATCCTATGGAACATGAAGCAACCTGGGCTAGTGGAAGGTGTCGCAGCCCATGGCAAAGGGGTTGGAAAGAGATGATGTTTAAATTCCCTTCCAACCCAAACCATTCCAGGATTCTGTGAACCAGGCCCAGGGACGATGTGATGCTGACCCACAGCAGTGAGAGGGACATGCTCGAATCGTATCAATACCTGGAAGAAACTCGCTGCATTTTCCAATTGATTAGTAACATCATCACTAGATCTTAAAATGTGTTTATAGGCAATTATATGCCACAGTTCATTCGTAAGGAGAATAATTATTGCTGCTGTGAGGAAGGAAACACAGGTGCAGATTGACTCCAGTGACTTTAATCTCACCCCTTTTACCTGCAGGAGAATTAAAGGGTCCAACATGCTTCTGTTTTGGGGGGGAGGGGGGGAGTTTGGGGTTTTTTTAAAACCTCAGGTATACAATCATTTATTTATGACAGATTTCAAAATAAACTTCTTGTTTGTCTCTGCATTTGCAGTTGACTCAAGATGGAGCTGAATATATACGTTAAGATTATTTGTTCTAGTTTGGCAGAACATATAAAGGGAACCCAAAATAAAGTAAACTGAGGATTAAATAGGATTAAACAATGGAATTATAGACTGTAGGTATTCATTTATATCAAATATTTGATAGAGTTCTATACAGAATAAAAGGACCTAAACATTATATGAGCACAATGTATGCAAAAATACATGTTTTTATTTATCCACATTTCCATCAGTTCAGTGACATGATACCATCAAAACTCCCTCAAACCTAAGGAACTCCAAACTATCTCACATTTACAAGAAGAAAGAAAAAGTTTTTTCAAAAAGATTATGGAAAAGCACGGCCTTAAGGCTAATAAATTGTATCTGCAGTGTAAAAAGAAAAAAAAAATGTTCCTGAAAATTGTTGAAGAAAAAAAGCCCCTGACTCCTTCTTGGCTGAAATGAGATTTTTGACTTCCTATAAAACCCAGGGTTGGGCAGGTATTTTTTCAAAGACATCAAATTATGGATTGGATCGAATTGGATTTTAGGGTAAATTAATGTGCAACCCTGAATGGCTGCATATACATCTAAATCGTATTGCAAATGCTTTAAAGCTGTTGGAACATATTTCCAGGTGGTTTGGGAATGTGTAAATATTAGCACATTCTGAAGGTTGGTTTTAAAAGGCCCTTCATACTCGATAGGTCTTGACATCAATTTTCCCCTAATTTGCTCTGTGTGTGTGTGTGAGTGCACTGTGTGACCACCACGGATTTTAAAAGGGATGACTCACATGGGTTTAGTGGTAGAAGAAGGAATATTGGTCTAGAGATGGAGGACATGGAAAGAAGGTTGTTAATCATCAGCAGCTTGGAAAAGAAATCTTAAAACAGTTTTTTTTCCAGGACATGCCAAATATAAGAAGTTACAATATTCCTTTGAAAGGTGGGTTTCCATCAGATCAGCACCTGAGCACTCGCTGCCTTTAACCCCTTCCTCTGCCCTTGCCCTTTTTCCCCCATGTGGGTGTTCAGAGTGGGCACAATGCCCATGAAATGAAGTGGCTCCTTCTCCAGACCTTGTTTAGAAAACTGCTGCATTTACATAAATTAGTCAAATATAGAAGATTCTTGGTTTGTGTATCAAGGCAATGAACTTGGACTAGAAATACCAACTTCAAACACTTTCAAACTTTGTGTTAAATCAGAACACAGGCTGTGGATCTAATGCTGGTTTTATTTAGAATTTTAGAAGAATTAAAACTGACTAGTTTTTTAATGCAGGGGCTCCAAGATTATTTCTTGTGTTGTGCTTTTAACTTTCTCTTCCTGTGCTTCCACTACCTACAAACCACTTGCCAAGAACACATGTGCTTTCCGAGGAGACTGGTTCCATTATACAGCAATTACTCAAAAAATGGACTTTGAATCTCAGTTGTTTAAATCCCAGTTACCAGCCAATTATAACCCCAACAGAGACAAACTGGCTCCTTTACATAATGCCTTTGTTAACTCCTCTGTATTCAGTGCCACGTGGATACATTCAGGCTACTGGTTTTTTTTTTCTGGATGGACTCCTCTGGTCTGTCTGGACTTTTATTCTGCCCCTGGAGACAGTCACAGCTAGAATTCCATCCAAATTGGGAAGATGTAGAATAGCAGCTCTTGAGACCGGCCATCAAATAGCTTGTATAAGCATAATATACCCTCCTTAGTGACTTAGGACCACTTTTCCTGCGAGTTAACAAACATTCGGGATAATTTAAATATTTATCCAAATAATTTGGACGAACCAATCGAAGCATTTCCCCTCATATCTCTCCCAGCCACACACTCCCCATTTTCTTCTCTCACAGCATTTCTGGAACTGGTATTCATGCAAATGAACTGGGGGAACACTGACAATTTGTCCTTCAAGCATCGTGTGAGCTTCTGGATTTGTTTTGTGCAGGAGAGTTGTCATTTGCCTGGAAGTTCCCATAGTGAATTTATTGGTCTTCTGACGTTCCTGGCGCCAGGTCTGCATTCCCACAAAACAAGCCAGAAGAAACTTGGGAAACAGAACCTTTATAGTATCCACATATTGGGCCATATTCAACTCCAAAGTCAGCAGGTGCAACTCCCATTGATTTCAGTGGGAATTCTGTCTGCTTAGGCTGGAGCTGAACTTGGTCCATAGTATCTGGCACCTTTCCCAAAAACTCTCTTCACTGAATCCTGGGAATGAACCAAAGCTTAATACACTTCTCTGCTGTCCCTAGGAAAGGAATCAGTCTGTCTTTTCAACAGATTGTGGAGAAGAAAATACCTGCCAGTCTTGTAGGGCTGCTTTTGCCATTGTGCCCCAGTGTGAATATCTGACATGTTCTCATGAACTCACACTTCCCCTCGTTTAAAGATGGTCTGTCCAAGATATCCCTTTTCTTTTTAAACTGAGGCTTAAAAGGCAGAATTAATTTTGTCTTTTTTTTTCTCTCTTCATGACACAGTATTTCTTATGCAATGATTTTTAAACATCAGTGTAAAAACCTTCTAATGCAAATAATTTCAGAAAGAATCTCTCCTGAAAAGGAACGCGATTTTGTCTGAAGAAATGTTCTTTCTGCTAAGTCATCCTACAGAGGAAAATAGCATCAGATAACATTTTATTTAAATCCCTGAGAGGGGAGGGAAAACTCTCAGGTGCATTTTTAAGACCCTCACATTTTAGGATGTGTCGCTGAAACTGAACATATGCTTAAGTACATTCTTAAATAAGACCCTTTGAATGAGGTCTTACATAACTGTATCTTCATACCAGAGGATTTGCATTTTGTAGTATTTGCAACAGCAAGTGTAGAAAAATTAAAATAGCATTATAATCTCCAGGCAAAATGATGTGTGGGTTAAGACATGAGATTCCGATTCGTCAGCGAAATCTGGTGAGAGCAGATTTTTCAGGGGGATGTCCATCATCGCAGGGGCAGGATCTTATCAGAGAGGGCTGTTCTCACAGGAGTTTGGCATAGATTAGTTTATGTAAATTCGAGATAAACTGCTGAGTGAGATAGGAGGATGCCTGGCTACTTTCTCCACCTTCTCAATCCAGATAGAAATAACAGAGACGAGGCCACGTCCTTACCTGCTCAAGTGGAGTTGTCAAAATGTTCCTCCCATCATTTAGTCCCACCACACTCGCTGTCACACATGCCTTTGAAAAATCCTCTCGTAGGCTTCTAGCTGGCAGAAATCTGCCCGTGGACGTTTATGAAATGTTATTTTCACTTTCCAACAAGCAAAACTGCAGGAATTTTCCTGAGGAGGCAGCAGGGCAGTTCCATCAGAGAGAGATGCGTGGCAGGGGTGCCAGGGAGATTCGAGGTATTTTCTCCCTTTTTTTTTCTTTCTAGGTGGTGGCTTTTCCTTCACTCCAAATACTCACAGCAGCAGCTATTGCACACAAATAAAGCAAAACACCATAACTGTGGGATCTTCTAAATTGCTATTAATCCAGAGTATTGCCTTTTATAGGTGGACCCCTCAGAACAGATTTCTGGTGTAATACATTACAGTCTCAAGAACCACGAACAAATGCATAGAAGTTGCATCCCTGCCCAGTGTGTTGAGAGGAAATCATGGCAAAGGTTTGGAGAGCAGGAGAAAGGAGCCTGGAGCAGGAAAAGGGATTTCTACAAAGCACCTTCCTACGAGGAACCAGAGGGCAGGACTGCGTCATTCAGCAGTGCCACTTGGTGCATCGTGCGCCTCAAATACACCATTTAACTGCTAAAATGTATTAAAGAAATATCAACTTCTTCGAAAAAGCCAGAAGAACCATGAACAAAATGCCCAGGGGAAAGAAGCTGTAACTTTTCTGAGTTAAAAGATGGAGCAGGCAATGCTAGGAGATGTGGTCCATAAAGGAGCCTTTCAGACTTTCTGCTCACGGTCCTAAACACCATCCTGCATCAGTTCAAAACAAAGGTTTTCCTCAAAATATGTGTGCAGAGCCTGGAATGGGAAGAGAAGTATTTTATAAATCACTGTGAGAAGCATCTTCTGATTTTACCAAGTCTGAAACACCTCGGGAAGAGGCTTTGAAGAATATCAGCTTTCGGGGGGCATCATTGCTCCTGAAGAACAAGAACAGGTCAATATAGTCACTTTTTTTTTTTTCTCCTGGATCCCAGGTATTAATCCTGGCATTTAAGCACTGAAACCTCCTGGTTTCTCCACGTGGTCATGTCCCCACAGAGCACAGCACGAGCCGCTCTGGCTGTAGTGATGATACAGGAGTTTTATCCCATGTGCTGTAATATTGTCCCTTGTAAAGCCCAGCACTGTGGAGCAGGCACAGTAAACTGAAGACAATCGAGGTCTGAAAAGGTAATGTGTTTTTATGTGTTTAGTAGCTTATGGTGCTGTGTAACTTCAGAGCCCAAACGTGGCAGCAGCCTCTTCAGATCACACTATTGACATCAGATAATGAGCAGCGCTGCTACTCCTGAATCCTGGCACAGCAGAGGGTGATTTCCAGCACTCCCAGTCCCCAGGATCAGTGTCACCCTCTCCAGCGGGAGCTGAGCAGCGCTGCTCGCGATTGCAGTGGTGTCAGTGTGCCTGAGGGGGAGCTTTCTGCAGTGGTGCAGGTGTAGCCAAAGATGGGAATTTGGCTTTTTTGCTGCTAGGGATGACCTACATTGCAGTAGAAGAGACATTTTCAAAGGGAGAATAAGTTTTCTTTGCTCGTGGCACCCATCCAGGTTTTTTCTCTAAGAACAAGCTCTCCTCCACATTTTAACCCCAAGTCAGGACACAAGGCCCCCTCCAGTGTGGCACATCCCACAGTGTGTACCCAACATCCCAGATCAAATCAACATTTTTGAGAACTTATTTCCCTTCTGCCCCAATGAGACCACTCCTCAAAAATCAGCTTGTCCATTTTCCTGCAAGGGAATAATCAAGATTTGAGCTATATTACAACCTTCTCCCCACTCAACACGGATGATGCTCTTCTCAGCTCTGGCATTTGGCACTTCTGCAGCCTCCAGATTCTTGTGAGGGTCCAGAGAGCAGAACATGTCTCCATCTTCCCATCTGCTGTCTGAAAATAGCTGGAAATTAAGGTTAAAAACTGCCTTGCCTTTGGGCTTTACTTTCCTCTGCCTCTCTATAGGAGTCACAGGAGCATCATGCCTAGAGCAGCCTCCTGGCACTACACAAGCCTTAGCAGCTGATCACAGGCTGGTGTGCCTGAAATATTTTCCTGACATTCCATTCCCGTGGAAGGACTTGCAAAAAAACCCCTAAACCAATCTAGAAACACCCAAAACTAAACAGCCCCCCTCAAAAAAACAGCTGGAGAAGGTTTCTGAGGTCACTGCTGGAGGGTAGGACCAAGCTCAGCTTGCATTGCCCATGTGGTTTTATGGGATGTTCCTGCACTTAGGAAAAGTGGGGGTTAAATTACTCTTTTTCCCAGATTTTTTTTTGGAAGGATGACTGAGCAAGAAGCAGCACTGTGACTGCAATGCATCCCTTATTTGCCATCAGTAAGAGGTGTGTGAACAGCAGTGGAAAATGACAGGAACAGTGTTTGTACAATGCATTGCCACTTTGGAAAATTTGGGTACTGGTAATAAACTGTCACATATGCAGGGCTAACACAAATTAAGTCTGTGATACACCAAATGTCATCACATTTTCAAATTGAGAGCATCTTGCTCAGAAAATCTTTTTCATTTTGAGTTCCCAGTGCCTTGAAACAACTCCCCAGCAGCAGACATGTCCCAGCACCTGAGCAGTGAGCATAGGACAGAAGGGAATAGTAGAGACCAGGTTTTTTCCCCATTAATGGTATTTTGCTCCTTCCCACACTAATTGGAATTCAGATAATGTTAACGTTTCCATTCTTATGTTAAAATTAATAGTAGACTGCTGGTATTTCAGCTAGACATTAATTGTATAATATTCATACGACAAATGCTATTAGTTTTAGAAATCTTCTAGATAAACTTATATAAATTTGTCACCACAAACCCATGAAAAAACTTTCATGCATTTTAATTAGGGCTTTTCTATAGTAATGCCAGAATCCTGAATAGTCCAATGTTAGCTGCCTACTTCTAAATAAAAAGGGGAATATCCAGCTGTGTTACTCCATTCTTTCAGTCTTTTTTTCCTCTAAATTGTAAGCCTGGCGTTTCTCACCAGTGTGTAACACTGAAGAAATTCCCTTCATACCAGGACTGACTGCCACAGAAAGTGTTGTATAACAGGTTAATATTTTACAGCTATTATCTGACTGTTATTTGAATTTGAGTGATTAGAAAAGGAGAAGAAAACACACACAAGTCTTCTGTAGAGATTGAGTGAACAGCTGGGATACACCTTACCAAATCCACGGGAGGCAGCAGGAGCTTTTGAGGCCCTTTCAGCCACAGGAAACTCCATGAGCCCAGTTCCTCCCAGTGAGACCTCACTGGTAGCAGCCTAACAGCAGTTTTCAGGGGCCAGACCCTGAGCTGAGCTCAGGGGCCTCACGTGGGAAGTTAAACACAATAATTGCAGACGTGTTGGGAGAAAGGTGCAGCTTTATGTTACCTGCCAGCCCTGCCCCACCAGAGGCATCCTACCCCATCACTGTCAACCTCTGGGCTCTCAGCTGCTATTCACATTCACTCTGAACCACGAATTGTCACTTTAGATGTCCTCTGTACTCCTCACGCGTTGGTCCTAGAGAGAAACACCCCCTGCTCCCTTCCTTTCCCATGCACACAGAGGTAAACTCATGTCCCGCTGCTCGTCCCTCTGGCCGGGATTGCTGCACGGCCTCCACACCTGCGCGTTCTCTTCACAAACCCCTCCCTGGGCTGCAAGAGGAGCTCCCCAGCTGGCATAACCCATCAGAGATCCATGGAAGTCACCTGTCTGATGATCTTCCTGGATATTCCATTGTAAAAACTTAACGGCAGGTTTTATTGTCATGCTATTTGCATTAGAGTTGCGAGCCAGATGTTAGGATCATTATTCCGTTGTTCCTTGAAGATTCTACCAACCAGGCTTTTCTTCCAGCCCTCCATTACCTCCTCAGCTATTCCATGCCTTACCCAAACAAGTGTTTGAAGGTCAACTTATTTTCAAGGCGAGCCTGCAGTTCTAATCCAACCCTCTTCTCTAAAAGAATGCACCAGCCTGACTATGAAGCACAAGCTGGTTCAGCAGGAAACGCACTTAAGAAAGCTGCTTTAAAAAAAAACCAAAAACCAAAAACCAAACTTGAGAGGTGAAACTACTTATTTTAGTAATGAAATGTTACATATTAAGATAAATAAGTACTTAGCAACGTACAAAATGCCAGAAACTCATAGACATCCACTCTTTACTCATGACTGTTAGAAAATGACTTTCACAAATGTTTTGCAGTTCTTTGTGTAACCTGAGTTTCCCCATTTCCCTTCATTGTATCCCTTTGTGCAATTCAGATTTGTAAATCATTCCAGGAAACTTTATATTAACTCACAAGAGCCCTCCAAGACAATATCCTGTAATTTCCACTGGTCTGAGTCAGACCTAGTCGTATCAGCTCAGAAATATCCATGACCTTTTAGTGTCATTTTCCTTCTGGTGATCACAAAAACCAAAGTAACTTCTGGATAAAGTTTTGCTTCCTGATTTGGAAGGGGAAGGTTTTGCCCATACTTGCAGCCCAGCTGAATTCACACTGAATAATTTCATTATGCCTCTGTAAATTCCCCTTGCAGCTTAAAAGGCACCGGGTATTTTTCTTCCATTGATTACAGCTGAGTAGTCTAACGCAGCTGCATTTCAATGGAAGTGAAGTGATTCCTTTCTATCACAGCTATTTTGCCAAGAGCATATGGTGTGAGGTGGATGAAAAGGAGAGTATTGCAGGCAGCCACAGCAGAGCCTCATCCATCACACCCTGAGCCTCCCAGAGCGGCATTTTCCTGTCTCTCCATCCCTCACCGACTCCTCCTTGCCGGGATGTGCAGTGACAGGAGCACTCCCAGTGTCCCTCAAGCAGCTCAGACATCCCATCTTCTGCTTCATTTCAGTCCCAGCTCAGCAGAACCCACTTCCAAAAGCAAGAAAAGCTGATGCATCGTGGCTATAGAGAAAACATCAGTGAGAGTGGCTGTGCTTTCCCATCCTCTTTCATGCGGCGTTACAATAAGCAGCCAAGGTAGGAAGGGACTGGTGGTACAGGGATGCAAAAACTTCTGTCCCACCAGTGAATGTTCACTGGGAACACGGCCTGGGCACCGAATTCAGGCTTCAGGGCAGCCCTTCCCGTCATGGGCTCCTGTTCTATTTCTGACAATCTCTGCTAGAGAACATTCACTAAGGCATCCAAAACCTTCTCCCGACAAACCTGCTGCTTCCCAAGGAAGGCAGAAACTCAT
Organism: Mohoua ochrocephala; assembly: GCA_013398855.1. NCBI lineage: Eukaryota > Metazoa > Chordata > Aves > Passeriformes > Acanthizidae > Mohoua > Mohoua ochrocephala. The sequence continues at coordinate 13,848 of VZTA01027449.1, forward strand.
CCTCTTTTGTTTTCATCCGTTTTCACAGTGTACTTGTGCCGAGCTGACTGACATGTGAATAAGCCCCAGGAGAGTTATACCTAGGACGCTTCTACTAAATATTGCTGGTGTAGTAGGAGGGTGCAAACGCAAGGGAGGCATTTGGAACAGACTTGTAAACAGTTGCCTTGGTACTAATTAGAGTGTTACATTGTCTGGTGGGATCCACTCACAGGAATGTGCATAGCCTGGATTAACTTTTCCAGAGCCAGGGTGGCAGACTGTAAGCAGGCAAGATCAGGAAATCGCTGGTAAGAGGAGCTGGGTTGCTTTCGAATCTCTTTTCCTGAGGGCTTTTTTACTGGTGAGCAGAAAAGAAGTGGTTCTGCCCAATATCCCAACAGCTGTGTCTGCATTATCATAGGGTCCAGGTTCTTTACAAGAAAAATTGTCATTTATCCTCTGTCTGTGGGGTTGCTCATGTAAAAGCAGCGTGGTCCAAGGAACCATCTCCAGAGGAGGATTTCCGAGTCCTGGGGTTTCCTGCTCAGCTCATTTTTGACCTGTTTGGCAACCTCAGCCAAGAGACTTCTCCTGTCCTTGCTCCTACTCTCTGAACTCTATTTTCCTGGTCCTGGGGCTCTGCAGGTGCACTTACCTGTACAGGAGCCAGGCACGCCGAGGTGCTGCTGCAGCTCAGGGGGTACAAGCACATGGAACCAAGTCTGAGGATGTTTCAGGACCGTCTCATCTGGGCACAGTTTGAAGCATCCTCCTCTTAACGCTGCCATGAATTCTTCCACGGACCTTATGGTCAAAATCATCTTGTGCTTTTCATCTCTTTTTTTTTATGTTCCTTTATTCACCTAATCTATCCCACCTGCTTATGTCAACACCTGTTATTCCTACGGATTTTCCTGCACATGGCTATGGAAGAGCCATCAGGGGAGTGACGATGTTCTGTTTCGTCAGTACCGGTCACTGGCTCGGGACCTGAACACAGAAATCACCTGCTCACCATCTATGCCATCAGGGAGTCTGGTAGGGCTTCATCCTGAACGCTCTCAGGAAAAAAGGATCCAGATTTTCTTCTCAGTCAGAATCCCCAGGAACTTTCTGGAAGTCTTTCCTAGACAAAGGACTGCTGAGAATGCAAATGCTGGGACTTGAGGCTGGAGAGAAGATGTTGTGCACGTAGGAGATATCCCGGAAAAGGAAAGGAAATGCTCTCATCTCTCAACAGAGAATCAACACACGAGGTGATCTTTCCTGTGCAAAGGATCAGACCCGATTTAGGATATATGGGAGATCTCATTAGCACAGTCTGGCCATTTATTGTACATACTAATCACTTACTTAATGGTATTGCTATGTGATTATTTAATGGCTGTAGCATCCCTTTTGATCCCTCCTTTGTACACGCTTAAGTGTAACAATTTCCAATTAATTAAATGGCTTTGGATCTCATATTACTCTTTCAAATAAAAAGAAGAGAGGTTAAAGACAGCTACGTGCATTAATTCTGGGATTCCTGAGACATTTTTTCAGTCTGTTTGTTCAGTTACAGAGGATTATTTCCAGGTTCTGAATTTGGAAGTCTCGAGTGTACAAAGGGAACAAGTGCAGGGAACCAGCATAGCCCACAAAATCAAGAGACAAGTTTCTGTGGGGTTTCCGATAACCGTCTTTGTGAAAAATTCTAGATGATGTGATTTCAGCAATTTTCCCTACCATGATTATTTTTCTTTTATAAGGACAGTTGAATTGTATGTATTTAAAGGGACTTAAAAATTTCAAAACTACTCCCCCCCCCAAAAAGAAAAATAAAAATGCAGTCTAAATGTCATGCAAACCTGACACCACAGATCTGACCGTGAGCTCATCTAGCATAATGTCCATTGGAAATTTAATCAATTCCACAATAAATTCTTCTTTTATTAATGAGTAGCTGATTGGATTTGGTTTCTGTGACTTGACATGTGTGAGTCCACCTGCCAGTTTTTGTGGCTTTAACCACCAGATTTAAAAGGCTTTTCCCTCTCACTCTCTTTACATCACTATGAAAAAAAAAACAACCCAGACGAAGAACAAAAGGAAACTCCCCGAGTGACCGCACAGTGGAAACACTGAAACCAAACACCCTCTCCGCAAAGTGATATCGAATGAACCAAGTAAATAACCTGCAAAGAAAGAGATAAACCCATTCTTCTTATCTCTTTCAATTTTTGTAACCTTAGACATCAGTTTTGACCACAGCAAAAATCAGGCAGAAAGGCGATTTTAAGAAACTCTTAAAGAGATGCGAGAGGACTCCGGCGGAGCCGCTCCTGACTCATCCCACGAGAGCTGGGTCGGGCTGGACCGGCTCGGGCTGGGTCCCTCATCCCACATGGCAAAATTCGGGATGTTTGCTTGTTCCGTCTGAAACGGTTCCTTTCTATTGGTGTTGAGTGAGTCACTAGCCAGGAACTGCATCTCATGCGGACCATATGCAGGGAGCTGCAGAGATCTGACTCAGAGATGTAAATCTGTGTCGTGGGGAGGCACCGGGGGGGTTTCGCCACGCTTTATTCTTTCCGTCTTTTTTGTTGGTGTGGGGGCCGCAAAAAAACCCCCCAAACACCTCTCTTTTGCGATTTTAGGATGTTTACTTTGGGAGAAATCAATTTGATCAGAAGCGTGTGGAAAACGCGCCGGAGCCGGGATGCTCCGGGGTCAGTCGCCTCCAGAAGGATCCCAGCGCGGTGTTACGCGAATCCCATCGCTCGCATTCCTGGCGCCGGGACCACCCACATCCGATGGGAGCCGTGGAGGCATGGAAATCATTTTGCTCGCATGTGTGTGTGTGTCTGAGCGTGTCAGCCCAGCGCTGCGAGCGTTGGGGCACCACCAGCGCAGGCCAAGCCGGTGCTCGAGGGGCTGCGAGAGGCGCCCGCAGCTCCGTGGGGAGCGGGGTGCCGGGATGCTGGGATGCTCCTGGGAGGCTCCCCCGGCTCCCTGCCCCAGGACTGCCCCCGGCTGCTCCCGCCAGGTCCCGATCCCACGGGTGAGATCCGCTCCGGTTTTTGGGGCGCCGCATACTTTGCCCATGACATAGGGCGGGGGCTCGCGCCAAGACGCGGGGTGGACTCTGACGGGGGAAACCTGGAGCCTCACTGGGAAACTCATTCATCCCGAGCGAAGAGAGGGAGAAACCCCAACGACCCAGGCTCTGCTCCGCTGCAAAGAGGTGCTGCTTATCTTACACCGATTTATTGCAGCCGATTCCCCCGGGGCGGGAGAGCTCTGCCCTGGGCGCTGATGCCAGCGGGCTCTGCCTTGGTCCCTTTGTTTTGCTTTGAGATGTGGAATTATTGATAAAATCTTCCAAGATGGGATGCCGAGGGGAAACGAAATGAAAGGTGTGTGGTGTGAATTATTCAGAATTGTAAAGTCTTGAGACAAGACCACAGTTGGGCATACTCTTGACAAAGTCTTCCTTAGCATGAGCACGACTCTCCCCAGTGCCTTTCCCATACAAAATCACGTTTGTGATCAGATGGAGAAGCTGCCACAGGTTTCAGCTGGACAGAAGGAACCTAAACTACAGTATTAGCTGGCCTTTAAATTTAAACAATTAAAATCGAGCCTAGGGAGCAAAGAATTTTAAAAAGAAAATGATATTTCTTTCCTTCTGTCTCCTCTCTGAGGGCTGGCAGAGCTGCTTGAGGCCGCTCACGTTGCCCAAGGTTGAGTCCTTGGGATTGCAACCACTGCACAGACCTGTGCAAGAGCTGCTCGAGGCTGCACCATTGCATCACAGCCGTGAACTGCAGATGGATTTTGCATAACTCTCCACTTTTAATTCTGTTGTTACCCCACACTCTGGTTGTCTGAGATGGCTCCTCCAAGGAGTGCATGAGCAGAAGCTTTCCAGAGGCTGGAGCAGACAGAAGATCCTAATCTGGGTGGTGAAGGGCTTGCGCTCTGGGGCTGTGCAGAAACTTGCTCAGGACCAATTGTAAGCTCGGAATTTCAGGACAGTCCTAATTAATTTCTGCTTCTCCCTGATCCCCAAAAGCTGAGCAGACCCCGATGTAGGGAAGGCAGGCTGCCAGCTGTGTGCTCTGCAAGGGGAGCCCCTTAGTGGGGAATACACTCCGGTGGCCACCTCATTCCACAAATCATGACAAGGAGGTGTTACTGCAAGGCTGAAAATCCAGTGGTGGCTGCCGAGTCCAGAGGGGTGAGAGGGGCAGGTACACCATGAGCAGGGCAACAGGAGCTTGCAATGCCTGTGCACCTCCTCCTTCCCATCTCCTGATGCTGGTCCTGCCAGGGAAATTTGGATTTCATTTTGTCACTCTTGAGAAAAACAACTGGAGGCTGGGGGGGCCTTCCTGGCAGACAGGGCTCAGTGAGGGCTGAGTGAGGCAGAAACGATGCGATGGCAGAAAGAGAGAGGACGGGGGGAAGAGCAGGAGCTGCAGGTCTGGGCACAGTCATGCCTTCGGTAGGAATTTTGCAAGTCCCTATCTGCATAGTGTTGTTGTTGATTCTACCATCTTTGATCCAGGTAAACAGGACTTGTGTGCACAATGAAAACAAACAAGCCAGGCTGGAAAATATCATGAGTCAATGAGGCTCTTTCGGTGCCTCCACCTTCCCTAACCCCAGCTCAGCAAACGCTCGAGTGCTCGGCAAATCCAGGGAAGAGCCCGGGACTCAGAGCCCGAGGCAGCCCAGCCTCCACCCTGGGCTCCAGCCACCCTCTCCTGCTTAATTAAAAGACCATCAATGAAATGTTTAAATACGGGGCCATCAGCATTGCCTTATGAATATTGTACAGGCAGCACTGGAAAGCAGGTTCCCTCTGCATCTGAGCCTCCCACTGGCTGTGAGGGATCCTCCCAAATTAAACGTGGGGATCAGCAAGACACTGTTTATCACTGATTATCACTTGCTGCAGGTAGCAGCTCACTCCCTGTGCTCCTCCTTACCTCTTTCCTACAGATACCATCAGCCAGAGCTTACACTTTGGTACAGCCCAGATCTCCTTTCATCTGGAGCCATCTCTCGGGGTGACTCAAACTTTGTTTCTTTCTTAAATTTTTCTGTATCAGGCTGATGAAAAAAAAAAAGGAAATCTAAAACCCATTCTCTTTTTGCATTTTACTTTGGCTGGATCACTTCCTACATTAGATTGAAGGCTGGGATTGATGATTTGGAGGTCTTTCCAACTCTAATGATTCAATGATTCTGTTATTTTTATGACGTAGCACTCATGCTTTCTGACTTCAAGACAAATGCCGGCAAATTTCCAGGAGCCCCGGAGGTGCAGGGCATGTTCAAAGCCACTCTGGATGTCTTCTGGTGTGAATGAGAGGAGGTTGGGGTGGAGGCAGCTTTTCCTGAACACCAGCTCTGTGCTCGCTCAGCTGCTCTCTCAACTCTGCCCCTCAGTACCTCGCTCAACTCTGCAGCTCAGAAAATTAAATTTATATTTTTAACAGAGCACAGAGCGGTCACACACCATGCGGGTGCTTTAAATTTTGTTCTTGCAGTCTTCAACCCCTTCTCAAAACGTGCTCACCCTCTCCCTGGTTTAGCCAGGGGGACCTGATAGCTCTGAGCAGCATTTCATGGTTGGACTTGATAAACTTAAACTCGATGAACTAACCTTAACAATTCTGTGATTTTATAATAGCTCATAAACATCTTGTTTACTTTTCAATTTTTTTTTTCAGGTCTGAGGACAGGAAGATCAAGCACACACTTCTCATCATTTACCCTTTCCTGTCTATCTGTAGGTGAAAATTCTGCTGCTCTTCCCCACTCCCTGGAGAGGCAGCAGTGACTTCTTGGTCCTGCTGAGCCTGTAGAGCACCGTAGGGGAGATCCGGGAAAATATGTGACAATTGGGATGGAGATTCAAGATGCCAAGAGGAAAAAGAGACCGGAGACTGCCCCAAGGAACCAGGGGTGGTGTCACCCCAAAGGCTGCTCCCCTCCCCACGGGTGTGTAGAATTATTTCCCTCACAGGATGATTCTGGCATCCAAATGGCTTAATGGCAACTTTTTATTATTATTACTTCAAAGTAATCACGGGCATTGGGTATTTGGGAACCTACAAAGAGAGCTCAGCCCCTGCATGTATTTTGAATTATATGCTATGTTAAATGAACACGAGACACTGAGCGATTTCTCATCTCTGTGTGGTTTTAAATAGACAATAAAAACCCCCAAGATAGTAGATAACATTTTATTGCAGAATATAAATTAATCTCTGTTTAGCTAAGCAAAGAACATACCACTCAAAAATTAAATGCTAGGCACCTAAAAAGCAATAGAATTCTTAAATAACATAACTAATAATAAGGATGTCCCACAGAATTATCTGTTTTCATCATATGTAGCTCTTTGATTATTCAACTGTTTTATTTTCTTGCTTGAAAAAAAAAACCCAACATAATTTTATTTAGTTATTTCCATATTAAAATATAATATTGCCTTGCCCACAAACGAAATTAATTTATTTTAATGCATTGCTGAAATTAAGTTTCATTATTTCTACCCTAAAAGTACCCTATGCAAAAGTAGGAAAACTCCAGTGGAAAGAGACCAATAGAACTGGTCTTTTATTTGTGATATTTTATTTATGCTTCAGAACAGTTTTGCCATTTTCAATGGAAATATTTATCTGTTCATTTCATGAAGAGGAATTAATTGCAACTATTTTAACATTTTTAATAAGAGTAACTTATTTTAATATTTTCTTTGAAAAATTTAATTATTTTAAGCACAGGTTTAATGTAAAACTTACCTAGACTACCATCAATTTCTATAGTGGAACCATGTTACAGAGGATGCACCAGTCAATTGACCAGAGAACTGTACTGATCATTCTTTTTTTGTTTTTCAGACTAACAGGATATTTTGGTGTTTTCTCTGCTTCCTTTAGAAAAATCCTGGGGTTTTCCAATTTAGGATTTTTAAGGGAATATCCAGTAAGAGGAATTAAACCTATTACATTTTCCAATAGGTTTCTGCAGAGGCTTTGTGAAAATCTGTCCTGTACATGGATTGTTCACAAAGTTAATTTTCCTCTGAGTGTAACAGGGATTTATCTGAAAATGGGCATCAGGCTTTGCCTTGAGATAGATCCAATTTCCACCTCATACTACGAGAGTAAATCAGGTGTAACTGCTGCACCCAGTGGGGTTGTGTTTGTATAAAGTCTCTGCGAGGAACATTGGAGGGTGAGTGTGTCAGAAATGCAGCTTTTCTTAACAGCAATCCAGCTGGAAAACTGATTTTCTCTGATTTACTCCCTGGAATTTGTACCCCTTTATTTTTAAAACCTCCCTGCTATTTGCAGCCTCCAAATTTCCAACCAGCACTCACTCCTGGGACATTCCCCACAGTGGTGCTGGGGCTGCTTTTAAAGGAGGCAGATTCTGTCCCTCTGTGTCCATCCCATGGGTAACCAGGGCCATGGTAAAAACCTCTGAGTGATTTGGAACACGTGGCACAAGGAGTAACCAAATTATGAGTTGTGGAGGAGCAGTGGTGGCAGGGTCTGTCCTATCCCCAGAGGAGCTGATCCTATGGCACGGTCTGTGCCTGTTCCACTTTGAAAAAATTAAAGGAATATGTGGCAAACTTCGTATAGTTTTATCAACACACCTTTTTTCCCCCAATTGCATAAATTGATTTGTAGATGTAAGTGAGGAGTCTTAAAAATTTCTTAAAAGTTTAAAGAGTCTTAAAAATGAAAAAAACTTCTTAAAAACTTCCCTTCCTCCCTTCTGATACCTGAGTGCTGTCCTTACACAGCACTAACAGCCTTGGTTAGGATTATGATCGTTGGGATTAAAGATCTTAGAGGTCTTTTCCAACCTAAATGAGTCCCTGATTCGATGATTCTTAGAATAATGTCTGGAAAACCCAGCTATGAAATGTGATGCCAGTGTCCCAGGAGCTGAAGAGATCCAGAGCCAAAAAGATAATCCTTGAATTCCCCAACCTGATTAAGTCACAGTGGTTTCCAGGAACTGTTTGCAGGATTGGTAAGATTTGCTTAAAGTATTATTTTGATTTTAAATTTATAATGTCAAAACTACTGGCTCAAATGAAAGGAAAACAAAATCATACTTTTCTGTAGGATCAGGCAACATTTTCCCATCGCAGTTTTATTTTATGTATTTTATATGTTGTCTATATTCACAGAGTCATAGAATACCCTGAGTTGGAAGGGACCCACATTCAATTTAATATAGAATATTTCTTATGTACTTCATATATTCAGTATATCATATTAGAAATAAATATTTATATAATATAATAATAAATATATTACTTAGGGTTGCATCAAACTGGGAAATATGAACTCCAACACACTGCATTACAGAAATTTTTAAAAATCTGAAAAAATAAAAGTGTAAACCTAGTGGTTTTCCCTTTTTTTGCAAATAAATTAGTAATTTTTCAACTTGCCATGCATTTTTCCCATTGACTCTTGTGTTTCCTGATTGCAGCCATAACCAGGGTCAGAAACAATAAAATTCAACGAGAAGGGACAATTCCCAGAGCTTTCTGAGCCAATATTCTCTGCCTCAGAGGTTGGGATCACTCAAATAAAGATCAGGACGATATCAGAACTTTCAGTTCTTTATCCAAACAGCCGAGGTTTTCCAGCTGCCCCATCGCAGCTCCATAATCATATGGAGTTCTATCAGTGATGCTCATTCCTATTTCACAGGCTATAATAAACACAGCAAAAATTAGATGAGGTTCCATTTGAGGTTAAATGTTTCCATGAGAGAAGAATTTCTGTTTATAACAAGAAAGAAAAAAAAAAAAAAGACCACTGCTCTATTTTTAAAACCTAATTTAGAGCTGGTATCCAAAATATCAGTCACAACAGACCATGAATGAGGCAGGATTATGCTCCCTTCTCCATAGTTTTTCATGGAAATGAGGGCACCGGGAGCCCCGCTGGGCAGGGCTGAGCAGAGGGAGCCGCCAGCCTTTGTCTTGCCCACATTGCAGGTGGTTCCATTGTGTCATCCCCAACGACTCCCACTGCAACAGATTTCCCTGCCCTGCCCAGGGCAGAGCCTTTACATCCATGGTTTGTCCCACGGCAAGGGCAGCGCATCCCTTCCTGCTCCCTCACCAGGGGTTTGGCTCCGGCCCTGGGAGCTCCTGGCAGCACCACGGGGAAGGTGGGATGTCACTGCTGGGGTGTCACTGCTGGGGTGTCCCTGCACACGAGGAGAGGACGGGAAGGAGGGATGTCACTGCTGGGGTGTCACTGCTGGGATGTCACTGCACACGAGGAGAGGAAGGGAAGGACAAAGGGGGGAAGTGATAACACAAAGGTTGGGAGGGATGAGCCTGCACTGCCAGGGAGCTCCCCAGGGCTGTGGGCACGTGGGAATGAGCAACACCTGCCGAGGGGTGAAGGCTCCAACCCCGGGACTGCTTCGTGCAGCAGCAAATTTTGCCATTTGTTAGTGCAAACGAGTGCTTAGACACACATCCCAATAATTGCCCCAAAGCCTGTGGCTGCTTGGAACAGGAGGTCAGCAGGATCCTGATGGGGAAAACGATGCTGTTGCACAGCCCAGGGAAAGCAGGACCCAGGAGTTGTCATTAACTGTCCCTCACGGTGTGGCCGAGGCTTGGCTGGAGCCTGGGCTGAGTGATGAACAAAGGCACCAGCCCACACCACCCCTGCTGCACTGACCCTCCCAGGGACCCCGAAGGGTGAAAGAGAAATGCATTAGCCTTGTTCTGCAGCTGGGCAGCAGCAGCAGCACATTGACAGGTGATTTTCCCCAAGGTCCTACTAAAAGTCCAAGACAAAGGTTGAACAAACCTCTGGGGCTGTTCGGCACCGTGATCACCTGCTCTTCTCCCTGCCTTGAGCTGGCGGCTGCATTTCCTGCCCTCTCCTTGACTTCAGTGGATTTTTAGGGCACTCAGGGAGGAAAACTTCCATAATTACAGGCACTGATGTGTTAAGAGCACTCCAAATGCTTTCCTCTGGTTTTGCATCAGAGCAAGCAGGCATGCATAGTTTCTTTTTTTCCTAAATCATGCGGTTATTTGGAATTTAAGTGTTTCTGCCTACGGAGCTGCTCATCCTGTTTTTATGCTGTGTTGTTTTTGAGCCATAGGCTGAAGTCGCTTGTCAGTAAGAAAACAATGGAATGACTTGCTTTTGTTTCTTTTCAGACACAGAACACGATACTAGTGCCCTAAGAAGTGCCTTTTAGAAACACGGCTTTGCTTGTGGAAGAGGGTCATTAACATATTTCGAGGCCAGGCTGGATGAGGCTTTCAACACCCTGGTCTAGGGGAAGGTGTCCCTGCCCGTGACAGGGGATTAGAGATGAGCTTCGAGGTCCCTTCCAACACAAGCCATTCTGGGATTCTATGACTCTATGGCTCAGAAAATTCAAGCAAAACAGCAGAGGCTGATTTTAACCTTCCTGGGAGGGACAGAGAGGTGTCCAGGGCATCCCAGCAGGTCCCACCACGACGAGGGAGATCTGCTGCTGCCAGGACCTGCAGGACAGAGCCCAGGCCATGGCACAGACTCCCTTGGTGCTCTGCAGACATGTCAGACATGAGGCTTAAATTCATCCTCTGCAGGAAAAACCTACATTAGTGCAGCTGGAAACCACCTTTTCATTGAGGAATGAAGAAATCTCAGAGAGCTCCAGCAACCTGACCCTGAAAAAAGCTGCAGCGGAGGGTCCCCAGGGGGAGGTGGGGAGGAGGCCCCATCCCTCAAGCCGTGGCTCTCAGTTCCACGTGGTTTGGCCGATGGCTTTTGGGGAAACCGCAGTGCCGGTTATCGAGCGCTCGCATTAAAGTCTCCAGTTCCGGAAGTTTTGCTGTCGTTGAGCCAGATAAGCTCAGAAACGTGAAGCCAAGGAGTCAGAATCAGACAGCCAGTAAGTGCCTTTGAGAGCTGGCAACCTGGAAACCCTGTCCCTGGGGACAAGTGGGGAAGCTCCTTTCTGCTGAGGAGGAGCAGAACAACGGGGCTGAGGGGGAGCTCGGGATTTTTCAGCCCAAAGGTAGCACCACCAAGAAAATGAATAAATTTAATATCCCAGGCAGTGTGCTGCCATTCCTCCTTCCAGAGAGATGCAGCTGAAAGAGGCCAACTTGTGTCAAAGCCTGAAGAAAATCAGGAATTACAGGTGCTAAGGCTTCCTTCTAGGAAAATAAAGCCCATTTGGCAGAGGAAAGGTTTCCAGACAGGATGTAGCTGCCCGTGCATGCAGGCAGTGAGCTGAGGGAGGCAGGGAGGGATTTGGGACATCTAAGCAGTGTTTAAATCTCATTAGATGTGGCTTTGTTTTAAACAAGACAGGTAACACCCGGCCCAGTTTGGGACTGGAGAGATCCCATCTGTTCTGCACAGCACCCCCACACTCCTCCATGCTGGCTGAGGGCTCAGGCCCCCAAATCCATTTCCCCCCCAAAAGCCCCATACACAAGCTCTTTCCCCTCTCATCTCCCAGTGCCCACCAGTACGTGCTGGGGCTGGATCCTGGGCTCCCACCAGGCCTGGCAGAATGGGAATCTCCTACGGACAGATTTTACACTTCCAGGTGAAAAGGCTTGACAAGGTGGGAAACAGAAAAATCCTCAGCAATCTCCTCAGTTTAACAACTTTTTAATTGGATGGCATTGATTATTTCAGTGATGAAGTGTATTTGGAATATGGAGACAACACAAAGGCATGAATGAAGATTAACTCTTGCTTCCAACCCTAGAAAATGTTAAAAAGAGTTACCCGAGTATTTGAAAATATTTTTAATAGTTTGGAACAACTAAATTTAGCTAAGCTGCAGATAGGCCTCTCTTTATTACAGCCAGAGTTACTATGGCAACATGCTACAATTATTTATCGCCATGACGATCCACTGGAGATTTTTTAAATGCATTATCTATTTTTGTTTGCATTGTCATTCCTGCCAGGGGAGGGAAGACACCAATTTGGTGCTCTGTGAAATGGTCAACATTTCACCCCAGCCATGGCGGGGTGGAGGCCGGGGGAGATTTTAAATTGAGCGGCAGGAAAAGCCAAGGAACAACCTCTCAGGATTATTTTTTTCCCCTTTTTTAGTCTAAAATAGGTTACTGTTTCTAACTGACAAGTGAATAAGAGCTCGTTCTTTGCCAGTCTTCCTCCTGACTGCTCTTTGATAATCTGAGATACCAGAAACAAATGGGAATGAATGAGTTCTGCAACACCCAGGAACTGTTATTATCTCTGCCACGGAGAGAGGGAAATGCGGACGAGCTATATTAGGCAACTTCTCTAAGGTCACATCAGCAGGCAGCGATAAGGACGTGATTAGGACCTGCTTCCTTGGCCACATCCTCCAGTGTGGCGGCAGCATCACGATTCCAGTGCCGCTGTCACAAGTGCTCTGCATCTTTATTATATACACCAGGTCAGGGGAAATTGGAAAAGCCTGTCAATCCCTGGGTTGCAGAAACAAGGGAGGGATATCTGCAAAGTGCTGCCACTGCATTTGTTTGGCTGTGACAGTAGAGGAGCTCCACCAGCTCACCACCGCTTGGGGGGAACTTTTTGGGTGCAGGATGGGTTTCACTGCCCTCGCTCAGCCCACACCAGTGTTCCAGGTGCTCCAAGCTGGAGACGTCTTGCCTTGGCAGAGGCACAGCAGACCTCCCTCCATCCCAGGACATGGTGTGCGGGCAAGCCTGTCTCGAAGCACACCACCACGTCCCCGTACCCTCTGTGGGATGATGCTTGAGTGGAGCGGACGTGCTTGAGGAAAGGTTGGTGGATATTGTTCTGACACATCCGAATAATGCTCTGCTGGTCTTGTCCAGAGTGATGGTTAAGTAATCCTAAGGAGGACGTGGAAAGAGCTCCCTTTGTGACTCTCTGACTAATGAAAAGCTCTTTATATAATCCTGCAATCAACTGCATGGGGCTGCTGGGACGGGTAATTGGGCTACGAACGGGCTCCATTTATGGGACATTATGTAATTTGCCGTTCTGTCATCATCCGCTCCCAAAACCGTGACTCTTTCTCCAAGGCTCACATTTCCAGGGATACAAGTAATGATCACGGCTTGGCCCTTCACGTCTTAGATCGTGAACAGGATCTTTGCAGGTGCGGCAGGTTTGGATTAAACCCGACTCCCCAGTGTGCTAAGGAGAGCAAGAGGCAGCTCCTGGTGGGACAGTCCAGATTTTGGCTCCTGTGCAGCACATGTAGATGCAAGATCCTTCTTCTCAGACAGGGTTGTTGGTCGAAGCAACCGTGAGAGCAGCCATGCTTGCTGTGCCTGAGGGGAGCCGGGCGGACGTTGCCGGAGGGTACTGCTCTATTTATGAGATTATTTCCAGTAGTCTTCAAGGGCTCTTGCTGTAGGCCAGCACTGCAAGACCAAACCCAGGCCGAAGAACATGAAAAACAAGAGAGGCTTCCTTGCCAGGCCTGTCCCTGAGGCGGCAGTTGCCCACCCTTGGCACCTGCTGTGGCACAGACGCTCCGCTCTGTCGGAGCCGCGCGTGGTCCTGCCTGCAGATCCCCACGTCACATCCCATGGTAAATCAGTGGAGGTGCACGGCTGGAGCAAACCCCAGAGCACTCCTGCTGTCATGTCAATAGTCCCTGAGCAAAGTGAGTTTGGGACTTGCTGCTTTAGACCAGAGACATTGACAGTCATTGATTGAATACTTTTCCTCTACCTTCCAAGGCTGAGCCAGGGCGGTGTAGATCCACTCTTGTTTCTTCCCCGGACTAAATGAAGCACAGGTCCGAGTACAAAATCCCCTGGCGTCTGCTGATAAAAGCCTCAGAGGTGTTTGCATAAAGCCTGAGCACAACCAGCTCCGTGGCAGGAGCGGCTGGTGGGTAATGGCTGGGTTACACTGAAAACCAATCTGTTCTCCATCTGGCAGTGGGAGTATCACTGGAAGGAAAAGAAAGAGGCAGGACCAGAACTGTTAAGACCTCCAGAGTTCATCGCTGCTGCAAGAGTCCATGAACAGAGAGGAGAGGAGCATCTGTCAGCATGGTTTGAGGCACTGAGGATATGGGAGGTGAGCTGGAGAGATTGGGCTTTCCCTGATTCTGCAGGTTTGTAACCGGGATGGGGACAAGGTGAGCCTCTGATGCTGATGCCCAGTGGGGCGTGAGGGCCGTTTTGCAATGCACACCACGACCTGACGGCAGCAGCAGCACAGCCCCATGGAAATGGGGACTCAGCAAGTCCCTTTGCCCCCCAGGTTCCTGTGCTCCTCTATGGGAGCTGCAGATGTAGGTAGATTATATTTGATGTGTTTTTTAGGACGAGAAAAGCTTTGAGGAATTAGGCTGTTGCAAATATGCAAAGTAAAGGGCAGTTTCTCTCCTCAGCTACAAAAAAAAAAGGGTGGAATTGCAACAGGGAGGTGGAAACGCATCTATTCCATGATTTTTCACAGGTCACACACACACCAGAGTGTTTTCTTGCTCAGACTATTTACTGATGTGGAAAACAAAACCCTGCTTGTAAAATCAAACACACACAGTTTGGAAAGGTGTTTTCTGAGAATGAAATCTGGTTGACATCCAAAGCCAGTCCTTGCAAAGACTATAGTAAGGAATGCAGGAGGACAGATTTGGTTTTAGGCCAGGTCTGTGGGATTACAATGAGCCTCTGATGTATCCCAAGTGATGAATTATTTCAAGGAACAACCTGGACGATAGCAGCCCCTGTGTCATGGTGGCAGGGTGAGAGAGGAAGACTTTTAAATGTTAATTAGCAGGGAAGAGCTGTCTTGCAGACTAACCACAAAGATCTCCGGTGATGGCAGGAGGCAAAGGAGAGCAACAGAGCATTTCATTTGTAATGCATGGTTTTATTTCACCTTGGAGATCCTCTCATTGATGAGTTTGGCAGGCAGATAATGAGACTGCATTGCTGTAGGGTCCCTGACTGCAAGGTGCTTAAGCACAAAAGGAAGCCCCTAGGAAACCTCCTGGCAGGGGGCAGGAAGCCTGGCACCGGGCAGGGATCATGGGAAGAGGTAGCGGGGGAAAAGTTGTACCTGCAAGCAGGTGAGAAAGAGCAGAGGCTGATGGTGCCCGGTCCCAGCTGGGCAAGGGGAGGATGAAGCGGCAGAGGGAGGATGAGGCGATGCTACAAAGGTAAGAAAAAGGTTGAGCCGGGTGATGGAGCCAGTTTGAGCTCAAGCGCTCCTTTCCATCGCTTCCTTTTTTCATGTGGACATCTCCTAAGCAAATCCCACTCCTCTGCCATTGCCATCAAGCTGGGAGCAGTTTCCAGTCCTCCAGCCCTTCCCATCACCTTTTTTCCTAAGCGGACAGAGGTGCTGTAGCTCTCCCACATGGAAAAGGGATTCGGAAATGTGGCCAAACCAGGGGCACAGTTCCCCTCTGCCCTGCCCCAGTGTCACACTGTGCTCTGAGGAGAATGGTTAGGGAATGTTGGACCTCAGAGCAGTTACAGCTCTTGAACTACACAGGGTTTTACTGGGACGGTGATGTGCCGAGTGCCACTGGCCACTGCTCTGGGCAGAGCTCCATCCTACTGCTCTACTTTGAGTTCCTCCACTGGGTCAAGGTGATCACCTCTGCTCAGGCTGCCCCGTGAAGAACATCAGCAGAGTGTGGAGTAGTGGCATCTTCCCCCCTGAGCCGGAGGAAACATCTCTGCCTTTGCTTGGGTTGCAAAAAACACCCATCTCCAGGCCCTCCTAAACTGAAGGAGTGACTCCATTCCATCAGGAATGACTTCATTGACATTGGAAGGGCAAAACACAGTGTCAGACAAGAATGAAGCCAAATGTTGATGCCTGAATCTTTCCCTCTAATTAACCTTAAATTAAAAAAAAAAAAATTAAACCATGGGCAGAGGCACCAGCTGATAACGTGTGCTGCGCTGGTGTGACCAGCCCCAGCATTTGCTGCAGGGACAGGTGACTGCAGCAGCTGCATTTTGCTCAATTACACAGAATTTTTAAAGTGTTTTTGATCCCAGGATGAAAAGTGCTGTGTAACAGTAACATTTCTTTGTACATCCATCTGTCTGTCCATCTCCAGAGCACGGTCTGAGTGTGCTTATTCCCGCAGTTAAGGGGAACTGCAGTTACAGCACTCCTGCACATTTAACACTATTTCCAAGTCCCTCTTGACTTCCTTTTTCGTCCTTCTTCAGGGCTATGTTTAGATTCCAATTTCCAATCCCCTGGACTGAGATTGTTATTAAAATGCAGCACTGGTAATGCTCCATGCATCCCAGCCACAACAAACCACTGCAGGCGGGCGCAGTACCGGGGAGAGGAGGGCTCGGAATGACCACAGAGTGTTTAGGCTTTAAAAAACAGCCAGTTTTGCTTTGTATAGATCTAAAGACTATTCCCACGTACTATAGACAAATATGGCAATGGGGAAGGGAGGGATAAGAGTGTGATCTGCAGAACCAAACAGAAGGGCTATAATTAATCAGGTAATTGCAGTATTTGCATGGAGTGTCTGTAAATATTACCTCTAGTTCTAAGTACGGTACTTTGGACCACGTATCTTATCGTGGAACAACCCGTCAAATAGCAAACACATCCACTTGACTGGAATATAATGAATATTAGGTCAGCCAAATGCAAACTGACTAAATTAATTTGTAGTTGTGTACCAAGTGATGTTGTGCGATAATTTAATGAAACCCTTCAAATAAATATCCGCTGGGGAACAATGCAGAGGAGCAAGTGGAGTGTGCAGGGAAGGATTGCTGGGGGTGGTGTGGTTACAGGAGGAGGTCCTGGAGAGGAAACAGGACTGAGGGGGGATCTCGCAGAGCACAGGAGAGGATGTGAGGGCTGAGCAGGGACCATGGTGGTGCTCTGCAGAGAGCCTTGGACCTCAGAGCTGCTCCTGAAGGAGCTTCGATGGGACACCCAGGGCTGGGCTCAGCCCTGTGGAGCGAGCGTGACGCAGGCGGAGGCTCCGTGGGTGGCCCTTGGCCCCCGTGGGCTTGCCCCGACGCCGAATTGTGCCGCTCCCCGGGAGAGCTGCTGGCTGATGGGAGCGCAATTTGGAGCAGTGTGACAAACGATGTCTCAGTCCTGTGAGAAATGCAGAGCCAAGCGAATGGGTTTGAGTTCTCCTTTAAATGTTTTGGTTCCTCAATCAGATCATCTGGGGACTCTGAAAAACAAAACACTATTTCTGCCTTTTTCATATCCCTCTGGGTCCTTTTTCGTTTGGGCAAGGGCAAAATAATCACTGAAATAGCTCATTTGAGGAGCCACAGTATGCTGATCCCAACGGGAATCTGGGGGCAGAATGAGCCCTCTTTGAAGGAGGAGCATGTCTGATGTCTGGCGTGGGAGGGATGCTGCCCATTGCTCCAGCACATGGAGGATTGGATGCTGTTTCCACAGAGAAGCACAGCTGAGGCACGGGGTGCTCAGAATAGACCCTGAGCAGTGCAGTGTGGCTGGGGTCACCCTCTTACAACAGCAGCAGCACCTGGGCCATGCAGGGATCCTGTTGGGGAACCCCCAGAGCACTTGAGGTCACTGGGGTCTCAGCCACCTCGGTGGCAGCATGGGAGCTCTGCAGGATGGAACCTCATCGATAGGGATGAGAAACCAGTGGGAAATGCTGGTCCCAACAGTGCCATTCCCCTGAACACCCCACTGGCAGGTGGGGACCCTGGTGTCCCACGTGTTGCTGGGGTCTCAGCCCAGCAACACAACACGTACCCTGCAGGAACCAGACCCCTGTCCCTGACAGGATCCCTGTCCCGGTCCTCCATCCCTGAGCTGTCCAATCTCCCAGCACAAGCCTGACTCCCACAGCAGCCAGAGCTGCTGTTCTGTGGTTGCAGCAGCAAGAGGGGGAATTCCTCTGACCAGAAAAGTCCTGGTGCTGCATTCCCAGGGGAGCAGAGTAGCTAACTTAGTGATGTTGACATAAGAGATGCCCTTGAACTGGGATTATAGGACATATGCTGAATTTATTGGGAAGGGGTTTATTAATTTGCCCACATGATGTGTCACAGGACTGTCTGCTAAGTTTACATCAGCTATTCACAGTGATATCAGGTGCCCTTTATCAGATTCTGCATCAGCCACCTCGGAGTGAAACCACAGAGGAGCAACTGCTCAGGGCTAATAAAGACAGAGCTCCAGTGATAATGGGTGCCAGTAAATGAAAGTCGTGTTCGGGGTGTTCCATGTCAGCCCAAATCTGGGCAGAGAGGACACAGAGACACAAGTGGTGGAAAGCTCAGGCAGGGTCATGCCAGCACAGACTGAGCAGGAGCTGCTTGGGGGTTACAGTCAGCCACTGTGATGACCCAGAACGTGTCCCGCCAGGACAAGCTGAAGCAGAGGCCACAGAGGGCCCTTGCTCCCACGGAGGAGGCTCCACGTCACCTCTGCTCCTCTGGGATGCAGAGGATGTTTGTGCACACGGATGCCAGAGGGGTTGTGCGGGTCCTTCCTGCAGCTCCAAGACTCGTTGCTAGAGCAGCCAGGGGGTGGGGGAGCAGATGGCTGTGGGCAGAGGTGGGCTGAAGGTTGAGGAGTAAAAGGCTCATCCCGGATGTGGGGGTCCTGGCAGGATGGGCTGCAGCTGGGGACAAGGGGTGGAGGGGGAAAGGCAAACACAGGTGCAGGGACAGGCATTGCTGCAAGGCTGCAAGGCTGCACTAAAGGCACCTTCTGCCACAAAGGAGGACCCAATATCAATTCTCAAACTCATCATGGAGAGAAATACCCTCCCGTATCACTATGGGATGAGATAAGCATCAGCACAGGATAAAAAAAAAATTAAGCACATAAGGATAGAGAAGGAACTGAGGAGCTTTTTCAGCATGAATGCACTTACCCCACGCAATGGGGGTGTCCCTGTCCCCACACAACCCAAGGCTCCACCATCACCAGAGCTGCTGCATTTTGGCTGGTGGCTGTGGATATCCTTGGCAGCTCCAGCCCCTACATTTACCGACTTGGCAGGAGGATTTGTTGGGTAAGGCTGTAGCCACGTTCCTGAGGTGGCCCTGGGAAGCTCTTCACCTCTTCCTCCTCCTCCTCCTCCTCCTCCTCCTCGCCTTGCTGCTTGGCGGCGGGGGCAGGGAGGGGAGGATGCTGTGGAAGGCTCTCCAAAAAGTGCCCCGGAGGCAGAGAGAACCACCTCTGTGCAAAGCCTGCCCGTGCCAGTCCAGGCAGAGCCCTCATGACATCAGCTCCCAACCAGCTCCACAGCACTGTGAGGAGACCCTGCTGTGCGCCACGGAGGGAACCTGCTCCGGCTGTGGTGGATCCGCACTGCAAACCAGCCAGCCTGAAACCTCAGAGGGACTCCGCTCTGTCCCCAGAGTCCCTGGGACCCTGCCTGCCACCCAGATCCCTGCCAGGGCACAGGAGATGCTGCTCTGTACGTGGAGGTGTTCCTCACCTCAAGCAGTACTGGCCTAACAAAGGCTAAGATCACCTCAGGACGGCATTTTTGGTAAATGGGAATTTTATACCAATTTAACCATTCCCTCACCCCCAGTGAACTTGCCCCTTCTATGTGCACCTGATTTACACCACAGCATCCCTGACCAGAACTGGTCCCCATCCTGGGAACCAGTTTAGTACCAGGTCTGGTGTGCTGATGCTGCTCTGGGGGAGCCCCAAGAGTCTCGGGACCATTGCTGGGGTTCACGCCTGTGGTGTTCCCCAGGCTTGTTCAGGAAGCAGCAATCCCAGGAAAGCCGTTTTCATTCCCTTGCTTCTCTAAATCCTCCAAACCTTGTGTTTAAGCCTGTCATCAAGCTGACTATGAAATGGCATCGAATTAACCTGGCTGTGAGCACCTGTTTGCAAACGTGACCGTGCTGACTTTGCTTTGGGGTGTTTCCTAAACGCACCCGGGAGAGTCCAGACTCCCAGCCCATCACCCCAGTGCGGCAGGAGGCTTTGCTGGGAGCCTCCTGCCAGGGAGCAAGCCCTGCCTGGCTGTGGGCAAGGACCTACAAGCCCACAGGAGCCCAGGACAGGTGTTCCTGCTGCTCCCGCTTGTGAAGGCATTGCAAAGTGTGGGAGGGTGCCGGAGACTCTGTAATTATAGCCTGTGAATTTAAATCCCACAGTTTGCAGGAGTTCTGGGATATTTCATGCAGCGTAAGCTCAGCAACACCTTCGTGACAACATGAAGACTCATAAGTTTTTGCCTCACTGTAGCAAGGTGCGAGCGTTCATTAACCCTTGCACCACTGGTGATGCCTTCTGCAAACGACAGGAAAAAGGACAGGGAAAAAAGAGAAAAAGGTGGAGGAAAACACTCCGAGATGCTACACTTTAGTAGCTGCAGAGCTCAGGGGAGGCCTTTGAATCACAGAATCATGGAATTCGAGACTGGTTTGGGATGGGAGGGACCTCAAAGATCATCTCATTCCACACCCCTGCCATGGGCAGGATCACATTCCACCAGACCAGGGTGCCCAAAGCCCCATCCAGCCTGGCCTTGGCTGGGCTATTCCTGATTCCCTCCTTGGGTTTGTTTCTGCCTCTGAGCAAGAAGCAGAAAATAAAGGGAGACATTCACGTTATCACTTCAAAATTTCTTCACCCAAATTAATCCCTGCTGCGAATACAGAGACACGGCTCCTGTCACTCTGCATTAACCCCCTCATTCTCATCTCCTTTTTTTAAAGCATTCCCTTGAGTTTAGAGGGGCTCATATTGGGCTCCCAAACTGAGGGATATCATCAGGGAATGGAATCCTTCACCCTCTGGATCTCAGTTTGCCTCCCACTGGAGAGAGCAGCGGTGCTCCACGGGTTGCTCACTAATATGTGCAAAGCGCTTGGGGAGGTTGATGATTTTCAAGCCACGAGTGTTAGTTATGCACATTGTATCAGCAGTGCCTGTTATCTCAGCATATTTATTTAATAAAGGTATCGGTCTGCACTACTTCAGGGGCCACACTGCCCTGTTTGTCACCTGCAGCCTCAGCAATGCTCTCCTTCCCCCTCCTGCCTGGGACGCAGGCACAGCCTCACCACCCCACCAAACCCCTGGATGATGCTCATCACTGACAGTGTTCCTGAGCTCTTGGGAACATAATGGGAGCCTTGCTGGAGTTAATTCCCACTGACTTGTGGCAACACTACTGAATTGTACCTCCAGCCACCTGAGATTTCCTTGCTGAACCTGCAATAGGCTGAGGCTCAGGCTGACCTAAGTTTGGAAGTCCTTCCTTCACCCTCTTATCATAACTCATAGAGCCAACAGGCTGTTTCCTCTCAAATAATAAATATGCCTTGAAACAGAGGTTAAAATAGGGCCAGAGAGTGCTGGGAGCACTGGGGCAGGCAGTGACACGTTCGTGTTGCTCCTTCTCCTCTCTGTATCAGAGGCAGCTCTTCCTGCTCGAGTGCTGCCCCAGGCCTCGGATGGGGATGTGGGGACTGACATTTTTGGCCCCTCCTTAGTGAATGAAACACGAGGTAGGGCAGGAACCACGGTGAGAAGGTCTTTCCCAACCTCCTAGAGAAACCAAGGGGTGGGCTGTAGCTAAGGAACATCATTGCACCACACTTTGTCTGGAGCATTTTGCTCTCCCTGTCCTCAGTGGATGGGGGTGACCAACGCAAGGAAGGTCTGACTGAGAAGGGACCCTTCCCCGTTCCCAAAACTGCCTGTAATTTGGGTTTTCAGATTCCTAAGTGACAGTGGAAAATGTTTGTGAATAAGCTACCCAAGTGACAGTGACAATTCACATGTACCAAAGCACCAGCTTCTCACACAGCTGCAGGTTTTCTAAAACTTGGAAAAATTTACTGTCTTCACATCTCCGCTTTTCTGTCAAATATGACTGTGAAGTTCAAGAATGACTGTGGGGTATAGGCAGACAAACTTTCTGTCCACAAGCACAGGAAGAAGCAACAGCCTGTAACAGGCAGGTGAAAATGCTGGGTGAGTGATGCCTTTGTGTGAGCACGTCCTTCTGTGCGGCTCTTTAATACACCCAGGAGATGCCACAAAAATATAGTTGAGCTTGAACTGCTCCTCAGCCCAGACATGAGCACTTCAGACTGGTTAGTCTTTAGAAATAGCAGGACAGTTAGGAGATGTTGGGAGGTTTTCTAGTGTAGCTTGATTGTACCCAGCACTTCAGCAAGGTCGTGTCACAGATAAATAGATATCTTTCCCCATCATGGCTGGCTTTGCCTTTCACTGCATTCATGAGAGCAGAACAGCAGGTCTGAGCCTCCTGCCCGGGTGAAATTCCATTGACACGAGTTGTGAGACTTGCACAAATGAGAGCAGCGTTCGACCTCTGGCTTTGAAGTATCCTTGTCCCAACAGATTTATCACTGGGGCCACACGAAGGCCTTGAAAGAGAGGAAGCAGTTCTGTTTCGCAGCCCTTTCTTCCCGAAAGTTTGTTTGCAGTTGTCCTTTTATTATTATCTTAGCTCCAGCGATTACACATGTGGGGCCTCTCATGCTTTGAGGGCTTTTTGCTTTGACAGAACCCCAGGGCTGTTAATGAAAAGATTATTTAAAAATAAAAATCACTTGTTAAGTGGGTTTAGCTGGTTGTGGCCCTGGTATCAGATTTTAGTTGGCGACTCATAATTAGTCACTGCAGAAGGATGGGTGAGTGGGAGGCAAAGGGTTACTAGGGAAGGCTGGAGAAAGGAAAGATACGTATCATTAAATAAAAATGTGACCACCCATGATTACAAGTGTTGTAGTCCTCCTTTTAACAAGCACACACCGTACTTTCATTAACCCAGGCCTGCCTGAATAGCAGCCTGTCTGGCCAAGCGGGCAGTGATTTTGTAAAAGCTGGCCCTAATGACAAATACAGGCCACCTACCCTGAACTTTTCTCTATGACTTTATTCTTCAGCAGTGCTCAAGTGTAAATAAACTTGTTTACTCCCATCAGGATGGTAATGAGAACGAAGCCTTATTTGTTTCGCCACAATGACAAAGTAATTTGTGCGTAGCCCAAGCGGGGAAGGGGGGGCCCGGGGGCAGCTCTGCTGTATGGTCCCTCCATAGGCAAAGTTGCTGCAGTCAGTGTTTTCCTTTGCTCTTCATTGTGTGCCACGGGTCAGCGAGGGAGAACTTCCCATCCTCACGCTCACACGTAGAGCATGGGCTGGGGAGGGAAGAGCAAAGAAAACAGAGCAAGAAGTGAAGCGAGGAGTCAGACCAGCCTATCCGGCAGGGAGAGAGTGACTAAGTGAGAGGGAAGGGGAGTTACCTGGTCAGGCTCGTGAGTCACTATAGAAAATGTACAGAGAGGCACAACCTGGTGCTTGGTTGGTTTTTTTCCATTCAGACTGGTGTCTCTGAAGCGTTAATGAATCACAGCAACAGCGCGGAGAGGACGTACGGAAGGGGGAAGGGGAACTGAGGCAGGTCAGGCAGAGAGAGGGAGCAGCCGGCACCGCTGAGGGCCGGGAGCAAGGGGGGAGGCCAGAAGGGGACAGGGCCTTTCCAGGGAAGGTGAGAATGAAGTGAGGGTGTACTCGTGGGTGGCTCAAGCTGACTAAAGCTTGCTGTGACAGAAAGGGCCCCTTCTGGCTGCACTCACTCTCTCTGTGCCCCATGGCCTCTCCCTTCCGAGGGTTTGGGCAGCCTGGCAGGTGAGGACCTGACAGATGGAAATCAATCCCTTCATTTTTTGGTATGGTTTGTTTTCAGCCGATCACACTGAACTGGAGAGAGCACGTTTGGAAAAAGATTTGTTTTAAGTGTTCAAACGAGCAGTTTATAACTGGATTTTTAAACTGTTGCTGGAACTAAGAGCAGAGATGGGGTAATGTGGCCCCAGCTCACTGTACCCTTAACAAGGCAGGCAGTGCAGATTCAGCTGGTGTTTGTTTCTCAGGAAGTTACAAATAATAAGTTTAGAAAAATAATTTAGAAAAATGCAAACAACCACCAACATACAACACCCCCCCCCCTCCCCCAAATGACAAAACCAAACCAAAACAGAATTGAAGGAGGGGAGGAAAAAGGCAGCCCAGACAAAATACCCCTTGGCAGGATCCTCAGGAATCCTTATTATCAGCTCCAGGCTCCTCTTCCAGAGCTGGGAAGGCCAGTGTGCCTAGAAACCGGAGAGGATTTTGCAGGGGACCCATCCTATAGGAAGCAGGTAGAGGAGTGAGGGATGGGGAAACTGGAGCCCAATTCAGGGATGCAGAAGTGGCCAGAGCCGTGCAGCGATTCCCAAGTACAGATGGGTTTAGCAGAGCTTAGGTGTGTCTGGAGTGCAGTAGGTACTTGGAGGGTGCTGAGGCACTTGGTAAGGAATAGAAATGTAAAATCCCTTAGGCCTCAGCATGTTACATTCCTGAGTTCCAGACAAGTATGTGGTTTTACCCCGCCACAGCATTGGGGCGCAGCCTGCTCAGAGCGGTCCCAGAGCACTCTGCACTCACTCAGGAGCAGGAATTGGCCTAACTGCAGCTGCCTGGAGTGGATAAACACCCCTGTTGTGGGTATTTTAGCAGCATAAATAGTGTCTCCTAACAGAGCTTTGGGGGGGCCCTCACATCCAAGGCAGCACGGGATCCCCAGTTCCCCCCGCCATGAGCTCTCGCCTGGTCTGCGCTCCTGTTGCGCCTGAAATGTGGAGCCATTTCTTGTGATGAATTCCCTCCATTTTGCCTGTGTAAATCAGGCCATTGAGCTTTCCAGAATGTATTCCCTGCCTGACTGCAGCTGTGGAAGTTCTGCTCAGCCTTCCACTGGTGTCGGGGTGACTCTGCAGAAGAGCTCTCCAGAAGGCCACGGGTACACGACGACCTCACTCCCTTACGCTGCTTCCACCGGGCACAGCCAACACTCACAGCTGTGACTCCAGGGCAAAACAGAAACAGTTAATCTGGGTAATAACACTTCGCTCCTCTGTAGCACCTTCTTCAAGCACCTCAAAGTGCTTTTCAAACATGAATTCGTTAAAGCTTTGCCGCCCTCCTGATGGAAGTAAAAAGGAAGGCAAAACACAGCTCAGCGATGCTACACAAGCTGGAAAACTCTCCAAATTGTTTCCATGGGGACTGAAGCGCAGCCCTCTCCGCGAACAGTGGCGGGGATCAGCCCACCCCTCCGAAATGCCAAGGGAGCAGGAGCACAGCCTTGACTGCTGGGAGGTGGAAACCGGGAAGAGCGTGAGGAAGTCTGGCTGTGAAAAGACCTCCCTTCTAAAAAACGGATTTGTATAACTCTCTGGTGAAAGATGTCTAAAAACCAAATCAATGAATCCTCCTGAGCAAGCACCTGATCCGACTCCTCTGGGAAATGAGGGTTTGCATGAGCATTCTTAATCTGTAAGAACCAGAAAGCCCGGGTGAGGCTGCGGAGCTGCACACCCGGCTGAGCTGTAAAACCCTCCTGGTGCTGCACAACATCCCCAGTGACCTTGTTTTCCCAACTCACCCCAGCCAGCACAACACAACGCCCTTCCCAACACCGCCTCTGCTCTCACTCAGAAATAACAAGTGTCACCTGCGAAACCTCTGGCACAACCTCACACGTTTGTCTCAGGGCTTTTACCCTACGCCTGTCTCGTTTTGATGTTGTCTAGCGAGGAAAACCTGACAGAGCCCCAACACAGGGAAATACAGGAACCACGTTGCCTGCACAAGCCACCTCTGCTGCATGACTAAGGATGCAGATGCCCTCAGGCTGTAGAAGAACTGCATCAATGCCCAAAAATCACAGTATCTTGGTGCCTCTTTCCTGTCTGCTTATCCTCACACCCGCTGTGCACAGGGCTGAATTTCTGGGTTTCCAGTTCTGCACCCTCCGACCACAGAGGTGGAGCTTTCACCTGAGAGCTGAGGCTCTGTGCAGGGCACAGGAATGTTGAGAGCTTTGGTGTTATAAAAGATCTCAGAGCAGGAACCAGGTGATCACCGTTTTGGTTCTGAATGTACCAAAAACGTGCTGCTTCAGAGGTGCTAGCAAAGGTGAGGCAAGGACCAGGTGGCTTTTTTCTCTGAGGCAGGCTTATTAAGGGAGAAAATGGGGGCAAAAATTAACGTTTGCACTGGAACTCTGAACCCTGAAAAGACAAAATAACTGCATGTATTTGTTCCTCCGAACGACAGGAATTCATCACTCTGACATGGCTAAATGTTACTTCCTAATTCAGATTTGTTTCATCCAGTGAATTGGAATAATTAAAATGGTAGATCCAGCCTGGCTCACAGGCTCTCCAATACCAAACCAGAGCTAAATCTGACGAGCACCAGCAGGCAAATGAAAAGGCCAGAGAGATTATTAAAAATCAGTGTAACACCATAATAAGCACTGAGATAAATGAAAATAGCACAGTACAATTTAATGGTGGGGGTCTGTTACAAATTATTGAGTTATTTGTATTTTGGGATTGATTGCCACAATAACTGCCTTGCAGATGTTCCTGTTGTTAACCCTCAAGGCCTTGAGCAGGACAAATGGCTCAGACTATCATTTATAAAAATTACTCCTTTCAAGGCTTTTTGAGCTTGTGATTAAATATTTTCCTAAATGAGGATGGGTTAATGGTCAGTATGACTGGAATAACAAATTAAACTCATCTCCCTTAGCTGACCGTCAAAATGGGCAAGGGCACGGGAGGAGGAGCGTTAAGATTTGTCCTGCCAATCCAATTGCTTGAAGTTTAGACAAGTCTGAGATAAAACTGGGATGAATTTGAGAAGGCCTGTCCCACCACTGCTTTATAGAACACTGAAAATCATTGCATGGCTTGAGAAATGCATTTGCTTGTGCACGAAGAGCCTTAAAACATGTTTCCTATGTGGAAACAGCCAGTGTGTTCCCAACCAGAATGACATGGAGGGTGGAATGGGGTGTGGAAAATTTGGGGCAGATGTTGTATCAACATATGGGCTGGAAACTTCCACTTTGAAGGTGGAACCCAAGTTGCCAAGGCTAAGAAGAGATGAGAGATCACCCTGACCCCTGTGAGCTGCCCTTACCAGGCTCTCCTGTCCCTGTGCCACTGCTCCAGCTGAGGCAGGATCACCACCTCAGAGGTACCGCCCCCTCCCAGGAGTACAGGGGCTTTTAACCTTAAATAAGAATTACAGCTGATGGTCAGGCACAGCCAAAAGATCATGGGGACACAGGAAAACAGGATGATGCAGCTGAAGTCAGAGGTGGTGCATCTGTGTGAGCAGATCTACCGCTTCTCCCTGCACAGACGCCCAGCTGACAGACAGCAGAAGAGCAGCGCTGTTGCTGAGGCTCCTCTGAATATTTTGGGACTGATTAAATTCCAAGTGCAAATGCTCTCAGCAGTTTCCTTGCAAACAACCTGCTGTTAAAAAATGTGATCAACAGCCTCTCAGGTGTGTTTTCCAGAATCTAAAATAGCCCAGATGCGGTGCTGCCCTTCACCAACCCCCAAACTGGAGCAGCCAAAACATAGGTGGGAGGACAGGAGGAGGAGGCTGGAGGTCAAAACAGTGTAGAAGGCTAAAAAAGGGTGAGAGGATGAAAAACAGCTGAAATCAGGTGCCAGGCTAAAAACAGGGTTGCAGGCAGAAAAAAAAAAAAAAGACAGCAAAAGGAAAACAGGACTGCAGTCCCAGAAGGGGAGGGAGGTTCAAAAATGATGGGAGGTTCAAAAAGGGGTGTAAGAGGAGTGTCCAGCTGTAAAAGGGGGTGTCAGGCCAAAAAGAGCAGTGGGAGTTTAGGAGGGGTTGTGATGCAGAAAAGGGGTTGGAGGCTGGTGGTGGGTGGGAGGCTGAATAGTGGGGTGGGACACCAGGGGGCCAAAGATGGGTAGGAGGCCAAAAAAGACTCGGAGGCCTGGAGGCAGAGGGAGCTTGCAAAAGAATTGGAGACCGGGAGGGGTTGGGGTTCCAAGGAGAGTGAGCGGGAGACCCAAAAGTAGTGGGAGGTTGGGGGGAGTGAGACACTGGCAGAGGAAGAGACACTGAAGAAGACCAGGAGACCAAGAAGAAGTGGGAGGGGGGCAGAAGGCTGCAAGTGCCATCTTTTCCCAAAGGCTCCTGTGTTGCAGCAAGGAATATCTGCCATCCACGCTAAAACTGGGGGATATAAATCAGAAAAAAAAAGAAAAAAAAAAAGAAAAAACCCAAATGATGTAAGAATGAATCTCAACTCCCACCTCCAGCATCCAAAACCAGTGAAGGAGAGCATCCCATTAGATCAGGACCCAGCAACAGCCACGATGCTGCTCAGCCCCGGTGACATCAAACAAAACCGGAGAGGGGCTGGCGGGAGAGGTGCTTCTGATGGCATTTATGGGCCTCTCGGCGAAGGGGAGGAACAATCTCCTCGTAAAAGCCCAGTGACACCCTGTAGCAACACCCTGCGATAACCACATGAAAGCCCGGGTCCTGCTCCCTGGCCTTTTGTCGGGGAGCTGCCGGGGCAGCGTGGAATGTCGCACGCAGCAGCCGAGCAGCCCAGGTTGCGTCCTCGCTCCTCCCCGGGCTGCTCCTGGAGAAAACAGGGTATTTAAGCAGGCGGAACAAAGCTATTTATATCCTAAAGTGTTCTTTTACGCTTGGGAGCTGAGACTGTAGCCTCGGCATCAAAGATAACTTCATAATAGCCTTTTAGTGGAAATAACCCTTATTTACAAGAAAGTTCTGTCGCTAGGCTGAGATGTAAAACAGGAGCAGTAGAGATTACTCATAATGCACTGGAAGAGTTTATTCCATACATGGCCTTTTCATAAACTTCTAAAAGCAGCAATTTCGGGTTAGAAATCATGGAGAAAATCTTGGACCCATTGAATTCGGCACAACCAATTTCCTTACCTGTGTTATGAAGAACATCTTAGCTTATGAAAGCCCAGCAGATTTTTTGATATAATTTCTTTTTTATCATTTATTCCATTTTGATTACTTTCTGTAGAGCTGGACAGTGCAAGCAGGTTGGTGCCTTTTCTGCTACTGGATAATTTAAGTGTACCATTCCTATGCCTAAGAACACTGATGACAACTGCATGTTCTTTCGATTTCTTAAAAATAAAACAAAACAAAATAAAATACCCACAACAAAAAGCAGCAAAACTAAATGGCCTTTATCCCCAGCCCCAAACTAGTTACATTAATTCTCTATGTCCTCCTCATGACTTTTCTAAACTGACCAAAACTGGGGCAGCTAAGTTATCTTGTGTTGTTCCTAAGGCATCACTTCAAGCAGGGAAATGCTGTCCAGAGAAAAGAAGTATAAATACCATAGATGGAGTGAGTTAGTGCAACATCACCATCATTTTATCTCTGTGGTATTACCCATCTTTGTTCCTTCCCTCTGTCTTTGCATTCAAGTACAAGAGCAGAGTATCATATTTAAAAAAAAAATTAGATTGTGTTTTAATTTAATTAGCACAGGAATGAACCCAGAAGACAGGGAATGCCAACAGTTATGTAGCAGATATGCCGCATAGTAGATACCTCACAGGTCCAACCAAATGTGCCACTTAATACACCCTTTTTAAGTAGCTAAGGCATATATTTTTACTATTTTTGCACTACTGCAGCCAGGTTCTCAAGTTAAGAAAACAAGGAAATATTAAATCTGTGTGGTTTGGTTGGAGAGTATTCGCAACCTCAGACGAGGAGCAAAAGTTATGTAAAGGGCCGGGCACAAAGTTCTCCTGAGTAAAACGCACCATCTAGAGGTGGCCACCACTTCTGCAAGTGCTCCTCAATAAAATGCAGGCAGAAGTGGCTAAACCGCTCACCGAGAAGGAAAATCACCTTGACAGAGCCAACAAAGTGCCTTAATGAGAACCTCTGCATTCTTTGAAATGAATATTTCCGAGGGAGTTTCTAAAAAAAGGCCCTTCTGCACCAAGTCAAATAAGGCTCCTGTTTTCAAAGGCCTTTCAGAAAGAAAACCAGGTCACTGCTTGTGCCTCGAACATCTGAAGGTCACGGGAGGATGTGCTTTGCTCTGGGGGCTGTGGCAGGTAGGGATGCACAGATGCCTCTGCCGACATGCTCCTGCTTTCAGGTTATACAGCTCTGCAAAGATTTATCCAAAGGGGTGCAAATATGATAGGGTGGTACATAGGGAACTGATCTTCCTAAAAGAAAGAATAAATCCGTAAACTGTGAAACTCCCAATGAAGTCAGAAAGGACGGTGTAGGTGCTGCAGGGATTGTGGGAGTGGCAAAGCATTCCCCTGGTCTGGAAGCAGAGAGGAGCCTCAGTTCCAGCCCGTGGAGAATCATTCCCTGCCCTGGTGACATTTCAGCCAGTTTTTGAGTGTCTCCAGGCTTTGTAGAGCCCCAGAAAGAGGATGTAGACAGCTGAAGTCCAGCTTTTCCTGGTATTCGGGATGTAGCTGATATTCATTAAATGATGAATCGCTGGTGTTTGCTTTATTTTCTCTGTTATAAAGCAGGGTGGCCATGAAAGCCAAAAGGTGAGGATGGGAAATACTGCGCTTCACACTCCCTCCCACCCACCACAGCGGAATATTCCTCCACTGATCTAATTGCAGGAACTGTCTGTAAACAAAAACCTGTTTTGAAACTCCCATATAAATAGCAATCACAACATCTTGCACCATTTTAATGAACCCTGTTTTCTTCGCGTCAATCCATCTCAGGAATGTCGGAATCAGAACATTTCCCCAGTGACAGCTTCATCCTTTAAACTCCGCAGATGAGAGAGCACGCGGAACAAGCTGTGCTGAGGCAGGATTAAGAGTTACCAGGGTGACACTTCGTAGTTCGGAGGATGCTGACAAGGAGCCTTGCAAAAGCACAAGACCTTCACTGGAGCTGAAGCGACACAGAGACCCAATTTGCCTCAGTTGTCACCGAAGAGGCAAAGAGGATTGTAAATTCCCCCTCCCCAGGTCTTTGATACTATTACCTGTGCATTACAGCTGAATTCCTAGGGGCAGAATGTGGCCCCTGGCATCAGGGATTTACCTTGAGAAGAAGGATGCTCCACGCCTCCACCTCGGAAGTGCTGAAGGTCTTCACTTTCCCTTCTGTCAAGGTCTCCAACATGTTTCTTCCCACAGGGGAGGAGAAATGTGCGTGCGGCAGCAAAAGCCTTTAGCGGTTTCGAATTTGCTCACCACTGGTTGACTGTGTCAGGTTTCTTTCCCCTTTTCTGCAGGTGCAAATGAATTCATTAAACTTTTCAGGGAGAAGGGCTCCGGTGATTCACTGGGCATTTCAGGTGCCCACATATTTGCACCAATCAGGCAATTCTCGATGGTCCACTGAATGCTGGAACCCAGTAACAAAACTTCAAGATCTGTCTTGAAGGAATGATTTGCCTAAACTTTGCCCCTTTAAGCATTCCCTGCCCTAGTCCACAAATTCCTTGCTCAATTGCAGATCCAGACACCATACAAAGCCGATGGACAAGTAGATCCCCCAGCCTGGAAAGCTGTCCCACATCTAGAGAGATTTATTTATGGTGTTTTTTCGAGAAAGTTAAAAGCAGAGATTCAGCATCTACTGTTATCAGTGACGAAATAATAAAAACTTATGAATGCAGTTGCAGTAAGGAAGCGGTCAAATTGTCAGTAAGAGATGACGAGGCGCTGAGAGCTGGACATTTGGCCGGACACCCACAGTGGACCCCTGGGAGCTTGTTCAGTCCGGCCGCCTGGCTCCAGCCGCTGCGGCAGTGCCGCTCAGTGCGGACGTCAGTGTCACTCGGGGTTTTTAGGACAACAGTGACATCAAAAGGAAAAAAAGCCTCGTAAACCACAGGAAGGTACCTCTTCCCAGAAGCATAGTGGTTTCCCTCATAAAAGAACAGCAGGTGTTAGAGTGTCACCGAGGGACTTGACTTTGACCACAAAGCCAAGAAAACGTAAGTGCCTTTAGTAAATCTCAGCTTCTCAGTGACCTCTGACGGAGCAAATCTGCCAAGGCTAAATTGGCTGACTTTTAGGCCAAAGCCAATGATTTATCTGTGTTGGTTAGGCTCAAATCCTGGAGGCTTTATTGAGATTAGAAGAAAACTTACTCAGCAGAGAGCAAAGCAGCAGCCAAAATTTGGCCTTTCTGAGGGCAGGGAGGTGTGGTGCTGTGGGAAGGCTTTGGGAAGGGTGAGACAGAGCAGCGAAGGGACTGCAGTGCCCAGAGCAGGTCAGTGTGGTACATCTGTGCCCTGACCCCAGCTTTGTGGGGCTCGTGCCAAATTCCAGTCCTTTCCATGCAAGAGCTTTGGTTGGGAGCAGTCCTGAGGGGCAAACGCAGAGGTGGGAGCTGCGCTGCCTTAAGTGAAGCAGCAAATCTCTGCAAAACTCCCAGTGCTGCAGCGCTGGGTGAAATATAAATGTGTGTGTGTCAGGGAGGGAGAGGGAGAGAAGAATGCCTGGGGAGATGAGAAAGGCTGAAATGAGTCACTCCTCGTCTTTTTTGTCTAATTTGGTAGATAATACAGGGTGTGATGCTTCACTGCCTCCTCGCTGAGTTCCAGGCAGTCAGTGAAAGGATCCAGCTGGATCCAGCCCTTATATGGTGCAAAACGAGGCCGGGAGAAGCGGGCACGGGGACGCGCAGGCTGCGGGCGCCTCGGCCCTGAGGTGAGATGTTCTTCTGCCGGGCAAAGGTTTATGAGTTGTGACACGAGGTCAAAATCGGAGGTGTTCCACTCAAAAGTAGTGTTATGAAGTGGCATTCGACATTTTATATAAACACGAGCCCAGCCACGGTGCGGTAACAGCAGCAGATGATGGCAAACACGGTAAATCCCGAAGTCCCTTGTGGGGAATAAGGCGCCCGGGGCTGTGCTGGGAGCGCGGGATGAGTCCCGACAGTGCGGTCCCAGCCGGGAGGAGGACGAGGATGCCAAGGAAGGGGGATCAGGAGAGCAATGCTGGGAGCTCCCTAAGCGGGGCTTGGCTCCCCACTAAACGGAGCTTTGTTCTCCGAGCAGGATTTGGCTCCCTGAGCTTGACTTTACTTCCCAAGCCTGGCTTTGCTCCGTGAGCGGGACTCAGCTCCCCGAGCCTGGCTTTACTCTCCGAGACCGGCTTTGTTCCCTGAGTAGGGCTTCGCTCTCTGAACGAGGCTTTGTTCCCCGAGCCCAGCTTTGCTCCCCGAGCGGGACTTGGCTCCTTAAGCCGGGCTCTGCTCCCTGAGGCGGGCTCAGATTCCCGCGCAGGAATTTGGCGGGAGCCGCCAGAAGCCCGGCAGGGGGCGCCGCA
>VZTA01027449.1:47444-87057 GCA_013398855.1 Mohoua ochrocephala
GCCTGGAACCCGAGCTGGCCGGGCAGCAGGCGCTGCTGGAGCGGCTGCGGGGCGAGTGCGTGGCCCTGGAGGAGCTGCTGCTGGAGCTGCAGGCCGAGCACGGGCACATGGCGGAGCGGCAGCGGCGGGAGGCGGTGGAGATGCGGGAGCTGCGGCTGAACCTGGCCGCCTTGCCGCCCCCCTTGGCCGGGCTGAGCCTGGAGGAGCTGGAGGAGACCTACGAGATGCTGCTCAGCCAGAGCTGCCGGGAGACCCTGCTGCGCTACCAGGAGCAGATCCAGGTGCTGCAGGAGCAGGAGGCGCAGCGCAACCGGGAGAACCTGGAGCTGCTGCGGGAGGAGAGCCGGCAGTGCCGGCAACACCTGGAGGATCTCCACCGCCAGGGCCAGGAGCTGTGCGCGCTGCGGGAGCGGCTGGAGCAGGAGATGCTGGCCCTGCAGGACCGCCACGGCGCCGAGCTGGAGGAGTACCAGGTGGGTGGCACATGTCCCCCGGTCTCGGGACTCTCCCGCTGCCTTCCCGCCCCCCGGTGCCTGTTCTGGGGCTCCCCTAAGACTCCTTCTGCCACTCGCGTTCTCCCTTCAGTTCTGGTCCATCGCTCGATGTGAGCCCAGTTTCCCCATCCCTCCTCCTCCCTCTGCTCCGGGCGGTGCTAAAACCCCTCTGACTCGGTGTGGTCCAGGGCTTGCCCACCCCACTTTGCCTCCTGGCAGTGGGTTTTCCCCGGGCTGGAAGAGGAGGTGGCCCAGCAGGAGCCTTTCGCTGCCGAGCCCTTCTCTGTCCCTTGGAGCCCCCCGGGGAGTCTGGGGAGAGCTGGGTGCGAAGGGTGTGAATCAGAAGGGAGACAGTGACCCTGAGGACATCATCCCGGTGACAGGTGCTCCCTTCCCAACCTGCCCTCGGCAAGTGCCCAAGAGCATGGAGCTGGCACACGGGCTTGCCAGGGCTCCTGGCAGGGTTGGCAGGAGCGCTTGGAACACGGAGCAGTCCCTGGGAGCAAATGAACCGAGTCCCGGGGCCGTGGGATGCGGCTCATCCCGTCCAGCCTGAGGCTTTGAGGGTGGCCTGTCCCAATCAGAGGAATAATCTGAAATTTCTTCCTGTTTTACACACATTCCCTGAGCCTCGAGAAGAGCTTGTGGTTCCTAGCGTAGTTAAGAAAACTTTGAGTTGTTTAAAGGCAAGAAGATGTTGGAGGTGGATGTTGGAGTTGTCAAACAGGGGGTTACAGCATCTGCAGCTGAGGATTTGTTTTCTGTCAGGATGATGTTTGGTGTAATGTGCAATCCCCCTGTGCGTGGGAAAGGATCAGTTCCTGCCGGAACAGCGGAGTATCCGCTCATCCAGCTCGGAGTGGAGAGCACATATTAGATCATGCAGCCCATCGATCCATTTCCTGAGGGCAACATTTCTTTTGTTCATTGTTAGACCCTTTATTAACACCCTGCTGGAGCTTGGTGTGTGCCTGAACCCCGTGTGCTTTGTCCAGCTTTGTGTCCAGCAGCCCTGGTAGATTATGGAGATGTTGGCAACTGGGAAGGGACCGGGACCTGTTGCTGTGTGTGTGTCTGGTTTTTGTACTCTGCTAGATTGTTTGGAAGTTGCATAGTTTGCAGATGCTGTGAACTGAGACAGATTAGGTATGTAAGAAGGAATCAGAAAGGCTCTTAACTTTTAAATATTTTTTTTTCCATTTTTGACAGGACAATTCATTCTTCCAATCACATATGTAAACATTTCCAAAGCTTTAGAAGATGTCGTGTGTAAATCTCTCATTAATTAGAGCTATCCAGCAGTCAAAGCCAGGTGAAAAATGTAAAGAAGAAAGAAACCTCTTCATTTTTTTCCATTTTATATTTAAAGTTTCTTTGACTTCTAAATTATGGCCTCCTTGCTGCCTGTATTTTTATTAGGGATTTATAATGAAAGTCATCATTGCTCAAATGGAAAACCTCTAAATATGGGGTAAAGAGAGCATTTTGTCTATCTCACTATCCATGCCCAAGTTTTTCTTCTAAAGCCAGTTAAAATGGCTTTTATTTAACTTTTTCAGCTCAGCAAGGTGTTTTAAAACCAGTTATCTCTGTATCTGGTTGTATTTTTAAAGAATTTTATTCAGAAGAGCAATTGGAGCAACCCGTTATAGACGACAGCAATCTGTCGTTGAAGTCAGATAATCAAAATCAATGGACGCCCTCGAGTTGTCCTGATGCAATGCCCCAAAATGGATTATTTTGATACCAACATCACAGACTTCTCTATTACTCTCATGAACATTTGGCGTCTTTAGATTTTATAGGAAAAGCAGTTTCAAACCTTAGTAATACAAGGAGAAGAAAAAAGTGTTGAAAATGTCTGACCATTATCACCAGAGATTAAATATTATCTAGATATATATTGAAAGACATCATAAGATTTATTAAGTCTGAATGGTCTTATGTTTGGGTTTTAATGAGAAAGGCCTTTTTGGCAGTTGCCAGTCTCCTGTACATGAGAAATAAAATGTTTTGCTTATATCCAGGAAGAAAAATTACAGAATGCGTAGGAGCAGCTGTTTCAGGTTTCGTTCTTGTGATCAAAGCTTTTTTTCCCTCACTGATTTCTCTTACTGGTTAAAGTGTGTTCAGCATGGGTTTCAAACTACTATTTAAAAAGAGCATTAATTCCATGCTTATTTATTGTAGAGTGTCACGTAGAAATGATGTGTATGCACAGATTAAAGTCAAGTTATTATTGTTCATTGCAGCTGCAATGGCAGTTAGATTTATTCACATTTTCCATATATCATCCAGTTGCCTTATATGTTCATCTTTGCCTCTTGAACTGCCCTTATCCTCAGTGAAGCTTTCAGCAATGTTAAATAGAAATAAGTATTTGGAGTTATAATGTAGCTGAACCAGGCAAGCAGTAAATCATACACTGGAAAATTTTCACTGGTCCTGAGTGCTAAAGGGATGAACTCAGTAGGTCTCTTACTTCCATCATTTTAGCTGTGTGCTATGAGAATACCGATGCAAAAACTCCTAGTGATTTGACAACCCTGTATTATTTGGATGTAAAACCATCCATGGCCCATCCTGCTGCTCTGAAACAAGGCAGATTATTTTTCACTGATAGGATGGGTTTAGGATCAGTTCCTGTGTCAGTGTTGTGAGCTCCAGAGAAGGAGAAAACATCTCGTCAAATGAACATTTAATGTCGATATGTCGTGTGCCTTTTTCTGTGTACCAGTTTCGAGCCAGCCAAGTTCAATGTGAGTTCCTCCCCTGCTGAGCCACTGAATGAGCTATGGGATCAGTAAATAGTACCAGATGGAAAGGGCTGGGGCCTGGAATCCTCTCTTTATTCCCTCAGTAGGTACAGCTTGGACAACCCAAGTAAATTCTTTCCCCCCTACTGCCCTTCTAAAATTTCCCCGTGCTGCCTGGAAAGGAACACATGAAGGGCGAGGAAACAGTTTCTATTCTGTTACTTAGTCCTAGCAGGACTTCACTGGGATGTGGGGGCATGTGATCGATGTGGCTGGGAAACAGACCTTTCCAAAAGAGTCCTGTGTGAAGAAAACACAAGTTTGCTAAGTACAGGTTACCTTTTGCAAAATGGGTTTGTTGGCTTGCAATCTCCTGAACTGTGATGGATTGGTTTATGAGCTTTTTGGCATGCTTGGAGACAGGACTTTAGGCCAGTTGTCCTCTGTGTTTGAGCATCAGTGATGGAGGGCTGGATGACTGGCTGTCTGCCATCCAGTCTATAGAGTGTCTGCTCCCGCTGGAATGAATTCCTTTGGAACTACTGCACAGCTGGCTGAGTTCTGTGGCCCCTTATGGTAATCATTAACTCAAACTCTTGGACTCCCAGTGCTCTCCAAACCCACTGGGTAGAATCTAGGTGGTTTTTCAAACGCAGGCTAGAGAACTTGGGGTTGAGGGACTGAAGCTCCCCTGTTTTTAGATAGGTTTGAACAGCCCCAGTCTTTCAGGGCTCCCCACACTCTGTAGTCCAGTGTAGAAATTTCCTGTACGGGTTTTTCTGGGACTGCAGCATTGTAAAGCTCTTTTTAAGAAATGCATGCACATGTATAGGTTATTCTGTATTTAATTGGGGGGGGCAAGAAACATCTGAATCATTTAATTTTTGTAGCAGAGCTCTTAGGGATTGGTTTTCTTCTGCACCTTTTGCTGACTCCTGGTTCTGTCACACCCTGGCTATTCTTGCTGGGTAGCCTTTTCCTTTTAAAAGCAAGGCCTCGTACTTTTCTTCCCTTCCCACCTTGGGGCTTTCCATTGTGTCTGTGCTGTTCTTGAACAGGATTGTTACCTCAGAGCTGCTAAAGGTCTGCATGGCCATAGCGTGGTGCCTCCACTGGGGTCTGCAGGAGGCTGTTGGGGGGTTCGTGCTGCTCTTTCAGATATGCAGATATGATTCATCTTCTGCCATAAAAAGGCAGTTTTAAGTACACTGAAGATGGTACGCAGGGATTGTCATGTCAAGGGAACCATCAGTGTGATCGTTTAACAGGAGCTGCAAAGGCAAATGAAGAAAGACATGAATGCGTTATAGAGAGAACGGTACCCACATGTATAGGCAAATATAGGCAGCTTCCTTCATAGAGCTTTCTTTTTAGTTTTACTTTAAAAACCCCAAAACTATTAATGTTTGCCAGCACTTTATATTCTTAGTTCTTACTTCTGCCTAGCACATCATGCTGGCATTAACAGCAGAGTCCCCCGCTGTATCTTCGTTTTTGTGCTATTGTTCATACTGTGATACTGGAGCACTTCCTGCATATACGTGATGTATTTTGAATTTTTTAAAATTAGACTATCAGTACCTTGATTTTCCAGTTTGATTGCAAAGCAGTTGTTAGGGTGAAATCTAAAATACACTGTTGTGAATTCCCGTTCAGCGTTGTACACGTGTATGAGGTTTTGCTCTGTAAATGACATTTCAGAGTCCCTGCATAGTGCAGAATGATGTGAATAAAACAGAATTGGGCCTTTGTTGATACTTAATTTTTGTCTTCCCATCCCCCAGAACAAAGTGCAATCTATAGCATTTTAGTTAGCAAGGTTAGATTTAGTGCAAATATATATAAATGACAATTCCCCCTTCATGTGAGAGGTAACACCAGTGATTAAAGCACTTTTTACTCTGTTCTTTTCTTCCTTATGCCGTTTAGTGTAAATATATACAGCCTTATATATTTAGTTGTGTTGTATAAGGTCATATTTAGTTATTGAGATGAAAATGAGCAATCCCTTATCAATCTTCTCAGCAGCAGTTATGACAGAGCTGGGTGGACCTCAAAGCAGGTGTCCAAATACTGTAGAAAGTTAAGGAAGGCACTGGAAGTTCATCCTTCACCTTGTGGGCACTGTGAATATCTTCAGATGCTCAAATTGCTAAACTGGTTTGGACCCACCCCTCTGTGGAACTGAAAATACTGATAAGGTGCTCATGGCAAAGCAATTGCTAAAATTTCTCAAGTGTGATTTAAGCATGTCTTAAAATGACCAAAGGAGTCACATTTAAGTCACGCTTATATAAAGTGTGGCTTATACTTTTATTAAAAAGTGTATTTTCCTTGCTGTGTGTGATTAATTACTTTGGTACAGGGCATCTGAATGGGTTTTACTGAAATATTTAACCAGCTTAGGAAGGCATAAAATGAACTTAGCATAAAACTTGCTTCAGGAACAGTGTATTTTAGATTGTATATGGGGAGGTCATAGAGCTGATTTCTTCTGAAGTGATAGAACATTGATGTATTTTTGTATCGGATTTTTTTTTTAATTAAAAATTTCATGTTTTAAGGCATTCAAGTGTACAGATTTTTGTGTTGTTTCAAAACTAAAAATAATTTGTTTCCGTTCAGAGAATAATTGACGCCCTGGAAGAAGAAAAGCAGTTCCTGACCATGTCAATCACAGATTACCTGAGGGACTACCAAGAACTCCTGCAGGTGAAAGCAGGCCTCATCCTTGAAATTGAAACCTACAGGTAAGATTTCTGGTCACACTCTATTGTCTGGACAGAGGATAATTTAAATCCCTTTTTATAGATACGGGAGCCCCATTCATCCTCTTTCCAGCATTTAAAATGTAGACAGCGACTTTGGGAGTCTCAAGGCTCTAAAGCCAGTATAATCCATAGGAATCCTATTAACTTGGTACAAATATAGTGGTATGTAAGAAACCTTCTTAGTCCTGGTCAACTGGATATCAGATTGATGGGAATTTTTGGGGCAATATTTGGTTACAAGCCAAGGAGACAGTATCCCTAAATTGCAATCAATAAAACTTGAGGTTATGTAGTTGCCATCAACTTACGTGGCACATTTCATTGTTTAAATATGTTGATTAGTGACCACCTGCAGCATGGATGTAAGCAGTGAATTCCCCATCCTTGTTTCAGCTGTAGGATAGTGGGAACAAAGCAGAAAAGTCTGTTTGATTAAGTCCTGGCTTTCTCCATCCTTGATTTGTTATGAAAAACATGTTTAGGTCAAGTGGGAGATAACAGCAAATATCTCTGCTAATGAATCTTCAGGACTGTACACCTCTCTAGCCACTAAGTAATTGTGGGGTTGAAAAGCCAGAGTAATTCTCCTGTCTGGAGAATCATGAATGTACATGGCATAAAACTGATTTGGAACGAAAAAAATCCTGAACAACCCAAAACTGATGAACTGAAGGAAGATCCTTCCTTATTGTAAAGATCGGGTGTTTTTTCTACAAACAGCACAATATTTTCAACAAATTTCATTGAGATATTGATCTCCAAATACAGACACGTGCAATTCTTATTGAGCAAAGGGATCATTTGCAAAAATTTAATGTCAGGCTACCTCTGTATTTTTTTAAGGAGGCTGCCTCTGTCATTACCTTGTCTACATTTGGTGCATTATTCATATTCAACCTGTGTAAATAGACAGGGGTATTTCCAGTTAAATATGATATATGCTTCTGTGTCCTAAAGCATTAATTCTGTGTCCTGAGTGTCAACCAATAAGTCTGGATAAAGATAGCACCAGCTGAATTATGGGTGAGGTGTGCAGACTAAAGTGTGTGGACTATCAGTCCAATGATACATATGAAATTTAATTTTAGTTGCCCAACTGAAAATATGAGACATTTGAAAGAGTAACTTCTGAGTAGCTTGATAAAGAGTAGTGAGCAGAGAATGTCTGTCTTCATAAAAGAGCAACAACAGCCTGTTCAAGATGCCTTGAGAATGTCTGCAAGGAGGCACAGACCAAGGCTGGTTTTTGGATGAGATGAAATCACAAGCAGTGTGGGACAAGTGTTAAGTGACACTACCTTGATGTTTGTTGGTGGAGAGGGATCTCTGTGATCCTTGGAAAGCCAGTAGTGTCTGGAGCATTACTGTGGAAGTGGTAGCCAGTTGTGATCCTTATCTGGGTGTGTTAATTCTGTTAACTTTGCTAAAAAACATGACTCTTCTGAATTTAATCCCAGCTCTGTTGTTGACTTTCACTGTTGTCGTTAAACCTTCTCCCTCGGTTTATTCATCTGCAAAACAGGATTAGCACTGTCACAATAACAGAATTATCAGAGTTGTTTTGATGATTAGTATTCATCCAGAACTAGGAATGATAATGCCCAGATATTCAGTTGTTTGAAAACCTTGTAAACCCATGAAATTCTGGAGCTTCTCGGGAGTTGTGTCACTGATTATCTGAGCATTATTGGTTGGTCTAAGGATTCCCTGCCCTGGTTAATGAAAGGAGAACAATTCAGCATCACCTGGCACTGTGTTTGTCTTCCAATTAAGAAGCTCCTTAATCTGTAGGGTTTCTTCATCTGATGGTTTTGAGTACAACTTGTGTCACTGATGGCCTTGGCAAGGCAGATGTCAGTGGAAAGATGAGCATCTGCCCACTGAAGGTGATCTATAGATGAAAACAGAGAATGGGCCTTGCTACAGATCACAAAACATGCTAATGCCAGCAAACAAAATTCTTTTAAAGTATCAGGAGCTGGAAGGTGATTGTTCCGTGTTTTTACACTTATG
This sequence comes from Mohoua ochrocephala, assembly GCA_013398855.1. Classification (NCBI taxonomy): domain Eukaryota; kingdom Metazoa; phylum Chordata; class Aves; order Passeriformes; family Acanthizidae; genus Mohoua; species Mohoua ochrocephala. The sequence goes on from VZTA01027449.1 coordinate 55,479, forward strand.
CAGTTTTACCTATTCCCTTTTCTCTTATTCTCCCTTTATTCAAGAAAATAGTTCCTTCTTTCTTGTGTGTCTCTATCAGCCCTGCTGTGGGAGGGGACCCAGTCAGTCAGGTTAAGAAGGAGAATTCTGGACAGCTCATTCATGTACTTTTTCAAATCCTGTTTCTCTCCCAGGTCTTTTTAGCTGTGAAAAACAGGGCATGTGAACCCAGCTTCAGCTGGTTTTTACAGAGGGTACTGGCATATGCCCTCGCTTATGCATACTGGAAACAAAAGGCACCCATTCACACTCAGTCCAACGTCCTGAACTTTCCATGGAGAGGTTCCCACAAAGGCCCTGGCATTTCCTCTCCTCCTGGCCTTATAGGTTAAGGGTGTGGTAGCTGGTCTTGGAGCCTTCTTTGTACCTCCCACCCTGTGTTTTCTCCTTGTTTTACAACTCTTACAGTTCTGTTATAAGGTCAGTTCTTTCCATTAGTCACCATTGCTCCTGGAGTGGGAAGAAGGATCATTCTCTGCAAGGAACACCCTTCCTTAAGGTCCAAGTGTGTTTCCTCTCTGATTCTGCTCACTCTTCCTGCTCTGGGAGCTGAGATTCGCTCAGGAAGTGAAATATGTGTCTTAAGTGGATTTGTGAAGTTATACCTCATGGGAATCTTCATTCCTAAACCCTTTCCTCACTGCTGAAGTAAATATTTATCAAGTGTCTCACAGTTTTGTTCTGTGTCCTTGGAACCTTGCAAAACCGCGGCTACTTAGACTATGCTTAAGTTTTATTTCCAGAAAGAAGTGGTGGATTAGTCACTCTGTAAAACTCTTGATTTTAAAAGGAGTTAGAAAACCTGTCTAGGATCAGAATTCCTCTCCTTAGCTAGCAGAAACTTCTCTTCACATAGCAGAGGCTGCCCAGAGCCTGTTCCAATAGGTTCAGGAGGTTTTCTGTCCTCTCTAAAATATGTTGTTGTTGTAGGGTAAAATATTTCACTTCAAAATTCCAGTGTCATGCAAGTGTTCTGTTCAGGTTACCGCCCTGCATTCTGAAGCACCAAAGGCTACACAACTTTTTTCATTTCCATGGTCATTGTTAGGACCTCTGAACATACTTGCCAGGTGGACTTTCCAGTTGTGTTCTTCCATCAGCACTTCTGACCCTTTCCATGCCTGCCTCTCACAGGATCATCACCAGCATTAAGGTCCTCTGAGCTATTCACCACAGCTTTTTCAGTCAGTCTCATTATTTCCTCTTCATAACTTGTACCATCCAATAGGTCCTAGTCTTGTATTGGTTTTATTTTGAGAACCCACTGAGTTTTCAACACTCAGGGAATTTAACATGTGGTTACCTGCTGTTCTTCACACTCCTCGTCCTCCCATCCTGTGATGGAAAAAGGATGTGGAATGGCCTTGACCCTGCTTCCTGGAGAGGTGAGGTTTTTTTGGTAACTCCTTAGCAAATACCCAGCATAGAGAGGATGAATTTTTATGGCCTGCTGGCCAAGTGCCCTATGTGAGATTTTGGGTTTCTATAGTTGAAACAAAGTCACTGCTGTCCCGAATGACCATAATAACATTCGCACTTCATCCTTTTGTTCTCTCTCCCCACCCCAACCACTTTATCTCCTCCTCGTGCTGCTTTTATGGTGTGGTTATTTCTGTTGTCATCCAGCACAGGCTGATGAGCATGTCCCTGCTACCTTTAGATAAATGACATTAATAATGAGATGAGCTAATGGTGCAGTTGGATTATTTTCTGGTAACACTTAAATTAAGTGTTAACAAAATGGGAGCATATGTCATTTGGGGCCTGATTTCCAGGAAGTAGCTGACATGGTTATTATTTTAGAAGAGCGCTGCTTGGTGGAATGTTTTTTTTATTACTACTATGAGTGCTTAAAAGTTCATACAGTTGAAATTAATTCTTCAGGCAGTTTAAGTTTAAAAGCAGACCTCACCACCAAGAGGTTATCATTAGGAAAGGATGCAGAGAAACAGAGAAGCAAAATGACTTGCATAAACTCAAGCTATGGTCAAGCTGAGAAACACAACCCGAGTTTGCTGGCTCAGTACATTACACTGCCCTTTCTTGTGCCAGTTTATTAAGCCAAGCTCAGTTTAACATTTTCTTGGTTTTCTGATAAGCTTGAGGACATACTTATTATGAAGCGTGTCCAGTAAAATACTGATTCACTGTCCAGTTTTACAGAGGTTTCAGGAAGCTTTGCCTTTCACTTTCAGTAGTAATATTTCAGGTCCAGCTTTTCTGTGGGCTGCTGCCATTTGCCATATACAGTTACCTCCTGGAACTTATTTTTAGTGACTTCATACGTTGCTGCAGCAACTGAACAACTGTTGTTTTAACAGCAGCCAGAAATCCTTAGTCAAACTCCCCACATTCCTGCTTTCCTTCGTCATGGTTAACACTTTCACTGCCAGCTCCTGGGTGTGTTTCTGCAGCGTCACCACCAGCTTCTCTGGCATGTCTGTCAGAGCAATTTGTTTGGCACTGACTGGCTTCATCAGATCAGATGTTTGGTCTTGGGAGCATTATATGTGTTGAAGGAATCTAACTCCTATAAAGCTCCTCTTAACATGGAGAAAGATAAATTGCTTTTACTGTGGTTTTTTTTTGACTCACAAAAGAGAAGGAAAGATGCCCATCTGTGCCTGTTTTAGGTAGTTCTAAGCTGGCTTTTCTTCTGGATCTAGACAAATCCATGATGGCAAAGAAAACCTTGTTAATGATACTTTGCTAACGTCAAAGTGATCAGTCCTGGGAAGTGTGAAATGTACAGGTGATGCTTAAAACATCTGCTTTGTTAATTTTGACATAAAAGTCCAGCAGAAGTGTTTATACCCCAATCCTAAATGGCTTTCAGCTCCTGCCCCAGGGAGTCAGAAGCCTTGGCTATCACAGTCCTCCAGCCCTACTCTTGACAGCTTTGATGTTGCAGCTGTGTCTTATCAGTGCAAAACATCTGGCGTCCCCAAGCCCGGAAATGCTGAAACGGGTAACGGGCTGGTAGAAGTGACCATAAACCCCCCCAAGGTCCTGTGCTGACTGTAACATTCCCTTGCACGGGGAAAGAACCTGACACAGCATTTCCAGGCTGCTGGAATAGCACTTCCTGGAAGTTTGGGAGCTATTGGAGTGTCACTGCCAAAAAGAAGGAGAACTGAGGAACAGGGACAGACAGAGATGTCGTTAAAAGAAACCCAGCAGTTTCTGTCACGGAGAATTTTCCTAGTCCTCTTTTATGAAATGTGTTGGTGCTGATTTCCAATGGAATAGGAACTAAGAATAGTTAATTTAACACTGTAAATTGTTTCCTCCCAGCACTGTATTTGACAGTAGAAGTTACACTTTCCTTCATTTTTTATTTGAAAAGGATAAAACTTGCAAGTCCTGCTGTAACAGCTCCCTCAAATCTCACTGCACACCACCTTTACTATTCTGTTACAAACAGAAAGGGCTGCAAATATTTTTTTTCATTTTTGCCTTTTCTTTATAAAACATCTTGCCCAGACAAGCTGTGGCTGCCCCATCCCTGGAAGTGTTCCAGGCCAGGTTGGACATGGCTTGGAGCAACCCGGTCTAGTGGAATGTGTCAACTGCAGGATCATTGTTACAATGTCTAAGACTTATAAATGTAAAATATTATGCTTCTCCTTCCCAGTAGTTTAATGAAATGCCCTTTGTGTTTTGCAGAGCTTTGTTAGAAGGGGAGAGCAAGCCGTGGATTATATGGAGAGAAGAGTATGCAGAGAAATTGCCTCAAGGTAAAATACAAATATTAAAAAAATAATTTTGAATTAAATTAAACATAACTGGAAATTATTATTATGTTATAGTGTTCCTGAAGTATGTTTGTATGGGTGTATTGCAAAGTGAATATTGAATCAGTTTTGAGTGTTAATATTTTATATCAACATATTGCTGTTCTATATGAGATACCTTATAAAATCATGGCTTGAGTGGAGAACGTAGGGAGTGATGTTCCATAGCTCCAAAGAACTTTTGGATGCCCATAGGTCTTAAGAGAGTTTTGAAGTGTAAAGCAAGAGGTGTTTAACAGAACATGTAGTTAAAACCATGGAGTTCATCGTCCTGAGGCATTGTGAGTGTTAAAAAGTTCACGTGGGTTTAAAGAGATATTTTAGCAGAGTAATGAAAGACAAATCAAAGACTTACTAAACATAAAGATACCATTTCTATCTTAGGAGCTGCAAATCTCTGGAGGCTGTGAGAGTATATGAGGGAAGTATCACTATTTACTTGCCCTGTTCTAATACTCTTCCCTGTGTATCTACTCTTGGTCCCTGCAAACAGGATTTTAGATAAGATGGACCTTCAGTGTGACTTCTGTGGCCGTTGTTATTAATAATAGAATTAATCTGGGTAATACTTATGAGTTTAATAATATGGAGTCATTACTGTAGTCCCAGAAGACATTTGAAGGCTGTGTCTGTAGCAGGAAACTCAACAGGCTCAGGCCTAGGCTGAAATGCTCACACAGATCTGCCTTTGCTCTTAAATTATGGGTACTGTGCCTGGGTCTGGACAGCGCAGTTTGGGTCTGGACTAGCCAGTACTTTTGCAGACCATGCTCAGGCATATTCACAGAATAGGGAGCGAATTACAGGAGTAATTACAGAAATAATACAGGAAACACTGCCAAAAGTCAGGGCAGATGTGGTAGCTTTTCAGGAGTGGGAGATGTAAGCGGTGCAGTACTGGTTGGTCTCACTGTCAGAAATTCCTGGTACATTGTATTAATTTCTATAAGTAGAGCCTAAAAGGTTCTTTATTTCTCTCCCTTGTTGTGCTTTGTTGCGTGGCTGTTAAGGGTTGTATTTGTGTTTGCAGTTTCTAGTATGTGGTGGCAGGTGTGCCATTAAATGTCAATAGGAACTGAGAAGCTTCAGGCCACTTAGGCTAATGAAGCAAAAAACCCAGCCTACAATATTAGCATACATTATTTAATAAGAAGTTGTAAATGAACATCAGTATAAATACGAAAAGCGTAATTCCTAAATAAATGCCACAATACCCAGTAGCGCACAACAGGTAAAATTAGCAAGATCTTGCAACTTAGCAAAAAGCTTTGCTTTCAGTTTTAATCTAATTTATGCATAGGCTTAATTAACAGGCAAAACCTACAGGAATGCCTTTACAAAGCTCCACTGAAAATGAAGACGTTATTTCTTTCAAAAAACGTAGGACAAATTTTCTTAGTTCATGCCCTCTATTTGATAGTATTTTAGATGCAAGCCATTATTTTAATGCTTGGTTGCCTGTGCTCTTTTTGCAGATATTATAAACACTTCCTATAACTACACTGATATTTACTCTACTTATCAAGAAAGAAATAGAAATAAAGCTTCACCAGCTGCCAGGATCACTGATACTAGGCACAGAATGCCAGTGACAAATATGAGCAGTTCTGCACATTACTCAGCTCACTCCACGCAGTCTGGATCACACACAACAACGGGTGGAAGAACTTTTGGAAGGGATCTACTTGGTTCAACGTATCGCCCTTCAACAACTGTCACAAAGGATGAAAGAATTGTAACAGACCACAAAGAGCTAAGAACATTTACTCCAGACTACAGTAGCTGGAGAAGCACTGAAATGCAGCAAAAGAAGATTCCAGAAAGAAAGAAAACAGAAGTTACGACTTCATCCACAGTATCTTTTTCGAAAAAATCAGCAGATGCTGAAAGATCAGACAAGGACCACAAGACCGACGCTGAAAATACAAGAACAAAACCAGGCTTCACTAGATTTCCAGCTTATGAGCTGATTACCGATGCAAAACCATCTAAATATGAAGAAACTATAATTGAAACTCGGACCACACTAAAAGACAAAAGAGGAGGCAGCAAACCAGCTGAAGAGAAGACATCTCCAGTGAAAGAAAAAGATAAGCTGGAGAAACAAACAAAGGATGAGAAAAAGAAAACAGATGAGAAATCTTTTATAGAAGAAAGTGTCGATTTTGGGAGGAAGACTGAGCAGAAGAAATATATCCGTGAGGGAGTTCGCCAGGTGGTAACAGCGAGTGATATTTCTACCGCAAGAACTTTGCAAAGTGCATCAACCAAAAAAGATGCAACTGTGACCTCAGAATCAAGAAGCCAAGAAGTCATTGAGGTACCAATCAGTATTGAAAGGCCTGCTCCTGACAAAGAACCCCAGAGAAATAAAGAAGTACAAGGAGTTAGAACTTCCATAGGAAGAGAAACAGATGACCATGTGACTCAGTCCGCCGAAACTCGCCAAGTGAGGATTTCAGAGGCAGAGTCCAGTCTGGAAGGCGAAGAACAAGTTAGGGATGGAAGCCATAAAATGGGAACTCTGCCAACTGAAAGCATAGCAGAGAATATTGTTACTGACATTCTTAAAAGTTTCACACAGTCTTCTAGTTCACAGATGTCAACAGACACCAAAGTGACCTATTTCAATAAGAAAGAACAAGAAGACGAAGGGAAAATAAAGACTGAGTTCACGGTGCAGTCCCAAGTCCAAGAAGACGTAGATATTTCTGATAAAGGGGGCTTAGGACATCTATCAAACCAGGATGTTAGAAAAGTGATTCGAGAGGGCGTTGAGGGAACGCCTTCCAAAGAGGAGATAGAGGATATTGTACATCATGGCCTGAAAGGAAGCGAGAGTGGAAAGAACGTGTCTGTGAACGTGGAGATCGTAGAGGAGCCACTGGATTACACCGCTGATGAAAGGAGTGATTTTTCAACACCTTTTGAAGTAGAAGAAGTGGAGGATTCATTCCCTGAGAGAGAGAGGCATTATGGTGAAGAGGAACAAAACATCACCTTCACATACGAAGATGTCAAAAAGAAGAAACCACGCCATGAGAGCTTCACTCGTGTGGAAGAAATAACCGAGGAAGATGACTCACCTATTGAACAGAAATACTTTGTATCTGTTCCTGATGATCATCCTATTATTAATGAAAAAGACGATGACTCAGTATATGGGCAAATTCATATTGAAGAAGAATCAACTATTAAATATTCTTGGCAAGATGAATTTTTGCAAGGCGCACAAAGTAAGAGAGAGGAAGGTGTGAGCTCTCCGGAAGAAACCTATAAAGTGGTAGGGGAGGAAGCGAGTGCCCATATTTTGAAAGAGCATCCTGAAGGTGAAAGATCCCATGTTGAATCCGTTGTTATTGAAAAAGAAATTAAAATTCCCCATGAGTTTCAGACTTCGATAAAGGGGCTTTTATCCAAGGAAACGAAGGACCCTAAACATCAATTGAAGGAAGCTTTGGAGCAGTTGGAGGGCAGTCTCCCAGAAAGTGTGAAAGAGGAGCTCTCTGCATTAACAAAAGACAACAAAGTTGACGCTAGTAACTTGGCATTTGATATCAAAAAAGTTGATCAGAAGGAGGAGGGGGGCTTGGTGACAATTGTTGCTGAAGTCAATCTGTCCCAGACCCTTAATACTGATGAATTTGATGTAGATCAGCTTGGTGAAGTAATCAAAAATGAGAAGGAGAAGGCAACAATACACTCCCTGAAGAAAGAGAGCTTGGATAGGAGCAACATAGATGTTTCTTCCCACGGTGATAAATACACTCCTTTGGCTGACCAAGAGATCTACAGCTCATCCACGACGAGGCGGAGTGGTGGCACTGGATATCACACCACTGAAAGAGTTGTTTACGACGGTTCGGTTTCAGATTATGGAGAAGCCTCTTACTCGTCACAATCGGCTGATGAGACCAAGTCCCAGAGGCGTGTCAGGGTTGGCCCAGCAGAAGTCCAGAGGTTTGAGCAGGTCCTGTATGAAGGGCCTGGTTCTGAAACACTGGAGCTCAGTGCTGCAGAAGATCTTGTTCAGAGAGAGGGACCGTCCGAGTTCAGCCAATCTGTGAGGCATTTTAAACTGGGCCCCAAGGAAATCCAAACCACCGAACAAGTCATTTATACAGGCCCCATTACTACAGTTGTAGAAGAGATCGATTCTGGAAATATTTCTCAGAAGGTTTCAACAGACTTCAGCAGGGCCACAAGACGTGTCACAGTAGGATCAAGGCAAGTGACTGAAGAAGTCTCTTTTGAGGGGTCGGGTTCGGACTCTCTGGCACTCAATAGCTCAGATGGCCTTTCCCAGGCTGAAGGGGCTGTGGATGTCAGCAGATCAATGAGGCACTTCAGGCTGGGCCCAAAGGAGGTTCATACTGAGCACGTTATCTTTGAAGGACCCATCTCTGGTAAAGTGGAGGTCAGCAGCACGAGGGACTTCTCACAGGCAGAAAGTTCAGTCAGACAAATCCAGCTGGGTCCCCAGGGCTTTATGACAGCTGAAGAGATCATCTACCAGGGGCCCGTCTCTGAGCACGCAGAAATCACTGAACTGGAAGATCAGACCCTTTCAGGAGGCTCAAGAGCTTACAGGCACGTTAAAATAAGTCCTGCAGGAACTCAAGCTGAGGAAATAATCTTCACAGGACCCGTTGCTGGGGTGGTGGAAGATCTTTCACAAATAGCAGAGTCATCTGAGAGCAGCAGGTCTGTGAAGCATGTCAAAGTAGGCTCCAGGGAAACAGCTTACACTTTCCAAATGGATGTTTCCAATCTGGGTGGAGTATCCGCAGTGAAGAGTGGAGAACAGCAAGTGGCAACGCTGGTGTCCAACAAGCAAGACCCTTCTGCTGGTCAGCCACAGGTTATCGTTGAAAGCGACCAGCTTGCAGAAAATGAAAATACAAGAAGTGGCTACGTTCTCTCCAGTTTTTCCCAAGATCAGGGTGAAAAGGTGGTGGAACAGTCATTTTCTGATAAAACTGTGCAGTTGCAAAGAACGGTCGACCAAAGGTCAGATACTTCTGAAGGGAAGAAAGTCGCTTTTGTCTACCTGGACCATGAGGAGGAAGATGATGAGGATAATGATAACGATGGACAGTGGTTCTGAAAGGACTCTGTGATGAAGCCTACGTAGCAACTTGTTTATACGTATTTTTTATTATCCTTTTTTTTAAAGAGAAAAAAAAGGGATGGGGAAACACTCAGACTATTTAGATTATAAATGGTGGACTGAGAAGTATTGAGTTTAAGCCTCTATTCAGCACATTTTATTTTATTGGAAATTTTATTTTTGGGAGAGATCGTGCTATTAATATTTTTTCCCCGGAGTTCTGTGCCTAATACTTTCAGATTTTTCCACCCATAGAAACAGGAATTTGCTACTGGGGAATTCAAAGGATTCTATTTTTTTTGTTTGTTTTATAGCACATCAGCTATTAAATGTGTGCTTGAATAGGACTTTCAAAAATTTTTTTTTTCTTAATACTGTATTGTACTTGGTTACTACAATACTACTATGCAATTCTATTTAAATCTCAAGCTACTAACCACGAATTTAACAGAATATGAGAATAATGAGTGGTAGTAGCTGATTTTCAGTTCCATTTCTGTGTACTTATATGCAATACCTAATGAATACATTATAAGAGACAGTTATTAAAGCTATAAAATTAAATATGATCCTGTAGGATCAAACTAAGCCTAGCAAGAATTGACAAAAGTGATATTATTTGTATAGCTTGAATGCAGTGCAAAAAAGAAAGAGGTAACACTGAGGGAAGAATTTCTCACAGTATTTCAGGTGAGAAATAGTGAATTTTATGGTTAGACAGTAGTATATTTAATATCTCTAAAAAGAAAACAAATTTAAAAAGTAGACTGGATAGTGTTGCCACTGAGGTAAGGAGAACTCCTTACAGATTCAGTGGCTGTGCACATTAGTAACCTCAACTTATTTTGCAGTTTATGGGTTACCTGATACTAGGTATTGCTAAAGGTAAGTGTGAAGTGTCAAACATGATTACATAGTGCCTAATTTCCTAACACAGTGAAATTAGCTGATATGTGTCCTGTTAGAAGGAGACTTTTACAAATGACATTGGTGACACTTATGATCATTGTGTGTCAGCTCATTCCCAGATAATCCTTTGTTTACAAACAAGATGTCCTTTTCAATCACTCCCCCTGCAAACCCAACCTGAGATTTGAATTTATTTTTTTCTTCCTTTTTTTTTTTTTTTTTTTTTGTGTGTGTGCATGTAACACATGCCTCAGGCCAAAGTTGCCTTCTACTTAAATCGTTTGCAAATAAGCTAATTTCACTTGGATTGCACATTGGTTGAATGAAGGACATAATTTCACTTTATAATTCAGTGACTTTATAAGTTCAGCTTGGAAGCCAGCACAGCACCACAGGCTGGACTGACCCGGGCAGTGCTGGCAGGAGCAAAAATAGCAGCCAAAATATTGTCACTGGGGAAAGAAATACCATACTGGACACGTATGGAAGTAACAAACAGAGGTGAGAAGCTGCTATTTCTGCACACACACACACACACAAACACTCACTCACTCACTGTGTCCCACCTCTGCAGAGCAGACACACACCTGGCTCTGGGTGGCTGAGCAGCACCAGCCCGGCGGGTGCTGACTCCCAGATTTTTTCCTGTGGTTATGTAAACCTAGTTTTGTGTGTGCTGATCCATATAAGAATCCAGTTAGACTGTCTTAGTCTGGCATGACTAGTCACTTTTCAGATTCCTTACTATTAACAGAAGTAGATTTCTCAAAGCTGACTGCTGCTTTATACTATGAATGTAAATGCAAAGCTGAGGAGAAGCTCCATGCTGACTGACATATCCTGCTCTTTCAGATATGGGACAGTTTAATCCTTGTGTGCCTTAGTTACTAAGTTTAAAACTGTACAAAGCTATTAATGTTCCAAAGAGTAACTCATGAGGTTTGTCTGCACTGCAGAATTTTCTGAGTGTGTTCCTCATTTTGTCTGGAATCATTTGTTGAAATTAGAAGTTCTACCAACAGCTGGAAAATGAATAGGAAACCGAGTTGTGTAGAAGCACTAAAGGCATGTAATCTAAGCTTATTTATACTGTTCACTGTGTAATAGATTATATTTTTTTCAAAATTATTCCTATATGGTCGGAAAAGATCTTGTGCTTCCATTTATAAATAGGATGTTAATTATCGTAATACTTCTAATCTCATCCTATACTTTTGTTTCCTTAGTTGACTGTATGATTTTAAAGGTGGCAACATCTCTGTGTTTAATAATCATGTATAAGCCAGAATTTTCCAGCTAGATGCCTTCCTGCCAGTAATCAGATTCTGTACTTCGAGTATCAAATAACTGCATGAAGGAAGAAGTCAGGTCTGTAGTAAACAACAGAGGTAAAAATAATGAATGTAAGTTGTCTTGAAATTTTATTCAAGACTTACCATTCTCCGTAAAACAGATACAAGGATATCTGCAGAAAATATATTTAGCAACCAACAAAAAGCTACTTACACTGTCAAGCCCATTTATTGATACATTGTGGCATCTTTGACAAAGGTGCTCCTTAGGAACAGTGACGCCAAAACTGTTCTGTTTATCTTCACCTGCTCAGAGGATTATAATGTCAGGTGAGGGAATAAACCAGTGAGGAGCAAATGATTCATAAAATGTAGGTGCCCTTAGCACTGAAGGATTAAAAAAAAATAATTAAAAATCAGTATTGTTTCTACTGAGGCAACAACAGCTCTTTAGAAATTCCTTTGCACATCATTGTCAGATGCAGTAGGTTATGCCCAGATACATTTCCGTTTTGACTGTCTGGAGGAAAAATTTGTTCAGTGTATTCTGTTTCTATTTAAGAGCAGGATTTTGATCAATTATTGGGAAGCTGGGTTATTGTAGAGAACTGGAAATGTGCATTAGCATGGCGTTAAAAAGATTTTAACATTTCAGGCATAGTTCCATTGTGTGAAGAAAGGCTGTGAAAACAAAGTTGCCTCACATATAAAGGTTTAAGATTTAAAAAGGTTTTAATATAAGCAGCCCATTTTCCACTTAGTTCTCATTAACCTGAGACATTTAGACATAACGATAACTTTTGGATAATTCTACCTTCAGACAACAAAGTGTATTTAGGTGGACAGTCACATCCTGCAGGCCCCGTGGCTGCATGTGCAGAACTGGGGCTGTAGGTACATGAATTACTAATGAGAGCAAACATAACCTGCTCCCTGGTGTACTAACTCACCCTAGGTGATCACTTTCTGCATAAGAATTATATCCTGTGGCTGAGAGGATTGGTGGCACACCCTCAGTCAGCATGCACTTCGGAAGCTTACTCATATTACGCTTTTCATTAAATAGAAATAAAAACTTTACTGCTGAGTTTGGATTAAACAAAACGCTTTTCAAATATGATTAGTATTTTGGGGGGGGGTAAAAACTACGTGTTTCTATGCTGATATAGATCAGAAGTGGGACACTGTTTTTCAAATGTGTAAACCACTGGTCTAGGAAGCAAATAGAGCATAGAACATAAAGAAAGATGTGTGAGATAGCGAGAGCTCTGTGCTGGCTGATGTTTGTGAACAGCAGGTGTTTCAAAAGACGGTAAGAATGTTGAACCTGGGTTTGTTGATGTCAGCTGCGTGAAACTTTGCAGGCAGCTTGTGTTCTGGTCATTTGCAATGAAACTGCGTTTTTGTGGTGGTCTAAGCTTTGTGATTTTACACTTTTTCACTCTTGAGTATTAAACAATGAAAATCAACGCAGATGTTTCTCTTTCTTCCTGTCTGATGTTTTAAAGGCTGCATTGTCTAAGAAAAAGGACTTAATGTGTCTAAATACCTTGCTCTCAGGCTGAGTTAATTCTGGTTCAAAGAATGAACCTAATTTTTCTTCCAGCAAAGATTCACCCCTTTCAGGCTGATAATAAAAATGATGGCAGAACATGGCATATTCCTTATTGCAACTGCACACAGCACGTGTGGACCAGCAGTGGTTCAGGAGTGCCACAGGTATTGGGAGAGGCAGAGTGTAAAGCAACACGGAAGGTGCAATTCCCCGAGTTGTCAGCATCATAGTTGTCCTTGGATCCTGGCAGTTGACCCAGGTAGGTCTCAACTTTCACCCTTTTCTAGCAAAGAAAACTGTTTTACACACATTTAAACCTTTAATGGAAAAGAATGTGTATGTATAGATACACATATATATATTTAAAGGGTACCTCTCAATGTACTGTAAAGTTCATTTTTCTCTTTAACCGCACCTTTGATTTGTAATGAAAATATCACACCTTTAACCCAGTTTTCTCTTAATTAAAGAAATGGGTCAGAATGAGTTTTTTATGTGAAAGAGTGAGACTTTCTGAAGAGATCCTCCATTTTTAATACACTGAGAAAAAAGCGCACGGTTCTCCATATCTTGCAAACCAGGGAAGAAAGTATCTGAAATTACTGTCTAAATCACAGCATAATCTGAAGGTGGTTAAGTGATCAGCAAAATAGTTTCCACTGAAAATGGCCTCGGTCAGAAAAAATATGTTTTCAGGCTCTATTAAGTGAAGCAGTATTGCTGTTAAAACTCTCAGTGGTGAAGATCTGACTTCTCTGAAACTCGAAGCGTTTCTCTGAGCAGTAAGGAATGGGACTCACAGTGGGTTGGTTTCAGTACATCAAGGTTTCAGTTTCCCGGTTTTGACACACTTGTCAGTTGTGATAACTTTTTTAAAATGCACTGAAAATATGGGGGTGTCTCAATATTAAATTCTGAAAAGGAGAGTTTAAAATTAAATGGAAATAAAAGGTGTTTGTTAATACTCCAAATTTAAATAGTTTCAAAGGTAAAACTCTTTTTCCTGATGTATCTCTGCAACCAACAAAATAACAAGCAACCTGCCTAAAGAACAAAGAAAAGTTTCTTCAGCTAGGAAAAGCTGTGGTTTTTGAAAGATGTTATCTCCAGCTAGTGGTTATCACAAACCACTGGTACTGGTTTTGATTTTCATTTCCAAATCACAATGCAAAGTTGGCGTGGCAGGAATTTACTGCTGGAATCAAACCTGCTTGTTCAACTACAGACTGTTCTTCCAGGTGAGAAAGTTAAGAGATGCTGAACCCTAATACTAGGAAGAAGTTGCTTCACATTTTATAAACCTGATAGGAAAAGCAATACACTGTAATCAAAATGCTTCTGACACGCTGAAATTTCTATTTTCCTTGTATTTGTCATGATGTGATTTGATTGATCTGTCAGTAGTCAGAAGGAGACTCATGGTGGGTTGGTGTTTCAGTGTATTGGTCTGTCTTACTTGACTTTTGCTTTGTCAGCCTTTTAGTGGCCCTGCGAAACAGGCAGGGAGGTACAGGCTGTTGATTATTATCAGCTCAAGGTTTTTTGCCACTTTAGTTTAGTTTTGCAGAGTGTGCCTGTAAGAGACCTAGCTATTTAATACAATTTTTAAAAAAGACAACTTCTCTTCATATTTGAAAGCTGCTGCTTTAGATTGGTTGAATTTTCTCTTAATTTTGGCTTTACTTTCACTTAATGCCATTGCTTCATCCTGTGAAAACACAGAGATGCTGTATGACCACCTCTGCCACTATTTGCTGTTATCACTTAAGCAGAGGAATTAACCAAGAAAATCAGTGATGGCAATGGTGGCACATAATCAAATCTCTTCAGGCAGCGGCTGCTAAATCGGTGACACATCTGACATTTAGTGGAGGAAAAAGCCTGAGGAGTGAGTGAGCAATCTGAGCTGCTGCCCGGGGAACTTTCCAACAGTTTGACTCATCTGTCTTTTCCGTCAAGCATTTGTGTGACTCCTGTGCCTAAATATCTCTGAGAAGTGCAAAGGAATAGGGATTCTAACAGGATGCAAGAAGATGCTCAGCCAAGAAGGGATCTAATTAAAACCTCGCTCTGAATATGTCAGTGGTTTCTTGAGTTGCTGTCAGTCCTTTTTTGTGTTGTGGGTGCCAAATGAGATTTGGCAGTGAAGGTAATACAATGTACAATCTATGATACAGATTTCTTAGACTCTCACTGGAGTAAACTGAGAGAGAAAATTCAAATATATGTATTTTCCAATAGTATATACAGATGAAAAATAGTGTTAACTCTGAGTAATACAGTTAGTCCTGTAATTGTAGAGTAATGCCTTGACATCAGTTTTTGCTAAACATCTGTTTCTTTGAAGAGGGGAAGGGTTAAAGTTTGGAATTCCTATAACCTAAGAACTGCCAGCATTATACAGATGCTGTAATGCTAGGTAAGCTGCACCTTTGCAGAATTTATTTATTCCATAAGATCCCATCCAATTGCATGGTAAATAATTTGGTTGATTGGATAGCTGGCAATCTATTCTGTCCTTGTGTGAACGAGTAGTTACATATAATGTACAGAATTAGCAGGTATTTTTTTCTGTATTATGGGTATTAAATCATTTTTCTGAAGCCTTTAATAGAAATAATTCTAACTTTATACAGATTATTAGACAATTTGTATACTGGGAGAGGGAAAAACAAAATCTTGAGAAGGAGGGGTAGGAGGACTTTGCCACATTTTTGTGCCACTCTCCAGACCGAGCCCAGGGGACCCATGGCAGCGTTTCAGAGCAGGTTCTTTGAGCGGGGCACTGACTGAAGCTGCTCTCTGCTAAAGCCCTAGGGTGAGCTTCCAGTTTGCTTTTTACGCTGAAGAGCCAGAGCGTTTGGCGTGCTCACACCTACATCTGGAAAAACTTCCATTGAAATGGTTTCCAAAGAGCTCTGCTGGAAACTACCCCGGCAGCTGCTGATACAAAGCAGAATGGGCTGTTAGAGCAGCCACAAAAGCAGCCCATGCTGAGAGACCAGCCTCGCTTTTTGAGTCCTGAATTGGGCAACTTTTGAGGCGTGGACTCGGCTTTGCAAGTTCTGTCTCTTTGTTAGATGATGCTGCTCGGCATCAGATGAGTTATTGCACAATTCTCATTGAAAAATCTTTCTCTAAAATTGGTCCGTTTAATAAATCTTTTCCAGTTAGACCAGTAACAGCACATTATTGTGTAGATTAGTAGAATGTTCCTGCAGAAGGAAAAGATCAGCTGCTGAGCAATGTAATGGGGAAAAAATCTAATTATTACAATGGTCTGTATTCTTTTAAAAACTGAAGTGAGCCATAACATCTCTTAGACTGCTTCTATTTTGAAGGTAAAGACTGCACTTCCATAAAATCCATCAAACTGCTTTAATATTTGTGACAAGTGATTGCTACTTTGCATACTGAATTTACCAAAGAAGGAAGGACTAGCAGGATAATTGCTTTGTTTTAAAGAAGGAAAATAACCAAAATATAAAACATTATGTTAATTCTTTAAAGGGAAATGTAACACCACCCGGTTTTTCTGTAATAACTAATTGCCTGTCTTGCACTGTGGTTCAACTCAGATGAAATAGCATGGCAATAAGTTAAACTTGTGTTATAAAATCTACATTGGAGATCTGCTGTTTATATTTTGTGACCCCAAATATGGCTTTGCTTACTTGTAGCTGAAAATAGATTCACCTCATCTGAGGCATGGGGATTCACTTTAAGTGTACATTAATGCTAGAGGGGAAAAAAGGCAGTAAAACTGTGCTAGCATTCCTGAGTGGATCTAGCTCCCTGTCAGAACAAAGTCATAAGGTTCTGTGATAAATGTATTCGTTTTCTCTTTTCTGGAAATTGAGGAGAAGGACATGCTTGTTATTACAGTCAATCCACTGAGTTGCTAAATTTAAGTACAATGTTACCTGTAAAGCAGTTGCTGGCAGTCCAGTCAATATATTGATGACTTACTGATCCCTCCTATCCTGACACAAATACCTTTCTGCTTGGGGAGAAAGGCAAAGCATGCTTTTGAGCAACTGTTTTAATAGGGTGTGACTCGTAAAGAATGGCTCATACTTGAGCCCTAGTCTCATGTCATTAAAATAAATAAATGGGACATTAACTTGCAGGAGATGATCAAACACATCATCACGGAACCCAGCAACTCCCTTTTAGGACTTGAATAAGATTGCAGAGATTAGTTTTGGAAGGCAAGCAGAGGCATCCCCTCTTCTTTTGTCTCGAAACAGAGCAAATATTTTGTGGTATCACAAATAAAACACTTGCTGCTGGCAAGAGGGCAGGGGAGGAACCTCCCAGGATCAGTGCTGTGAGCCACCAGCCAAATTCACAAAATCATTGAACCACAGAATATGCTGAGTTGGAAGGGAAATTCCCAGGAGTGTCGGAGACTCTGGCAGATGGGCCCTGTCACCTGAGGAGATTGCCCTCAGTGATCTGCCACCAGCTCTTCTGCATCAAGGACACCAGAAGGGGACAAACGCAGCTCCTTGAGCTTCTGCTGGTCAGTCACGAGGTCAGTATGAGCTGAGAGTGACACAGGGAATGGCCAAATTTCTGCTCAAGCCAGAGAGCTGGCTGGGAGTGCTGGATCCCAGCGGATGGGCACCTTCCCTGCTGCCCTGGCAGGAATCTGCTGGCCCAGTCCTGGGCACCGATGTTCTGACTGGTGCCTGCTGGTGGCCACCATGCCGTGACTCACGGCAGTGTCCCTCTGGGAGAAGAGCAGCTGCCTCCCACCATGGCAGAGCCTTCCTAAGTGCTGATGGAGTAGGAAATAAGTTACACACAAGTTAATATCAGATGGCAGACCTGAAAAGCGTAACTTTTTCCATGAGTTATGGCCTGCAGATGCCAGCATTGGATCCTCCAGCAGAGTCAGCAGCAGCTACAAATAAGGGATTTATCTTCACCGCCTGCTTTTGCGCTTCCCTGGTTCTGTGGATGACTCGGATGAGCCAAGTTCCTGTTACTGAGATGAAGGACCCTGGCTCATTACAGAGGCAGCCAGAGTAAGATGTGCCAAGGTATAAAATGCCTATCTGAAAAGCATCTTTATAGCACTGCCAGCTCTCCAGCTAATGGTTGTACCTGCTTGGGTTTCATGTGTGCTCTATTTGTGTGCCCTTCCAGCCACTCCCTCGCTCCCTGGCGTCCCTCTGTCTTGGGTACTTCTGGGCTGAGATCCCTGCATGGAGCCGGGCTGATTCCCTTCTTTCAGCAGCAGAGTTGCTTTTTGTGAGGGAAACAGTGACCAAAACACTTAACTGGTGGTCAGAGAAGAGAGGGAAAAATGCCAACTCTTACTTGAGCTATTTAGCTTCATTTTCTGTTATGAAAGAAACTGAAAATAAATCCTACTTATTACAGAATCTAAATCTTCCCTGCATGTGACCTAATCTTAAATGATCTAAGTTAAGGCAGGACATGAGTACGTAAACCAGATGTGCAGGACAACATCAGGTGGTGTCATCTCAATTTCTTCATTCTAACACAGAGTAGCCATTAAAAAAACAACAAACAATCAAACCAAAACCAACCAAACAAAAAACCCACAATCCCTCCAAAAGTTTGCTTTCTGGGATTTAACTT
The DNA here is from genome assembly GCA_013398855.1 of Mohoua ochrocephala. Taxonomy (NCBI): domain Eukaryota; kingdom Metazoa; phylum Chordata; class Aves; order Passeriformes; family Acanthizidae; genus Mohoua; species Mohoua ochrocephala. The sequence goes on from VZTA01027449.1 coordinate 73,791, forward strand.
GGATAGGTAATAGTTTCCTGTGTTTCTGCCAACTTGCTTTTGAAAACTGCCTCATCCAAAGCTGGCTGAATAGAGTGAAGAGTTGGCCATTGTCTTCTGAATTCCAGTTTGGGACTGTTATTATTATCCTTAAACGTAATCCAAATGTATTCACCAGGGGTTTTGTCTTTAAATTTTCTGTCCTAATATTTGCAAAATACAGCATGTGGAGAAATGCAACTAAAGTCTCTGTTAGGAACAAGAGAAGCAAACTGGGACTGACAAAGCAAATGTCTGATTGTGAAACTTTGCTGCTGTGGAAGGGCTCTCTCCAATTCAGTGTGAGGAAAAAGAACAAATTATTGCCAAAGTTTCTCCTTTTCTTTGTATTTTCTTTCTTGTGGTTCATGGTAAGCTGAGTAGAAACACAGTGTGTATGGAAAAACTATGGAAAAACTAAAAACAAACAGAGTGTATAGATAGTCAGTTCAATTCTTGAATTACATCCAAAAGCATCCATTAGGAATTAACTAAATATCAGGTAGCAATCTTTAATGCTAAAAGATGCTGTTTTCTCAAATAGATTTTTTTTTTACTATGGGTTTGTTTAAAAATGTAACTCCAATAATCTATTTTCTAATTTTACTTTGAATTGTTTGAATTTTATTTGAATTTATTTGAATTGTAAATTTACACCTGAATCGTTAATTCAAATGTTGTTAACAAGCAGCTCTGCTGGGAATCTGAGTGAAACACAGTGTAGCTCTTCATAACAGTGAAAAATAAAGTAATTTGCTGTTCTTCACTATAAATGGTATAAATTACCTATTGCAAAGGAAAAAAAGCAAGTCCAGAGGTTTAGCTTTTAATAATAAATCTATAAATAAACAGGATGAGCAAGTTAAAAAATTTAAGAACTTCAGAATATTTAATGATTTCATTAGATCAAGGTGATAATGCCGAATTCTTTATTTTTACTAGAATGTTTTTGTCATGCTGCTTTAAAATGACCTCAGGATGAAAAAACGCAGAGTAACTGATTTCCTTCTGTTAAGTGAAAGAATCAAAGGAATTTCCCATATAAATTCTTTGGGGTTTTGCTCAGCAATTGCCCATAAAAGAACATGTTTCAGGATTTCTCCTTTCTGCTCTGTGCTGTCCCTGCACCCTCAAAATTGTGACTATTTTATGTTTTCTCTGGAATGTTAAATGCTTTATTTGCCTTTCAGCACCTTTCAGATCATCTTTTCCCTTCCTTCTGGGAAAGTTTAAGGGCAGCAGGTAGTTAACAGCTGATCTTTGAAAGAGGTGTTTGTAAATTGTGCTTCATTTTCTGAAACACAAATTATTTTTCCATCTACCTCTGATATCCCATTTTTCTAACGGAAAATGAAGGTGAGAAATATTTAACTTTGTCCTGTTCAAAAGCAGGTCATGGAATGGTTACTGCTTTCTGTGTTCATGTTACTGAGGAGCATTAAATTCTGTTCTTGACTCATAAGTCACCCAAGATCCAGAGTCTTGTTTAGAGCATTAGCTCACCTTGCAAAGCTTTGGCATTTGGGCCAGTCTGTAACTGGTACCTCAGGGGGAGCTATTTTAACCTTTCCTATAATCACTGCTCACCACCTGGTGAAGCCAAGGAGCTCTTTCTCTCATTTTAGGGAGGTGCTGTGCAGGTGGAAGGAACTCCTGCAGCTCCTGAGAGCTCTCTTAGTGCTGTGCATGGCAGTTCAGCTCCGTAGGAAGGGGTCAGTCACTATTCCAGCACTCTGTGACACTTGGACATATAAATACATACATCAGAAGTGTCTTTCTTGTTTGTTCTACTCAGGCACAAGCTATTTTAGGCTGACATTTTCCAACCAGGCCTGAGGGAGTTAGATGTCTGAATTAAATCCAGTTTGACTGATTTGGACATCGAACATCTCCGCACTGAAATCCTGCTGATAGGCAGTGGGACTGTGCTAAAACAACATTATTAGCTCTTCAGTCATATAAAAATATACATCTTGATCTCATTTTTTTCAACAGAATGGCCAAATAATTGAATTATGAGTGCAAATACAAGAATTGAACCTTGGGATAATATTTTTCTAAGTGAACGTGTAAGATGTACGTGCACTGAAAGTGAAGTGTCCATAGAGTTAAAACCACTTAGCTATTTTAATTTGGAGATGATATAAGCACTTGCTGTGAAAAGACTATATTCTTGTTGATTTAAGTATGTGTATTTTATTGAGTGACAAGCAAGTAATTCATTGCGGCTGTTTCTTTCATGAAAAGGAATCTTTTTAGATTGTCATATCAAAACCTGTAATACCCTAATTTATATAAAAGTTTTTAAGGAAAGTACTAATGTGTTTAGCATAGCATAAGGGATGATATAAATTGGGAAAGTTTGCAGCAAATAGAACTGAATCCAAAATGACTGTGCCCACGGGCCAAATCTGCCATGGAAATTCAGCCTTGTACTGGCCTGGGACAACGGCAACATGGGGAAGAACAGCAGAGTTAAAGAACTCTCCCTGCCTTGTGCACACTCTGTGCAAATGCTCTTTAAAGAACACAGTCTGGAAGTGGCTCAAGCGTTGAAAAGCAAAGAGGGAAACAATTCCTAACAAGGCTGCCTGTGTGCAGCTCTGCTGCTGGTATCACCCTTGGAAGGTTTACACTGAAGTGCTCTTTGCCTCACAAGCTACTTCAGATTAATATCATTTATGGGAAGAGCTGTAAACAAAAGGAAAATGTCTTGAATGCTTTTCAGCGTTGGGGAGAAGTGTTATTATAAAACTCTGACACCAGCTGCCACCCTGGTAAGGCTAGTCTGCCTCAGGTTATCATTTTGCCACCCAACGCAGTAGAAAATAATGAGACTGTAATCCTTAGACTTCCCCTCTCCAAACTGATTGTGCAGAGTTGAAATTAAAAAAAAAAAACAACAAAACAAACAGAATTTGTCTGATATAGCTGTTTCTGCAGTCATCTAAACCTGTACAAGCAGTTACCCGGTACAGCCTGTAAAACTTGGAACTGGGAGAAAATGTCCTTATCCTAAAGACTTTGGGGAGATGATTGCTTGTGGTCTGGGTGTCTTTGGAGTGTTAGGAAGTCCAATAGAAATAACCATAAAATGAGAACCTTGATCAGTGACCTCAGAATGGACATCTGTGCCCTTCTTTAAATGAACTGAAATTGAGGATGGGTGATGTTGCCAACATATTCTACCTTAATGTGCTCTATCAATTTCTCTTCAGGGCAATTCAATTTCAATTTCTAAAGCCCTGAATGGTCTGAGAGCTGGTTTACCTGTGTGATCCCCTCTCATCAGCAATGTTACAAAAGTCAGGACATTTCTTTAATGTCATCTACAAATGACTGTCTTTTGGAAGTGATGATAAAAATCTTTGCAAAAGTTCTCACCTCCGGGAATGATATTCCAAAATATTCTCAATTTTTTCATGCTCCTTCTTCAGTCAGCCCAAGAACAGAAGGATGATCGGTTTGTAAGGACTTTTCTGGCTGCAGAAGAGCAGTGGCTTTTCTTACCCTTTTAAGGAAGTTCTCCCTGTGGTCTCCAAGATGTGTAAATAGCTCCAGGAAATTAAAGCACTTGAGATTTTTAAGTGGACAATTTACATGTACAGTTGCAGTTTGCTGGGAAAAGAGCTGCCTAGTAATCTGTAGCTGGAGTTTATAGGCTGTTGCAATCATCAGCTGTTGTTCACCTTATCAGCTGCACTGGTGAGTTTGGCTTTGGATTGTTTGCCATTGTCCAGTGTTCCTCAGTGTCATCCCACTGGAGACTCAGTGCAGCAGTACAGACCCAGTTTGAACCCAGAGCTGCAAATTCGCTGGAATGCAACAGAAGTTGAAGGATTATGGTGATGCCTAATGAAGGGACAGCCACAAATAAAAAGAAAACCTTGCAGGAAAGCTCTAGTTTGTGATGGAAGATTAGGTGTGAGAAAAGAGGACAAAGATGTTTAATTCACCATGAGCTTGGGGCTGAATCAAGCCTGTAGTATCCTGACAAAATCAAAGCTTTTTCGCTGCCACAGTGCTCAGCAAAAACTGAGAATTTTTTTGTTTGGAAATTGTTGCTGTGTTTCTTCTGAATTTTTTGAAGCAAGAAAGCAAAGCTAATAATCTAACTGCTAAGTCAGAATAAGGAGGCAAACACAGAGAAGCACAAGGGAAATCAAATGGTTTATTGGCTTAAATACTGATAGTATTCATGTAAACTTAGATATGAGAGTAGGTTTGCTTTTCTGCTTAGTATACATTTCTATTTCTGTAATTTCACTAGACTTTATATCTAGGCCTTTTGAAGATAACTTATCTCTTCACTGAGTGATGGGAAAGAAGAAAAGTCCAAGGGATCTGAAAACAGTGGGGAACATTGCTAAGTGTCAGGAACAAAATGAGAAGTTTGCTTATGTCTATCACATGCGTTGGGAAAGTCAAATGCTGCTGGAAAGGGATTTTATTTCCCTTCCATTTTTTTTTCCTCTTATAAACTTCCCATCCACAAGTCTTTCATGGCCTTCCTGTCTCTGGTCACTTGAAATAGCTTTTTAAAATATGCATGAAACTACTTTGCTAGTGTTTTTATACACCAATGAAAAACCGAACATAAATCATTGAGTGGAAATGTTATTTTCTCCTCACACATTGCATTTAACTGATCTGCTTGCCCTGGCTCCCTGGTGCAGGTAGGGAGGTTAAAGAATATGGGCCTTCCTTCATCTTTGAGTGACCCTCTGTCTGCAGCAAATACATTAGAAATATTTTTAAATCATTTACTCAGTTCTGCAAGATCCCTGTTCTACCTTGGTTCTTCCTTCATAACAATTCCTAAAAACAAGCTTAGTTTCTTCCTTGCTCTAACATTCACTGGAGTTTGCTCTCATTGAACTTCCCGAGATGAGAGTCTGTACAACCCCTTGGACATTTCATGTTATTGCACTTGAAACTATAATGTGGAATCCAATATTAGGAACAAATTGCAGAGTTCGCATTGAGCTGAATTTCAGCTTTACTAAATAGTATCTGATTTTGCAAAAAAGATCCTCCCCTATTCTAGCTTTATATAAATAAAAGCATAGGGAAATACTGTGAGCTTTTCAGATGCGTTGCAATGTTCCTGCAATATTTGCATATTGCTGAGCTCTGTGCCACAGGTAGAATTTGAGGAGAAAAGATAAAACTGAAAAATCTGAATAAATCAAACAGGACAACATGCTGTAGCTAAATTAACAGAGCACCCTACAACAAATACTCACTGTTTCTGAATATCGTGGCGTAACTCCTGTCCCTACTGAACAAGGAAAATCCCCTTTGCATGGTTCATCTTCTGTGGGTTTTGGACTCTTTTCCTATCGGGTGTTGGACAAACTCAAAGACTTTATGGCAGCAGAGGTCAGAACACTGGGAGTCTTCTATAGCCCTTATGTTGTGATGCTTTTATCCACTTAACTTTGCTGTTATCTTCCGTGCCATTGTTGTGCATTGATCCTTGACTTTGTCTTTCAGCCAGGAAAAGTATCTTTAGTAGTTGTTTCATGTGGTTTCAGTACAGTCCTTCCCCTAAGGAACTGAAGGAAAAGAACAGTTTTTCAAACACAAAGGATTTGCCATTCACCCTGAATTGCTTTGGACGTCATGGATGTGTGGTGAAGAGGCGAGGGAGGAAACACCTGCAAATGGAAGTAGGAAAAATTTATTTGCTTCACTGCCATGGTTTTCTCTGCATCAGGGATGGCCAAAGCCACTGAGAGCTGAGCCCTCTCATCAGCAGAATAGAATATACCCTGTCATCAACCTCTACAAACTTGACATATGCTGTTAAAGGCTGGCATACTGTACCACATAAATCTTCCAGGGAAGTGGGCTTCTCCATTTCCTAATATCAGTTTCCTCTCTTTCTCCACTTATTCAGGGGTATATTAAGACTATTTAGATGGATTTTTTAAAACATAGAGGCCAAAGCATGGTGCATTTATCCACATGGTTTTCCAAATCCAGAGCGATCCATTTGTCAGGAGTGACATTACAGCCACCCTTATGGACAGGATATACACAAAGAATGCCCATTTTTCAAAAATATAAACCACACAAAAGAGCTCTGGTATAAATTTCTCTTTTGGTTTTAGATGTTTTTCAAGCATCTAATAAAATTGAGATGTCTATCCATAGTCCTACCCAACATGAGACCAGAGTGCAGCACTGGAATGCTGACAGGGATGTATTCTGCAGCAGGCAAACTGTGTGTTTTATACGTGGTTGGTTGGCTGGCTTCTATTTTATGAAAGAAACACATTAATTTAAGGATCGTGATGAAGTTATAGCAGTATTGGTGGGGCTATCTCTAATTTGCAGCAATGTGTGTCTCTGGGTTCCTGCTATGAAGGTGTCATCACTCATAGACGAGAGCTGCTCTAAGTATATAATGTGTATTTAAGAAGCTTGAACTCATTGACCGTGACTTCAGTGCTAAAAGCATAAAAAAGGGTTTAACAGACCTAATTATTTCACTGGCCCAGAATTATGGGGTATTAATCTCTGGAAGAGTCTACAAGGAACATGGCTTTTTCCTATGCCTTTGGTGAAAAATGAAAAATAGTTTCAGTGAAATAGTCTCAGTAGAAATGACTCTGAGTCTCCATTTTTGCTTTTGAACGAAGGCTGAATTATCTCCTTTTGTCAGACAGAAGATGTTACCCTGCTACAGACATATGGCCTGGAACAGCTCCCTGGGAGCAGAGCTGCTGCCAGACACAAAAGGCATTCTGTCCGAAACACTCCTTACACCGAGGAAAGGGGGAGCTGGTGACAAATATTGTGCCATGACTCTATAAAGTGGAAAGATCTTTATCAGCGTTGTGGTGCAAATGTGACAAAGGCAGGAAGGAGGCGTGGACTCGGAAAAAAGTGCCCACACTGAGCAGTCGCTGCTGCAAGACCTTGACCACTACCTAAGGGTTCCCCAGACAAGCGTATCTTTGGTTACCTGACTTAGACCTCTCAGCACAAAGTGCTCAAGAATTCCCATGAGAGATTTCTGAGAGGAAACACAGAGCGTTGACAAGAAAAGAAAGATCTTTGGCTTTTCTGGTTTGCTCTCAAAACCTAAAAATTCTGCGTTTGAGAGGAAGCAGCCTATTGAGTGTCTCCCCGGCACACGGAACATCCTGGCGTCGATTTAAGCTATTCCTAGAGTGTTCAATAAAAAGAAAGGTCAGATCCCAGCTGTAACCAGATGGATGGTTGACATGAAAAGGAGAAACCCTGCAAGCTCTCTAAAAGCAAATCTCCCACTGGTCTCAGGAACAGAAGATTTCTATATCTGACTTCCCTCAAACAGGTTCCACAATATGCTTGCATAAATCAAAGAGCTGTGTATACACCATGCTGCCCCCCTTCACTATTTATATTCCCTTGGAATGAAAAATAGCTCACCACCTGCCTCATTTCTATCATAATGTAACAGGTCACAGAGTTAACACCCTTCTGAAATGAATGGCGGAATAAAATTACAAAACCGGTCACCTTACACAACCAAGACATTTGGCACCTCACTTGAAACTTTTCCATGAGAAACACAAACATCTCATAAATATATTAAAATGTTTTTCCAAGTGTGTGTATTGTCACTAAAATACTTTCGTTTCAAGCCTATATGTGCTAAAATTATGAAACTGTGTGGGTGAGAGTATAGGGATTTAATATTTTATCGAAGTTTTAAAGTAAATTTATGGCAACAGTGGAGCTTTGCTGATGCTATGGAGCCTTTCTACAAGATATGACTTTGTTTCAACACCAGATCATGGGGCTTCTCAGGAAAATAAATGGCTAAGAGGAGAAGAAAATGACATTAGGCAGCAATAGACATAGATGAAAGAATTGGAGTAGGTTTGGTATCTGGAAGTAGGAACTTCAGAATAATTAATGATTAATGTTAAAACTACTGATTTCAGTCAAATGAATAACAACTGTTGGTCAAATCAGATCCAACGAATCATTAGAAATACTCAGGAATCTTTTGACAGCTATTGCAAACTTAGCAGGTCTGTCAATTGGACTGAAGGGAAATGCAGTGAAGATGAAAAGAAAGCAAACCTTGGGGCAGGCAGAAGGATGGAGAAATAACCACCACAGAGCTTCAGTGGCAACCGAGGGTGGTAGTAAAAAATAATATTATTGAGGACACATAAAAATAGACCAAAGAACATTTCATGCTATTTGCTGCCTGAAATTAATAAGTGCCCATGTGCTGTCTAAATTTGTTAGTTAAGTTTTACTACCTTACTGGTTTGAACGAAGCAAAACTGGAGATAATATTTTAAGTGACTTTAACCAAATCCGTCAAGTTTAAAGAGTTTCATAAAGTGAATTCTGAACAATAAAAAAAATTTTATTCATTAATGCATTTGTGACATACGGCAATGTTGGCAAGTTGAAAAATAATATTTGGTTAATTGAAATTATTTTGAAAGTCGTGATTATCTTTTAAACAAGAGGTAACACAAAATACCTCCACATGCTACATGCCCCTTTCACAGTCTTTAAAGGACTGACAACTAAAAAGCCATGGAGAGCTGGCTGGTTTGTTACCTTTGAAGTGATCCCATATTGAGATTTCCTGATGGAGCAGAGGCAGAAATGTTGATTCTGCCTATTGTTATATTTGCTTAACACATTAACAGAGGAATTTGGTTTCTGGGGCAGCCAGTGAGGCATTGTTCTTTTTCCAATTGAGATTAATTAGATCAGTGGGAATTTAGAATGAGCAGAAACTGCATGATCAGGGACAAAATCCACTGCTTGCTTATTCTGTATTAGGGTTGTTCTATTCAAAATGCAGCTTGTTCAAATGACCAGTGCTTTCCATTACTTCTTAGGGAATCTATTACACAACATAATCAATGTGATTACCAGGAAATTTCCCTCAAAAATTAGTTCAGCCCAAATTAGCAATAAACTGTTTTAAAAGCTTCCATTTTGAGCAATGCTGATTTGAACCATACCAGGCAGTGCAAATAACTTCCTTTGAAATTAGGTTTTTCATTAGCATTATTGTGCCATTGAAAAAGGAGTCAGTTCGAGTTTAACAAATACAATAATGAATAAACTGAAAATAAAAAGACTTGAGCCAAAGGTGGATGATGTCTAAACGTTAAATATCGGCATGCAGGCACTCGGTGTGCAGGAGCTCCATCTGCCTTCTCACTTTTGTACTGCTGCAGAAGCCAGAGTTAAAAGTAAAACATTTATAGAATCAAAGTTAGCAGTACTGTGATGAGTCACTGTAACTTTATTCCACTCAAATAAGAGAGCTTTGTCCCTAAACCAAAATTACTAACTGGAAGTTACAAAAGACTTCCTAAGAAGAATGAGGACTTTCTGGAGAATGGATTCTTTCTACATTAATAAAGACCGAACATTTCAGAGGGTTTATTTCTTTCTGGTACAAGAGACAAACCAACGAATGATGCATGATGCAAAATCAACCTCCTGTAGAAAGAACAGATCCAAAATTCTTGACATTTACACCAACTGAATCTTGTATCACTATGTATATGAAATCAGGATTGACTGAAAAAATCTTATGTAAGACAGTGTAAAGTGAAAACAAGGGTAAGAAGAATTAAGATTTGAAATTCTACAAGAAAGGATGCAAACTGGCAATGTTCTGTTTTCTTCTTCAAATCTCGGTTTGCAGAACCTGCTGATGACACAAGGCCCTCGGCTCTTGTTCAAAGAGAAATGGAAGTTATTAGTCCTCAGATGAGGGAGAAAGCCACTCCTTGGTGTCTGTAAGAGCAGAAAAATGAAATTGTATATTCAACTGCATAAGAGCTTTCAAAATTCCAGGCAATGTTCATTTTTTAGGGATAAACAGAAGACAATAGGACAGCACAAACCATTCAGCCCCTGTGCTGGAATCTTGCCGTGTAAAGGAGAGCTCTGCCATTTTCCTAGACCACTCCAAATGTCCCAAGCATGTGTTAAGCAGATTCTTCTCCAGTCTGAGCATGGAAAATATGTTCACTGGCTGTGAGACCTGGGAGATACACCAGGCAGTCCACTGGGTTACTACTGCTTTACACACTTGTGCTAACACTCGAACACACCAGAACCTAAAGAAAGCTGAAACTGCATCTGTTGATCATTGAATTGATCTGTTGATTCCTTGTGCCTAGAGGATTCCTCCAGCCCACAGGACCTCTCTGTACCAAGCATAATAGCATGAGCTCAGTGTTTGCTGACGGATTTTTGCCTCACCATAATCCTCAGAACACAGTGATGTCCAAGAAAGCCCATTTTGTGCTGCTACTTAACACACTGAAGAGCAGAGAATAAAAATACTTAATTACTCAACCTTAAAGGAGAAACACTCTCTCGCTGTCATGCATCAATCACACTGAATTTTCCTGCTGCTAAAAACTGACCTTTAATTGCTAAGTGGGTATTTTTATCATATTCCAAACTTGAAAAGTCTAATTTAGTGCACATGATTCAATGTAAGTGGTATCCACAGCACTGGGTGGAAAAGACTCACACAGGATTATTAGGGAGGTGGAACCTCACAGTGTTCAAACTCAGATTCAAAGTTCACTGAGGTACTTTGGATCTTGTAGGTCTGTGACATTGAGAGCTAGGAAACTTGTCATAAAAACCTCAATAAAAATAATTTCTTCATGTTTCACTTGGCAAAACAAAAGAAAATGTTTGCCTAAAGCTTTACTATGTAAAAGTATTTCCAATTGCATCTCCCCAAAGTCGTCAGTCTCAATTAGTTACCTTGTGTAATGAATCTGGTACAGCATCATCTCTTTTTATTCACACTATCTTCACCTGACTTGTGTGATTTTGGCACCCACAAGGGATCACCAGTGAAGCTGTGCCCGTTTGCTCCACTTACTGGATTTGTTCCTGTAAACCACTGGATGATGGTGGATCTTCAAGTCACTGACAACTGAAAACTACTTGAATAGATCTACTTTAAACTGGCATTTCAAAGCAAGTTTTATTAGTTTTGTTATGTAGGCCCAGGTAAGATTGGCCATCCTTCTTAGCAAGATGGAAAAGTCAAGCCCCCTGTGCTCTCAGAAGCACAAAAATAAGAATTAAATTAGGATAAAGAAACAGTAAAAGTTACTTAGCAGAGAGATAGCACTAGTCCGACTTGTTAGATGAGAATGACTTGGCAACCATAAAGCAAAAGCTCTCCTCAACAGAAGATCAGATTCCAATATCCCTGCTCTGCTCATCATTTTTAGCCTTGTGACTACACAAGCAAGACTGGACACCTGTGCTGTGCAGGATCAGAGCTTCGGGGATCAGCTTTCAGATCTGAGAGCAGCGCTTTTCAGAGATCACCATGGCATTGGTTGAGGGGGAAAAAACAGAGAATGAATGAGTGTGCGATTCAGGCTACACAAAACAACAAAGAGAGAATCCTGAGTGACCTTTTGGGGGAAAGACACAAGAAAAAATGATGTGCATTGGTGTGAGCAGAAAAGAAGAGACAAAATTTGCTCTCAAAAATATTATTTACTCTCTCAGAAAATCTCCAACCAAAAACCCCCAAACCATTACAACACCTGTGTAAATAAACACAGTAAGTATCCTGGCTCTGCTAAGAGCAGGCCTCCCAGGAAATAAAGCTTCATCTTTCCTTTTCTATTTCAGTAGAAGACGACAGAAACACAGCTTCTGTCCTGATCAATGACTCAATATCCTAGAGAAGTACATTTGGTTTGACACATTGAATTCTCTGTGAGGAACATGTTGCTAACAGTCCTCATATTCAGCTTCTGCTTTGGTCTGAAATACGCTTAACTTTTAATTTCCCAGATATTTATAGTGCGAGACCAAAGTGACATTAAGAAGTGTGATGTATTTACTGTTTTTAAAACCATAGTGGTCTACAAGCAGGCCACTTCCTGGAATTTAGCATCAGTTGAAAAAAACAGACAAGTGCTATCAACCACAGTAAGAAATAATGTGTGCAGTATGATATGATAAATATGGAGGATGTTGAATTTTGAAGGGTAAATTATTTCAACAAAACCCAATCTATTTTTTTCTGAAAAAAACAACTCCAAAAAGACTGTGACTGGAAATTAAGATGGAGCAAGTGTAGTTGTCACAATCAATTATTGCCTTTCAAGTGCAGGAAAATGACAAATGAGCCATTAAGGGCTGCTATTCTTTATTTAGAACTGAAAAAGAGAGAAATGAGTCTGCAAGAGAAAAGATCTTAAGCTTTTTTGCATGTTGATTTATTTCAAGTGAAAGTTACGTGAATATATAGAAGAAATGTTGTCTGCAAGGTGTTCATCTCAGTAACCCTGCAAACCTGCGGTGTGAATCTTGTTAAGACCAGTTGATGTTAATTAGTCTGTGGAAACTAGAAAGAGGATTTCTGCAGCCGAGATTCTTTTTCAGCCAGCTGTAGAGCTATCTTCAGCAAAAAGCAACTTTTTAACACCCAGTCGTGTAAAATACCCTGACTATGAGGGAATTTGCTGTCAGCAGAGAACCGACACGACACAAACAAGCCTTAATGTGTCATCTTAGTGTGTGTGAATACACATAAAATAAAACGTTTCCACAGGCCAACTATCATGGGTAAAAAATGGTCATGATGGGCAGGTTGTGGGTGCAGGCAGGATCGCCTGAGGGTCTCCATTCTGCTGTTAATACAGAAAAAAAAGGCAGCGGCAGCTGCACCAAAGCTTAGAGGGTGGTCCCTGGCCACAACTTTTATCAGCAAATGATGTTTTCCTTTATCAGCGATTAAGCAGGGATCACTTGCTAGCACCGCGGGCTGTGTGAACACGCGAGGAGGCAAGTGGAGCCCACGTACTCGCTCATGGAGCTGCACCGGGAGGGACCGGGACACCGGGAGGGACCGGGACACCGGCAGCACCTGAGCACGGGGCATGGGGAGGGACCGGGACACCGGGAGGGACCGGGACACCGGCAGGGACCGGGGCACGGGGAGGGACCGGGACACCGGGAGGGACCGGGACACCGGCAGCACCTGAACACGGGGCACAGGGAGGGACCGGGGCACCGGGAGGGACCGGGACACCGGCAGCACCTGAACACGGGGCACGCCCGCGGCCCCACAGCCCACAGCCAGGAGCGGGCGAGGCGCTGAGGGGCGGCGCGCTCCCATTGGCTAGCGGAGGGAGGCGGGAGAGATGGAGCATTGTGATTGGCTGCTGCTCGCGGAGGGGCGGGGCGGCGTCTCGCGAGAGCCGCGCGGCGGCCG
>VZTA01027449.1:87183-134253 GCA_013398855.1 Mohoua ochrocephala
AGTGGCAATGACCCGGCCGGGCCGAGGGGGGGACGGGGACAGGGACAGGGCAATCGGGTGCTGGCGGTGGGGGGTTGTCTCCGGTGTTCTGCCCCTGCTCTCTGCTCGTCGGACCGCGCGGGCACGGCGCCTCTCCGTGAGAGGGGGCGCGCTATGGCCGGGCCCGTTTCTCCCTGTCTCTCCCGTTTCCCCCCTTGTCTCCTTGTTCCTCCTTCTCTTCTCCGTGTCCCCCTTGCCCGGTGCCCCTCTTTCCCTCCCCTTTCCCCCCGTTCCCACCTCTCTTTCCCACCGTTCCCCTCCTCTCCCCCGTGCCCCCTTTCCCTTCCTCCTCGCCCTTCCTTGAAGGACCCGGCTCCTCACAGAGCCGTCATCACTGGGTTCTATCTGCCCTCATCCTCCTTTTTTACCTCCCTTAAACACCGTGGTTGTGGCTGTTCCTCTTTGGTAAGGCTGCGCCTCATCCTTGGAAAAAGATAATTGAGAGAGGAAAAGTTTGGCTGGTGGTGGAAGGGAGTAGGAGGAGGTTCCTTTGAAGTAAGAGCCAGAGTAGATTGTGAGTGGACTTTGTATCTGTGGGGTTGGATGTCTGTGTGTCCGTGTGTGCCACGGCTAAATGTGCAGTTGGTGTATGGAGTCACAACGCTGAAGAGAAGCCCACAAGTGCAGGACACCTCAAAACCATTTCTGGACAAATTGGAAGGCTATTGGATATTTATTCATGCCTTTCGTCATTTCTCAGCTTCTGATTAAAAAAAATTCAGAGAAAGATGAGCTTTCCTTTATCATGTCTTATATTGTAGAAGTTAATAGTAAATACTCAGACTATGCACATGAAAAATTTTAATGCTTTTCCATGATTTATTTTAATGCTGATCACAGAAGTGGAGTTGGGAATTGTAATGGCTTCATTTCCTTGATCTTCTGGAATCAGAGAGCTTTAATGTTCGCAGTGCCAAGGGCCAGTGTGTGTGCACTGTTCCCTAAAACAGCTAATGAAGGCAACTGTTAAAAACCTGTTAAAAACCCCACAAATGTGTGTTGCTCCAGAAGGACACAGATCACTGCTAAGAGCTGTTATCTGCAAATCAAGAGAATTACTCCAACTAATGAAGTAGTTTGATTTACATGTACGGTTGGATTGTCAGTCTTCAGCTGGAGTTTTGTGTACCATGCCTATCATCAGATGGGATTCTTGATTCAGGACCTTCACTTCCAATATCTGTTGTGATTAAAAACCTCTCCTTCAGTGAGGGATTGAATTAAAATAGAAAATGTTATTGGTGGGAAGCAGTTCCGAGTCCTTGTCTTTCATTAATGGAAATTAATTTATAGACACAAGTCTGTAGCAAAATGGTAACTTTAAATTAATGAGTAGTCTCGTTTTATTATGTTTTTCTGAGACAGTTGAAAAGATGCAGTATTGCTGCTGTTGTCTAAATTTTTTGTTATATGTGAAAAACAACTTGAATAAAGTCAGGTTTCAGATACGAGTTAATTTTTAATTTGTCTTCCTGCTTTTGTTTTCTGGTTTTGAAATTGTCAGTTAATGCTTGACACTTTGTTCTTTCTGGTTTTATTTTTAGTAGAGCGAGCTGAAAATCTGCTGTCTTATCTAACCCTTTATAAATTTTCTCACTGTAAGTTTCAGATTTCTCATATATTAGTGTATTATTTTTAAATGGCTTTACTGGCTATCCATCCCATTTATCTCTTCCAACTGGTAAATTATTCCACTAGTTTTATATGGGAAAGCCCTTCAAACTTTCATTGCCTTTTGTCTTACTGGCTTAAAAGATAATGGTGTTTTTTAGTCATCTGAGACTAAAATCCTCTATTAATTGTGTGTTTTTCTTATCTGTGGGTTCTTTTTTTAGCACATGCCACAGGACAGATGTGGGACATCAGTAATGGTTAACAGAGGTTGCTTTTTTTTCTTGTGGTAGCAATTTTGACAAAATAATCTGAAAGATCCATTGAACGTGGATGAAACTAAAAGCATTAAATATACCTAAAGATTTTGTTATTTCAGGTCCTATAATGCACTAAAGTTTGATAGAGAAAATAGTCAAAGACTTGCTTCTAGCATAGCTTGTGGTGGGGATGTTCTGGGGACTTTGTGTATTAACTGGAGCAAGTGTGTTTAGATAATTATCAGATAATTTGTAATGACTCTTCCTGCAAAAGAAGGCATGACTACACCTTGATAATACTGGGGTTTTTTCCTCTTTTTGTCTCCTAGAAATGGGTCTGCTCTCAGAAGATGCGATGCAGTAGATGTGGTGCTTAGTCATGGCATCAGAACTGTGTAAAACAATCTCTGAGGCAAAGCTGGAAAGGCACAAGAACTTGTTCTTAAATTACCGAAATCTCCACCACTTCCCTCTGGAGTTACTGAAAGATGAGGGGCTGCAGTACTTGGAGAGACTTTACATGAAAAGAAATTCCCTGACCACATTGGTACGACAACTTCTTTATTGCAGTATTTACTGTCTGTGTGTTTAGGAGTTCTGGTTTTTGAAACAGAAAAAAAATGATAATATTATAGATAATCTGACCCTGAATTATGTCATCAGCTGTAAAATATGAGTATTTGGACTTGCATAGGTAATGTAGAGAATAATAAATGAAAGTTCCTGACATTTTATGGTTACCCTTTTGAAGCTCTGCAGATCTGCAGGGGGTTTTCTTGTCAGGCTTGTTATTCTTTTGGTTGTTTTTTTTTTTAACCTATACATTTTATTCTCGTAAGTGGTCGGGCCTTTCTCCTGTTAGTAAATGCTATGCAATCTATTCTACATTTCTTCTACATTAGGCTGAATGACTTTTCCCTTGGTGTGTGCCCAATTTCAAAGGCAATGTCAGTCCCGGGGTCTAATTCCAAACCCGCTGTTAAGGTGCCAGTAAAAACTTGTATCTATGGGCTGCTGTGGATAGGAGAACACAGTTAATGTCAGCTAATGTCATGGTTAATGTGGGACTTTCTTTTGGGATTTCTTCTTATTTTTCCCTGAAGAAATTCTCACCCTGAGTGGATGTTGTGACCTCAGAATTCAGTGTGAGGCAGTTAAATAACGGTGGGAGATGTTCTGAGCTGGTAAGGCTCTATTCTATAGAGTCAAAACTTGCCACTGTCAATAGGCTCAAGTCTCCAAGTCTTCATTTTTGGTTGCTTGATTGGTTTGAATTTGTTGGTTGGGTTTTTTTTGGTGGGCTCTTCCATGGTATAAGAGGTAGAATAATAGCAAAGGTAGAAGAGCTGTAGGGCATGAGTACTTAAAATTCGCCAAAATTCTACAGTTTTCAGGGTTTCCTAGAACAAGTCCAGTACTCCGCTTTAAGGGCCAAAAGCTGAAAGGATTCTGAAGGTTTTATGCCTTTTCTGCATCTTGAATGAGCCACTTAAGTTGGCATGTACTGTAGAGAATTATTTTAGCACTCTGGTTTTGGGCAGTAATTTAATAATGTGTAATAATTTAACAGGAGAATGGGATTCATGGTTACAAATCAAAACTGCTATAAAATCAGCCAAAGACTGTAAACAGCTCTGCCTTGATGCTTCGTGAAATTCAGTGATTATTTAGTGCAGTAAGGTTCACAAACTTTGCACTGCTCAAAAGATTAAACAATAGGGAGACTTTTGCATGTAAGTGTTAAAACCTGGATAAAGAAACTGAAACAAAAGTTAAAATGTAGGTCATACTTAGGCAAAATTGCTTTCAAACAGCATGAAGCAGAGCATGATTAGATTCACAGCAATCAAGATAACTTGCTCATAATGTGCCTTGTTGGGATCTCATTCAAGTGCTCAGTGCTATTGTTGGAACAAGGCAAACAAATTTGGGTGTCATTCACCGAGCATCTGTTCCACAGAAGAGATGTTGGAAGTTGTAGTGGACCAAAATAGATCAAGTCAGCAGCATGTTACAAAAAAAGGCAGATGTCTTTTTGGAACATGGAAAGTTTCACAATCTCCATTAAAAGCAGAAGGAAGTAATTATTGGATACTGTTAAAGCACAAGCTGGAGCAGAGAGTTTCATACTCGTGAACAGCCTGGGTGAACTGGAGAGAACCTAGAGAGCAGCAACGAGGGACTTTTAGAGAACATGCCCTGGGAGAAAAGGTCGAGAGATTGATGGAGAGATAAAAACAGGAGGAACTGGGGAAAAGAGAAATCATTGATATTTTTACAAAGCAGAGTTTCATAATGAGGTTTTTTGATGACCACTACTGGTAGGACAAGTAGTGCTCTCAATTTTAGTGAAGTCATCGTAAGTCAGGTACACGGGAGCATTGCAGGGAGTGGAAATTTCATCTGAGAATAGTTGAAAACAATTAAATTATTGAAGGAAGATGTGTCTTCCTTATACTTCTGTGATGCAAGGGGATGAGCAATAGCTCGTCAATAAACACTTTAAATTGCATAAACATTATTAATAACCATCAAAACTAAACCTGCACCATATTTCTCTAAAATTAGGCGGTGCTTTTGTCCCACTGGTTCATTCCTTCAGAATTCTGAAAATAAATGACTAAATCAGCTTTTGTTCTTTGCTCTTCTCAAATGACTCCTGTCCTTGACAGATGACTCCTATGAAATGTCTGGGATAGTTACGCTGACAGAATTTACCTTGGCTAAGAATAATTTCATTTTTGTCTTCATTGGCAAGATGGAAGTGATGGAGTGCTGTGACATAATGAATGGATCAAGGAGCCATACAGCACACCTGTATCCCAGCATCAAATCTTCCCACTTCTCAGTTAATCTTTGATAACGTGAGCCTTCCAGTACCCAGTTTCCCCTCCTCTTGAAAGGACACAGGTGTTGGCCTTGTTGGCTCTGTCAGAAGTAGGATCAAGAATAATTGTTCTTAATTTACTACCTCAGAATATGTGATGCTGTTCTATTCTGAGAGAGGAGCAGGTGAAATAGTGACAATGGTTTGTGGTTCAGGTTAACATCCTTATTGTAATAAAGGCTGCAGGATGGCAGTGAATTTGGTTTTTTCCACGCCTTTTCTTTTTTTTTCCTTCAGTTAAGGCTTGAATTGTTTTTGTGCTCGAGCACATTTTCCCAGTTGAAGCGCTGATGTTTGCCCGGATAAAATCCGCTCCGGGGCGGTGACTGCGCCGTGGCGGAGCTGCCGCGAGGTGGCAGCCCCGGATCAGCGACAGCGCCTCTCGGGTGTGACGTCACCGCAGCGGTGTCTTGACCTCACCCGACATTTCTTGACCTGACCCATAAATTGCTGCTCCCGAGTTAAGCAAACTGGGCTTTGCACTCAGATCGAGCGTGGGGCATGTTTGCTACGTGAGAACATTATGACACTACTTTTTCAGGTTAGCATATTCCTCCATCATCAAGTTATGAACACAAAGTTTTATATTTTAGATAATATACCTATTTAAGGTATCACACATCATGTTTTTTGCATGAAAACGTCTAGTTTTAACAGGAATTTAATTATGTGATCAAGCTGCTTTTAAAATGCAGTCGTTTCTGCATATATCAGTAATGTAACCCCTTTTTTTCAGTAAAACCAATCTCTGTTAAAGCAGGTTTCTTAAGCAATAAAACTGTCTTAACTTTGAATAATTTTGAGTACAGTTTCCAACACGACATCTGAAACTTGTGAAGCCAATTTTGTGATATGTGTTCATGGTTATAAATGCCACCAGGGAAGAGAATTACAGCTAGGGATCAGTTGGCAGTTAGCAAATGATATACATGTTAATATGTAAATATGAAAATCTAGTTTGATGGATTCAGCAGTTCTGGCTTGGTGGTAATTGATTAAGCTACACAAAGATTGTAGGTCATTTCCCCGTTTAGCAGCATTATAAAATACATTCTGGTTAGACATCTTGTGTAGTTCTTGTTCTGCTTTAAGTCTGTAAAGGCTGCAACTTCTTAGCAATCTCTTGCCTTCAACTAACTCATTTATTTGAATATATTTTCAAAAGTAGATAGGGTAATCCATCTTTTCAGTCTCAGAAATCTGACTCCCATTTTGCTGAGGACATGATAATGTCACTTCTAGGCTGTGGTTCTGTTCAGTAGTGAATTGCTCACCCAGGAGACATCTGAGATTGCCCTGATGGGTATTTGGGGGGATGGAAACGGTGTTGTATAGACGCTCCTTGCTGCCATTTTTCCTGCTGACTTGTCATGGTATGGTGATTAAAATGACTTGGGTACACAGTAAATGTGTGTCTGGTTTTTGTTTTGAAACCTAAAAAATCTCTAACTCTCTTTCAGCCAGAAAACCTTGCACAGAAGCTTCCAAACCTCGTGGAATTGTGAGTTTGTGTAGGAGTTCTAATATATTTTTATGGTGCTTGTCCATCTCATCTTAAAATCATCTAGAATGTATTGCTTGCACATAACTTAAGAGTTAAGTGTGAAGGGCTGTCTTGGAGGGCAAGAAAGGGTAATTTTTATTTTTGTGATTTTTTGTTTGTTGTTGGACTTTTTTTCTAAAGGAGGTGTATTCAGTCCCGTTTAAATTTTTTTTTTTTTAAATTTCTTGTTTATTGTATGAGAAGAACCTTTATACAAGTGTCTATGCTGCTAGGGGAAGAAATACTTACCCCCTAAATTCTGTGTAGACTTGTCACATTGATAAAGCCCTGGAACCTCCCAGTGCAGTGGTCAGAGGGTTGTGACAGAGCCAGAGTAACAGGTTACAGCCTCCAGCCCGTCCCTGGCTACTCATTCCCACCCCAGCTCCCAGGGGTTTTGTGATCTCAGTCTTGCTGATTGCAGTAATAAGTTCTTGGAACCAAGTCACAGATTGTCAAATAGGAGCAGGGATGAGCACGTAGGGGTGGTAACTGTGGAATGATGATTGCTGTAGGCAGAGCAGTTTATCCAGTCTTGTCCAAAAAATGGATGTCCCATGAACTGGATTATTTTGACAATTAATTTAAGACTTGAGCCCCTGAGACAATGTTTTCTTCCTTCCCCTTTTCTTCTTGTAAAGTTGTGATTTCCTTGTGTGGTAGGATTGGCAGTGGAGGGTTAAAAGGGACATCCTCTTTTCCCCTTTAAGTCCTTGAGTAACTGATGGAGCATTGATTGTGTTTGTTTAATGGCCAGCTCCACACAGCAGGTGTTTATCTGAGGAGTCAGTGCCCTCAGCTGTCTGATCTTGTCATCTTGGCCCTTTAACCTCACCTTTCTGGTGCCTGTGGCCACTGTAACTGAACTGGTTTGTAGGTCACTGCAGTCTGACTCGCTCAAGAGCAAATCCTATCTCATCATGCCCCTGTCTTGAGAGTCTTTGTGCTCTGAAGCAGTAAAATAAATATTTTTATATTTGATATCATGATTTGCCCCCGGGCATCAGGAAATCTCCGTTATTTGATGGTGCTTTTAGGAAAACCTGTTTAAATTACAGCTTAAAATGATTTCTTACAAACACTGATTTATAGGAGTCAAACCTAATTATTTGGTGTCCAGCATGCTCAGTTGTCCCACCGTTATCCCACACATTCTGGTGGTCTAGAGAGAGCTGCAATGGGCTGTGGTTTGTGTAGCTCTAATAGGACAAGTCACTTTTTGATGAGACAACAAGAGGTGTTTTGTTGTCAGAGAAGAGACCACAAAATAAGGATTTATTTAAAGAATAATTTGTTACAGTAGCTTTCAGTTTTGAGAGACAAACTTAAATTATTTTTATTTTCGTAAAAGTTACATCCTTAGTTATTTCACTTGTGTACTTTTCTTTGTATATCATGCCCCTGATGCTGGACTATGAGGTGTAGCTACTCATAATAGTTTTTTTAGTTTAACTGAAATAGTTAACAAATATTTTCAGGAGCTGCAGCTGAAATGGGTAGGAGAATTCTCATCCTATGTTTCTACAAACATGTATACTATTCTTATGTTTGTTAAGATTTTAG
Organism: Mohoua ochrocephala; assembly: GCA_013398855.1. Taxonomy (NCBI): domain Eukaryota; kingdom Metazoa; phylum Chordata; class Aves; order Passeriformes; family Acanthizidae; genus Mohoua; species Mohoua ochrocephala. The sequence continues at coordinate 95,087 of VZTA01027449.1, forward strand.
CAAACTACAATTTTTAAAGAAAAAGAGAAGGTTCAGATGCCCCATGCAGTTGAAATGTTCATATGTCTTTTCCCTTGTTCTGTCTCCTTGAACAGAGGGGCTCCTACTTTAGGAAATGCTCTTGGAATACAGTGGAAAAAAACATGCCATGAAAATAATTCTATGTGTGCCTAAGCAATTGAACATTGAGGACTCAATAGTCCTTTACAGTTGGATATCAATATTGGAAAATTTTGTTACTGTTATTTACTACAAGATCCAATTGTTCTTTTGCAGCAATGATGATTGAAATCTGAAATGTGTAAAATCTAAGATCAGTGTTTATGTTATCAGAAGTACTGGAAGTGCTCCATCAGAGGGTGCTGAATATTCTTAGTGAGAGATCTGGCCACCCTCTGTAGCTGCATAAATAACCACGTGTAAGATTGGGGCTTTCTTTTGAGACATGTACTTTAAGTTTGAAAAACCCACTTACAGTGAATAGATCCTGGGCTTATTTCTGCAGTAAAGGTGTGAGAGTTTATGTGCAGGGGAAAATGTTTGTAATTGTATAACGTGTGTGGGTGTGGGCCTTTTTTTTCTTTCCTTGGCCAGCATTTAGTGTCAAATAACCTGGTGATCAAATATGATTCATCCTGGTTATTCTCTCTGCATATTCTTTTCCCTTTTTGTTTTCCTCCGTATGACTCTCAAAAACTAAAGCCCATTATTATTGTAACTGTGAATGGTTTGTTTTACATAATTGTATGTAATTTTCTTTTCTTTTTATGCTAATCATTTAATAATCCAAGTGAAACTTAAGTACCTGTCCATTGCCAGTTTATACAGTTTCCACAGCTTTTGTGGTCATAGGGAGGAATGGCTTTGAGGGTGCTCTTTCGGTCTGAAACTGGATATTTTGCAAACTGATTATGTAGCAGAAGTCCTTGAGGGTAACAGGTGGTGTCCTCTGCTTTTTTCTCCTCCCCCCAGGTACCTTCATTCAAATAACATAGTTGTTGTACCTGAAGGTAAGTAATCTACCAGCTCATGATAAGTGGCAGGAATCATAAAATATTTATTTTTCTTCTTTGAAGAGGCCTATTTTTCCTTTATTTTCCCATAAAACATTAAAGATTTTCATACAAAATATACCAGTGTAGCTTTTAGTTGATAATATCCTTGTTTATGCTATGTTAAATTCTTTTAATGAATTCTCAAATGCACCTAAATGCTGTTTGCTCCAGTTCTAATTGCAGAAAGTGAAAAGGCTAAATGGCACTCATCTACAGAAACAAAAATCCAGAGTGTCTGCTGCTTTCAGGCAGTTGCCACACTGAATGCTCTGCTGGTTTAGATCACGACAGATTTGAAACCCAAAGGAGCAAGAACTTGTGCTAGTTTCTTTTCCTTAATTGCAGAGTTACGTGCCCAACTTGAGGCATTTGCGTTCAATTTATGCTCTTTCTGAATATAAATTGGATAGACTCAAAGGAAGAGAGTGGAGAAAGTGGTTTCAGAGCAGAATTGTCAGAGGAGAATCTAGAGATGGGAGTACTCTGTACACCACTGTATTTGTTATCCCTTGTCTCACTGCCAGCAGAGCTATTTGTTAGCTAGAGCAGCATTTCCACAATTGATGTCATTGAGTTGTGAGACCGGCTTTAACACCTCGAGATGTGCTCAGACGCAGCTGGCGGGTGCTGTGGCTTGTTCTCCTCTCACGGTCCTGTGAAGATTTTAATGTTACTCTTGGGTCACATTCATGTTTTAATCTGTTCTCTCACAAGCCATTGGCTCCCTGGTTAAGCTGCAGTTTCTGGACCTAAGTGACAATGCCCTGGAGATTGTGTGTCCGGAGATCGGCCGCCTGAGGTCTTTGCGGCACCTTCGCCTGGCGAACAACCAGCTGAAATATTTACCTGCAGGTGAGTGCAGTGTCTGAGGGGTCACAGCGCTGACACGGCCTCGCCACTTCACTTGCCAAGTGATCTGCTCCTGGTTTACTGAGTGGTGCAACTTGCAGGGATTGCAGTTTGTATTCCTCCCAGTGTGCTCTGGAGTTAGAAAAAAGCTGTGCTCTGTGCGTTCACGGAGTCCTGAAAAATGCTGCTGAAGTGGGAAAACTGTATTTATTTAACAGCCTTTGCCATCGTATCAAGAAAATATTGAACTTCTTTGAGAAGACACAAAATGCCAATGACAACTGTCGTTATGATAAAATGATGTTTCTTCCAATTTTCCACAATATAAAAGATTCTGGTCCTTCCTTCCTTTCTTTTCGCCCAACAGCCCCAATCTCGTATTTTCTAAAAAGACACATGTCTAGTAGCTTTGCCTATGGCAGTTCTGTCTCATTGTGACAGTAGATAACAAATGTTTGTCTTGCTCGTTTATAATAAAAAAGAAAAATTTATTCAAAGTAAATGTGACACAAAGTCAGAAAAAGTTGGCCATAGGCAGATTTTGAATGATTTTTTTTTGTCTTCTAAATACTTTGATAAGCAGATACAACATTATTATTCTTCCATCACCTTTATATCTGTTCAGAGAAGATGATGGTGATTTTCAAATACTTTTTTTTATTTCAGTTTTTAATTTTTCTCTGGTGTATTTGCATTTTCTCATCTGCAGAGATGATAAAAATTTAAGGCTGTGATTCCAAAAAATTGATCTAACTTAATCTAACAGGATTAGCTTTTGGCTCTATTTTAACTAATTTCTCAATGTGACCTTCATGTGTTTGTAAGTTCACATTGCTTATTCTCAATAAATGTATTGCAAATGCTCCTTGAAGTTTTGGGTGCAGAAATCTTTCTGTCCTTTCCTTGCACTTTTCTAGGCTGCTTTAAAAAAGTCAAAGGATGGTTATGATTAGAAAGAAAAAAAATGTATATGACTATGTAAATGCTCTGGAATGAAATTAGATAAACCTGTTAAACATTATGACCCAGGGCCAATAAAATTTCCATCAATTTTCAGATGTCCTACATTCAAAAGAAAGGAGTGACTTGAGTGTGCTTTATGTTCCTCAAAGATAATTTACCTTATGGTGCTGTACCATGAAAGAAAGACTTGTTCAAAGAGAAAGTGACACATTTTCTGCAAAACTTCACACATTAACTTAAAAAGGTTCCAAAAAAGACTTTCAAAAGGATAATTTACATTACTGAAGAGTTGATTTGGAGTCTACCACATTTGATTAGGAACTGGTATCAGCTGAGACTTGCTGCATTAAATTTCTCCTGAAGTTTATACAAAATTTGGTCCCGAGCATTGTCCCTGCGTGTGTTTAGGTTTGTGCATGAAAAGTTTGCATGCTTAGAAATAACACTCGTGTTGCCTGCTCGTGCATTGGAGAATCCAGCGGTGTGTGGTCTTTGTGTGCTTGTGGTGGTGTCCTTTGTGCCGCTGCTGCTGCTGGGACTAATCCCGCCGCTGTCAATGGGACTGGATGTCACACAAGTGTTACCAGCCCAAGCAGGATTAGCCTTTCACTCACACGGCATAATTTGCCCACTGGAGAGTTAATCTACTGCACTGAATGTTTCCTAAACAGAACAATTCCCAAAGAGGGCTTCCAAGCATATTTTCTTAGATGTTCTCTGTAAAATTGTGACGACTTCAAAGACTTCATTTAAAAAGAAACTTAAGAGTTTCAAAATAACACTTACGTTCGACAATTGAAAAAGGAGAGCAAAATAATAAATTTTGATGAATTGTTTCATCCTTAATTATACTGGTAGCATGAATCTTCATTGTAGTGTCAGCTAGCATTCTGTTGGGAAAGCTGGCAAAGTTCAGCTGAACTAGGATGGGATGTGATTTCACTGCAGTGCATCATTTTACTGTGTGTTCACTGCTTTCTGTACAGCAGACATTGCACTGCATTGCTGGGGAAAGACAGCTCTTAATTCATAATAAGGAACCATTTAAGATATAACTTAGCTTCTACCCGTGCAGCTTGTGCAGAATTTAAAGATCTGCATTAAAAAAGATCTTTTGGGTTTAGATGACAGTCATTTATGGAAATTACTTCTGAGTGGTTGCCCTGTCATTCCTCTTGGGTCTCCATTCCCAGTGTCTGGTTTTAAAAGTACCCTCAGTTTTTTTTTCAAAATTCCTTGGATGTCTAGGAGGAGACTCTTAGTAATAGCCTAAATGAATTGCTAAAAAATATCTTCATTGCAGCTGCAGAACAGTTGGATGGTAAATGTTTGCTATTATGTGTGAACACCCCCACTGTTCTATTGCATTTTAATTCTTAAGAATGATTCTTTGTTGTGTCTTCCTTAATTGTGATTAAGAGCTGGAAGAAACAATGCAATTAATAGCATATGTTGATTCATTATGCATTTTTAATGGTTTTGTTCCACAATTGTGCTCTTAATGTTCATTTTTAGTATTTAAGATTTGCCTTACAGAAATCAAATTTTAAACCAATTGAAGTAGTGTGCATTTAAGATCTAGATTTAAGCCTCCAGTTTGATTGTAGAGATTCTTCAGACTCTGATAGAGGGTGAGCCTGTACTGTGGTATATCTTCACTGGGATGGGCAAGGCTTGAATCTCTTAAGTACCTGTTTTAATAAAACCTGTGACAATTTAATAATGACAACCATTCTGCTTTTCTCGGGTTTGGTCATGATTGTCCAATGAATTTTTAAAAAATTATTTTCTGGGAGGAGATGGGGGAGAATGATAAAAATACATGCAGCCACAGTGTAGAGGCATGAGCTTTAGCTTCCTGATGAAATCGGGCTGTACAGGAATGATGAGGAGGAAAATGGGCATTAGGTGAAGCATGGAAATGGTGTCCCTTGGAGATGGGGAAGGACTTTATGTGCAGCAGCCCTCTGGTAGTGTGATAGTCCTGCCTTTGTGCTCAGCAAACACTCCCGAATCCGTGCTGCCCTTGGATCAGATCCTGAGCTTTGGCCTCGAGGCTCTGCGTTTGATTTGCCACTGCTGAGGGGGCTTCCATCAGCATCCTTCAGCTGTTGTGAGAACTGCTCAAAGGTGACTCAGCTGAACTTGATGAGGATTAAAGGGAAAAATTTGTCCAGAATAAGTGTGTTGAAACTGAAATGTAATAGCAAAGGGCTGGAAGAAAATGCTTTGTGAAATTCTCTTAAGGTCATACTTTGAATATACTTTAGATAAGATTAATAAGCGGACCAGCTTCTGCCTAATGCAGAGTCATCAGTATCTACATTCTGGGGTAATCAGAATCCCTGAGAGGTTCTGCCTTTCAGAGAAGAGCTGATTAAAAGAGCTGCAGATAAGTAAAATGAGATTTAATGTTCTAAAGTTCTCTTGAGTACTTGTTTTCATTTAAATGCACAACATTGTTTTGTTCTGCAAATTGTAAATCTTGTAGCTGCTGTCTTTAACAGTTTCTTGGTTCATTTATTTGGCTCTGGTAAATGCAGTTCTTGAACATGAAGTAAGTTTCGTGAAGTTTTCTACTATTTAAATGTAGCACTTAAATAATCTAAATTCTTGAGGGCCATTTGGAAATGTGTGACACCAAAGATGTTACTGGAAAAAAATCAGCATAAACAAAAGATGGTTATTTCATATTATTACATTAGTTCATATATGAGTTCGACTTAGACATGACATTGTGTTTTCACAGTAGCTGAACTTTATTTTTTCAGAGATTTCTCCTTTTATTCAGTGAATTGATTTTTCATTTTAATTTAGAATTGTAGAGTTAGTTCTATATGGATGTACTGTCAGAAGGAATGAATTTTCTGAATCTTCTCACTCACAAATGACTAACTAGAAAGTTCCTCTTTGTTTCTGATGGTTATAGTGCATAAGGTATTTCAGCTCCTTTAATTCTTGAGAAATGTTATTTTTCTTTGTGTAAGAACTACTGCGTAGTTTGAAAAGTAAAAAAATCCAGTGAGATGCATTATAAAAATTATTCTCGAGGTGTCCCAAAGCCAAGGTTCTCTGTTTTGCTGTTGCCATTTAGATTTGGTTTGACTTTAGCCTCGGAATCTTGTGATGTGCAGTGGTGGCTCTTCAGGTTTACATTTTGATCTTGTAGCTGGAATGTATGTTTGGGGAACAGATGACTTAAACGACCGTGGGTTATACTCAAATTTGGATTTAAGTTTCTTATTTGACAAGGATGAGATTTCTCTTTTTGCCCATTACTTGAGAGGTACTTCTCTTTGGAAACAGCAAGTTTTGTAGCATCTTGTTCTAAGATTTAATTAAAAGTGAGGTTATGTTTACTCAGCACATGCTGGAGTTAATTATAGATTTACTGAAATGAAAAGCTTAATGTTTTGCCAAGTCAAGAGCAAAAGCAAGTAATTAAAGAAGAGGGTATGGTTTATGATCCCAGCCCATCTTTTGGCAAAATTCCCTTTAAGAAGGGGGGAAAAAAAAAATCAGCAGTTGTCTTTACATGGGCTAGACCAATGTTCCCTTTGTGTTTGTTGTTCAGGAACTTTTAAGAGTTGAGTGCATTGATCCAGCAAAAAAAAAATAAAATGTGGCCAAATAATAGCAAATCTGTTGCCAAAAGCTGGATGCTGTTTGCTTGAATGTTAAAGGAGAGTGCAGGTGAGGGAGCAGCCCTTGCTGAAGGGGTGCAGGTCTCTGCCAGAGTCCAGGGCAGGTTCCTGCCCCAGGACAGGGGATGTGTGCCTTCCATTGCACATCCACACTTCTCTCTTGTCTCTGGAGGCTCCTGCATCTTGCATCCACTTGTTGCCATTTTGCTTTCTTTAGGTAGGCTGAAGGAAAATGAATTCGTGTGCCTTTGGTGTATTTAAAGTGCAAACTGCAGCAGTATTAAGGGAGGTTAACAGCATGGAGACCCTTCTTTTCAGTTCTGATCAAATCCTTTTCCTTTTTAAGGCAAATTGTTTTAGAAATATAGTCAGTTTAAGACTCATTAAAATACATTTGTAGGCTTATAAAACTTTATCTTCAAAGCATTTGAGAAAGATCCTGTGAAGCTGATAAGGGAGTGTTATCCTCATTTTACAGAGTGGAAAAAAAGTGTTTTTAACAGAAGTGATTTGCTCCAGGCCACAGCAGGAGTCAGTGTTAGCCAGAAATAGAACTTGGGTGTTCCCATTCCATTTGTTAAGACCACACCTTTTTGAGGCTGATCGTATTTAATGTTAGGGAGGATTGAGTCTTCCCACCCATTATTAGGAAATTAATAATTATCTCTCCATAATGAATAACCCCTCTAAGTTAATAGGAAATTAATAGCGGTAAGATCAGTGAGTTTTTGTAACTGAAACAACTTGTGCTTCCAGAAGGCTGGAAGAGTTCAGGAAGATGGATTTTGAAATATATAACTTTTATAGATAAATACTAGGTAATTTTCTCTTGCATAGGTAACTTCGGTGTAATGACAAGAAGGGTTCAGTCATTACTAAAATTATAAATCAAACTATAATTGTTGATTGCTGCTTTGTCTATTTATACAGTGACCCTTGGAATTTTGAGTGATTATTGCAGTCTGCTTTGCTTTGGAATTTGCTTTACTAATTGGGGGCAGGAGAAACTTCCAGATATGAAAACTGGATATTCATTTCTCTCATTTTTTTTAATGTTGCTGTAAAGTACAATATCTGTATTTACTATTCATACCAGTATTTAACTGGTAAAGACCTCTTGAATACCCAGCTTAAAATTCTGAATAGAGCTCAATATGAGGGATTTTGGTAAATCTTAATTAAAGGCACATAAACACGACTTCTTCCCTCCCTTCTTTTCACAGTAGATTTCCACTGATGGGTACAGCATGCCAATAATTCTATTCTTACTCTAGACCCTGGCATGAAAATATGTGGTCCTAACTCATTTTTTTTTAAACTTGTGTTCCACATTTTGATTTAGAGGCTTCAAAATGAGGGGGAATAAATTTGGCTTCTTACCTGCTCCCCCCCCCCCCCCCCNTTTTTATTACTGTCTCTGGTTAGGGCAGATCGCTTTGATACTTAATAAAGTTCAAATTTTTTTTCTAATGGTTGTGAGTTTAAAAGCAAAGGCACAAACTGATGCAGACCCTGTTCTTTTTTCCAAGTTGGCATAACCTTAGTCCACTCTGCTTTCCTAATTTAGTAACATGTATAAAAATATGCACAACGGGACAGGTTTGGTACGCCAGGCACCCATCCAGGAGCGTGGTGTTTTTAAGTAAATGGACTTGTGGGGATTTGAGGAAAACAGAGATTAGGTTACATGAGCTTTGCACTCTGGAAGTATGTGACTATTTAAAGGAGCACGGCCTCCTAAAAAAAGTATGTTAATTATTATAATAATATGTTGTTTTCTTTGAAGGAATTGATGCCTAATTATTAAAAATAAGGTTTTCTTTGCACAGACCTGTAAAATATATGCTCTGTTTAATAATTCAATTCTAGCTTCAGTTTGCTTTATGAAACCAAGAGTCAGCATAATAAGTTTACATTACCTCTTAGGTTCAACAACAACTAATTATTACTTTTTTTCCTAAATCAATGCAAAACTTAACCGTATTTGACTGTTACTGTATTGTGATTTTCACATCAGGATTAGTACGGCTTTGGTAATTATGCTGTATTAATCCAGAAGCACAATAAAAATACCTGATAGTATCTCCAAGTCATTCATTAGATTTCTAGGGGGAAAAGATTTTAAATGTTTTGGTTTAGTATAAACTCCATTACAGCCCTATCCAGGCAGCCTGTAAGGACTGAATTTTTTATAAGAAAAATTTATGCTATGAAATTACAGCAGGGAGGAGTCAGGAAAAAAATGGCAACGTGGATGGTTAATGATTGGGATTGGACTTTGTGTACTGCCTAGAGGTGACCAAAGCACAGGGCAGTCTATTGTACAGCTGGTATTCCTTATGGATTAGCTTCCATGCATGTCCAAACACACTGGTACCTATTTAATTAAAGGATGTTGGTTGCTTGAGATTTTATAACAGTCTGCCTTGCTCAAACATTTGGTTCGGGTTGGGTTAAAATCTCAGGAGGACTACTAGTACTTCTGAGTGCTTGAAATTTATGGGGAGGGAAGTGAAGACAGAGAATAAAAGAATTCCACTAAATTCCTGGAAATTTTCGTTAACTGAAGTTTTTCCTGTATACTCTCACCTGTATAGAATGTCAGAATGAGTCATCTGTGCATAGAGCTGCTCACTGTTCTGTCTTTGTCTGCTTGCCCCTTCTTAGTGTTATTTTCTTTTCCACTTCCCCCCCGTTGAGGGGCTTTTAAAAGCCTCTTTGTTACTATCATACAGCATTTTTCAGTGTACCACGGAAGGTTCATAATGTCACTGGATGCTGGTAACAAAAATAGTATAAACATAGTCAGAAAAATTCCAGACCTATATTTTATGCTTAAAAATGTGATTTCAATATAGGCTTTTGTTCCAACACTTCTTCCAGATGGGCTTCTATTGGGTGCACTGGAACTGAAATATTTCCCGTAACTGTAGCAGAAATGACGTTAAGAAACAAAAAATCCAACAAAAGTATCTCTTTCAACAATGGCCTGCGGTATTCCTGGTATTCCTCATTCTGGTGCTGCACAGCAGGTCCTCAGAAATGCATGTGCTGAGTATGTATGTGTTGTAATTCAGTAATCTGAAAACTAATGGGAACCAGTTGGAGGAAGCCATCAGTGTCTCTCATTGTAACATTTAAATTACGGATTCAAATATTGCTTTGTGTACCAGGCTTATTGGACTAGAAAATTCCATCTTAAAATTTGCTATTCTAATTTAGAGCAATCACTGGAAAAAGTGTTTGGAAATTCGTCTTCTTTAATGAGCATGGGCTTAGTTAAAAAAAGGAATTGTGATATGGTTCAGTGCATTGTATTTTCCAGTACCTGCAATTTTATAAAACAGATTTTAACTTCTGTGGTCATTCCATATCAGAAAAAAAGATTAGGAGCAAACTGAACCGGACACTGAGGCTTCATGTCAGTAAATGGAAGCCTAAAATCCTGTTGTAGTACAAGGTAATGACCAAGTGTTCTGAGTTTTCTAATATTAGTTTTACAATATTTAAAGGTCACTCAAAATTGTAACATCATTCTATTGATTTTGATTTTTGTCTTCTTTCTTGCACATTTTAGCAAGATTATAATGATTTTGGATCAATCACACTTTTTTTTGGCCTCTAGTTTTGGTGATACTTTAACTTGAAAAAAAAATCTGTGCCTGATGGAGTTTTGACTGTATTTATACATGAGCAGTATGCTGATGTAATTACTGAGTTCGTTAATAGATCCAGGAGTGTCTGGGAGCAGGGTGCTGTACATCAGCATCTCAGACATCCTCGTTTTGTTGGAATTCTTTGTATGATCTGGGCAGAAACTGACCTGTAAATGTTCCCTTTTTATGTGGCAATTCTTCCTGGCCACCAGATTTTAGTGACAGTTATGGTGGCATCATCTGTCTGGACAGAGACATCTCAGAATGGCACCACCTGAGTTCTGATCGCTAAATACGTTATTAATAGTTTGTTGAACAAACCTGATTGTAGAGGGTAACACTGTGTGAGGCTGCCTGTGACTTGCTGTTGCCTGATTTTTTTATTTTCAATTCTGATTTTATTCTCAATTCCAAATCCTAGATCCCCATGGTTTTCATTTTGAAACTGGATTCTGAGAACGGTCCAGTGCTGCCATTTGTTCCCTTCTGTGCCATGTGAGATCCTAGTGAAAGATTTCCATGCACCAAACTCATAGAATTACCCCCTCCAGCCCCTCCCCGTTCTGTCCCTCCTTTGAAGAGGAGCTGCTAAGAAGTCTGGTGAGGTGTAGGTGAAACCGGGATGGAGCAGGAAGAGCCAAACTAATTATTCCCGGTGGTGCTCCCAAGCCTGTTGAGCTTCAGGCTTAGCAGTGCTCCTGAAAATCAGAATCCTTGCAGGGACACGTCTGTTGCTGAGCTCTGGGCCATGGGCTTTCCCCCATAGCTGTTCCCCTCGAGGGCTCTCAGATAGGAGATAAAGGAGTTGGAGCTGCTTCTGATGGTGGGTACTTGGATGGTTCTCGCATTCCTGAGAGGATGGGAGCAGATTTAACTGGATTCTCTATTGTTCTGAGATTTGGTGCTGCTTCTTAAATCCTGGCTCGTTCCTCTGCTCGGCAGTGCTTGATTTCTCAAGTGACTTTAAGCCTCGTTTCTCCAGGAGTTGTCCTCTTGTTTGTGGGGGTAAACAGGAATTTTGAAGATGTCGAGAGTGCTTTAAGTAATCCTGACATCCATTCATTTGAAGCTTAAAACTCTGTGAAGATGTTGGAGGTCTTAATATGACTGTAGAAACGTGGTAGTTAATGTTGCATGTTCTTATGCCTTTTTATTAAATAAGGAGTCTTAAATACAACTCATTTCAACACAGTTCATTAAACATAAAATTGCATAACATTTTTCTAGTAAACTCAATTTGAGATTTCTCAGTGAATTGTTAAAATACAGATTTTTTTTTTTTTAAGGAAAAGACTCGCATGTCCAAGCAACTTCCAAACTTTGCTTTAAAAAGCTACACATGTGGTATATGCAAAGTAATAAATTGAAAGAAATTTAAGATTAAATATTGATATTAATACTGGAGTGAGAAACAGTCTTGAGATGACAATAAAATGAGTAATGGGGTGATGTGGAAATGCTGCTAGACAGACAGTTGGTACAGTAACATACCAAGTAGTCATTCAAACATCTGACAGGAGAAATGACAACCTGAAGTTTTAGGGTATACGGGAACAGAGCCCTGATGGAATTCCTCTCCCCACTCCTACCATGGATAGAGCTGCCACTTGGGAACTGAAGGCTTTGGAAAGAAAGTCTCCTGACCTTTGAATGTCCCCCCAATGTCATGCTGAGCCGGGGGCCACGCGACGAAAGTGGGAAGTTTATACAGCAATATATAACTTTAGAGAACATTAAGTTGTCATTGCTGCTTTGATCAGTGATCGAGTATACTTTGATAAAACTCAGATAAAGGGCTTCAGGCTGTAGCATCAAAACAATGCGTTGTGTTCCTTTTAGTTTGAAAAATGTATTTCTACAGTCTGTTTTTAAGAAGTGGAATGTGCTCATGAGAACTGATTAGACCTGGCACACAGACCTAAATAATGAAGGTCAAATAGAATTATTTGTTTTTTACATTTTGATTGTTTGAAAACTTGGGTTTGAAATTTACAGGGTGGACTCGTTGTGACACAGTTATATACCGCAGAAGAAAATCAGTCTGGAAGTGGCTACAGTTGTGTTTGAATTCAGTCATTATTCCATTTGTGGTGTTTGTTTTATGTGAGTTTATTGTCTGCATAGCAAATGAGAGGATGAAGTGGAGGGTCTTTGGTTGCTTTTGGTCAATCTTATTCCCGTGGAGTTGAATCTAAGATGTAGAAAAACAGACTACCAGAAATTTCATTTTGCAGGGACGTAATTCTGTGTATTCTTGCTTGGAGTGTTTGAAGGTGTTACTTAAATGTATCTGGAAATCCATAAAGATTATAAAACATAACATTTCTAGTTGCCTTAATTTTATGGGTTGTCAGAGTAGGCTCTGAAGCTTAATAGGTCATTACTCTGTTCATAGCTCTGTCAAATCCCCTCCCACCCCGAAAATTCGTGGTGGCATCTCTGATAATCTTGGTAAATGAGAAGGTGTGATTGGCTCATTGCTTGTCTGGCTGCTTTGCTGTGCAACTGTCATCAGGACTGGTGAAAATTCATGTAATCACTGTTGTGTATATTATGATAGAGTACTTGGATCTATGTTAAAGATAATGTAAGGGGTTCCGTGCTTTTGTGCTTTAGAGAAAACCCAACCTAACCCAGAAAGGAATCTTTAGGATCTTTTAACTTTATTCTTACCTAAGGAAAAAAATCTACATCAAAAGAAAATTCATGTAAGTTACTGTAACTTTTTTTAAGGTGTCATTCCCCTCCTTTTGAAACTTCTTCCCTCAACAAGCTGAATCCTCTACTGAGAGCACAGCAAAGCCTCTTCGTTGGAATTTGATCCCAGCGTTTTTCCGTGTTAGGGCTGGCAGCAGTCAGGTTCTGAGCAGCGCCCCCAGGGCTGTCACGAGGCGGATTCTCCTCGTTGTGCAGTGCGTGTATCAGCCTGCCTCCATCAGGAGAGGAGCAGCATGGGACTCCTAGTAAGTCTTCTCCCTCTGACTGTTCTTACAGAAATCCCTTGTTACTGAGGGCATACTCTGAGAAATTAACCTCAGCTCAAGTAATCATATAGTGCCTAATCTCAGACCTGCTTCCTAAGTAAAGGAATTGCAGGAAAAGTTGGTTTGTAACTCATCTGTCAGCACTGAATTCTTCTGCTGATGATCTGATAGTAAAGATAAGCCTTTACTGATTGCCTGGCTCAAACACATGTGAGATATATGAACCTCGCTTCTGCAACTTCAAAACAGATGCTCTTTAAAATACTTGTAAAAGTCTTTGGTTTAGAGCTGTTACCCAAAAGTAAAACTGAACTTCAAGGGAGTTTTAAGGGCGTTTCTCATAAATGTTTGCCAATAGCTGTTCACACGGGTGAAGGCAGATGTGCATTGATAAGGCTGAGACCAAACCTCAGGGGTGGAGAGGTATTTTGAGAAAGATGTTTCCCATACAGATGGCGTCAGACTTTCTGTAGTATGAGACCTTCTTTAATACCAACAATCTGTTCAGTGGTGTTTAGTCAGGCTTTCAGAGAACCTCAGCTTTGAACAGATACTGAACTGCAGGTATTTTTTCTCGGAAATTTTTCATCAGTTTGTAAATGTGTGAAAAAAGAAATGGTGGTAACTGCTTTGCAATTTCCAGGTTTACCTCAGAAAGGCCTTAGTGATTTTGGTGTGCTGGACTGCCAAGGAGCTCTAACTTTGTTTTGCTGCACTGACTTATTTTGGGAGGGTCCTAAGACAAGCTCAAGTAATCCATACATGCAAAACCAGCTTTTCAGGGGGATTACGTCCATGCTTACTGCCTTTACTGGCATTGTTTAAAAATAAGTTTATCTGTTAACGATAACTAAATTAATTTGCTCATAATTTTTCATGTAAAAGCTTTTACTAATTTGAAATTTGTGAGTTTCTTTTTTTTTTTTTTTTGGTTGCAATAAATTAACATTTGCAACAGGAAAAAAATAGCTCTTGAAATTTATTTTTTATATTTTTAGGATTGGGTGTTAAAAGTTAACTTGTTTTCCCATTAAACTCTAAAGTCTTTATTTATAAAGTTATCTATGAATGTACTTTTGTCTCTTTGGTTTCCTTGGGCTTTTTTCTTTCTTTCCCTAAGCTCTCCCTAACCTATGTACAGTGATTAGCAATATTAACAGGTAGTTGATTTTACTTGTGCATTAAGCAAATGCAATTTACTAGTAGGGATTGAGTGCTCAGGGAAGCTTGGAGAACAAAGTCATTCAGTCTTTGAAAGGGAACAAACACAAACTGTTAATGCTGTGCAATAGAAGAATTTTATAATGTATCGACTTCCATTTTGACCTTATTGACCAAGTATAATTTAGTTTCCTGCATACCATTGTGAGAGAGTTAAATTACTACTTGTTATTGACATCCTTGTTTTTACTCAGCTGTTCTATTACATGAATTGTGGCAAAATAAAACGCATCATTTACTGACACTAAATCTAAATGGAAAAAGCCTGTAAAGAGAATGCATAGAACTCGAGGTATGATGTGAGATTAACCTTCCCGTGGTCCATGTCACACACACAGAGTTTGATACCTGTATTGCAGTTAACTCAATGTTATTGCAGTGGTATTTATTTAAAATAAACACCTGTGTTTACCTTAGCATTGTCCAAATCTGCATTAAATTGTCATTCTAGATGGAAGGCTTCAATGCCAAGCAAGTGCAAGTGTACTCTAGTTGGTAATTATTTAACATTTGAGAGCTTTATGAACTAAGACTACTTATTTGTGTAGGTAAAGGAATGCAATTTGGAATGACTCGAGTGAGGGGTTTGGAGTGTAATTGCAAGCCTTACTTGCCTACTTTGTGCTGATTTGAAACACTAAACAGCAGAAACGATCACTGATTAAGACAAGGCTTGCAGTTGCTCTCAGCATTTATAAAATCGGGACAATGCTAGCATTGCTTGAAGTCAGATGTCTTCTTTTTTTACTGATAATCTCAGTTTAAAACTGTTAGTAGGTGGTCCATACCATTTTTCAAGTAGTAACCATGTCATTATGGCAGCTCCTGCCTCCCCTTCTCAGCTGGTGAATTCTCCAGGCTGCTGAGTTCAGCAGAGACAGCTGGGACGTGAGGAGGAGCAAGAGAATCTCCTGGTGCTGCTGCTAGAAAAGGACATCTGGATCTGTAGTTTTCACGTCTATTATAGTGGGAATATTTCCTGTAGCGTTTAGCCAGTCCCTCCCCAGTAATTACTGTTGCAGTTTGTAGTTACTTCCAGTGGCCTGGAAGAACTCTTATTTTCACAGGACTTGAGTTAAGACAGTCCCATCTAGTAGCATTCATTTAAAAAACAGATATGGTGACTCCACTGCTGTAAACGTGGCTCCAAGCTAAAGATCTCCCTTTGATTCTTTTCCTTATCCCACACAAATTTGTAGTTGCATCTTTTTGTTATAAAGGCCGAATTTGACCCTCGGGGAAGGGTGTTCTGTGGTGTCTCCCAATAGTACAATGAGTGAGCCATAACTTGCCTTGATATAACAGTCCTTTCCACTGAAAGATGAAAATTGAACCTGGACCTGTTGCTTTTGTTATGCATTTAGTGGAGAGGAAGAAAAAAACCCTAACTAACCTCAAGAAGAAGAAAGATGTGTCTGTTGTGAGTTGGTTGGAAACAGTTGATAGCAACAGTCACAACAGATCGGTCTTTGTGTGGATTATTTAGACACCAGGGCTGTAATGGGTTCGAAGCCACTAATCTGTGTTTGTCAGAGACCACTCTGTTGTGTTGATCTCAAGTTATTCCTTGGAAGAAGAAAGGAAAAAGCTGTCCTAGAATTTACAGCCAGGACTAGCCCTGTCTCTGTGGCTTCCTGAGCTGTCCTTAATCTCTCCTTAGGATGCTCCTTTTGTTTGCCTTGGTTTCAGTACTGGTTTCGTTGTATTTAAGGCGCCATCTTCAGCTGTCCGGCATCGTGAGTTCAAATCATCAACTCTGTATTTTATGCACAAAGTTTTTCTGGAAGGCTTTTTTCCCCCCCCTTTCCATCTATTGATATTAGTGCACAGTTAATGGTAGACGATGTGCAGCAGCAAAGATAGTCAGACATAAACAAAACAAGAGGAACATAACAGGTCTCATGCTTTATTCATGTCACTTTTGTTTATGTTCATACCACCCAGAAAAAGGAAAACAGCTGCTCCTCAAAGGGAAGACAGCAGCAGAAAAACTCCTTAAATAAGAGACTTTTTCTGTAGAGTACTCGCAGAACTTTTCATGCAATATATTTGATAAAGTACCATTCTGACTCTTTATACTTCATTGTGGCTGCTCTATTCGAAATTTGAGTTATCATTTAATAAAGCCAGAGAATAATATTAATTCATTAATTTCTCATCTCTAGCTTGTTTGTGTAGCAATAGTACCTTGCTGTGGGGCGGTGAAGTAGGCAGAGCACACTAGAACAAAATGAAAGGATAGGTTGTCTTCTGAAAAAACAAACCAACCAAACAAACAAAAAACCCCAAACCAAACCAAGAAAACAGCAAACCTGATCGTTTCATGGCCTGGAGTTACCTTTGTGCATAAACAATTTTTTTCTCTCCCTGTCCCTCTTGCCCTTCCTCCCACCTTTCCCACTTTTCTCGTGTGTGATAATTTCTGGTATTTTTATCATCTGATTTATTCTAACAGTTCTCATTGAAACCATCAAATTGTGGACAAAAATGTAATTCCAGACCTGCACCAAGAGGAAACACAGGCTAATAACCACTGTGGCTCTGTGCTCTGTGTGTGTGCTGAGGGAAGCACAGAGTGCTGGGCCCATGGCATTCAGACAGCTGCCAGTTGTGTTAACTGAAGTTTAATTGTGGTATAAGATGGGGAACCACTGACCTTTAGAAGAGTTTGACTTAATGAGACCCTCATGCCTGATGTCTATTTTCAGCCATTTTTAGCTGACCTAAAATTACTG
This sequence comes from Mohoua ochrocephala, assembly GCA_013398855.1. Lineage (NCBI taxonomy): Eukaryota > Metazoa > Chordata > Aves > Passeriformes > Acanthizidae > Mohoua > Mohoua ochrocephala. Next base: position 112,194 of record VZTA01027449.1, read on the forward strand.
TTTAGCAAGGTTGGACTTCATGGAGCCACTTTTCTCACCTTTGCTTGTGAATGATGGCACAAAATAAATAAGGATTGGTACTAAGTTTGCATGTGACATTTAGCAAGGTTGAGGAAAAAAAGATTCTATTTTGGTATGTTCAGTAGAAGTATGTATTTTTCACTTGGTTTCGGGCTTTGTCTGCCTCTCAAGTGTTTTGGAGAAGAGTCAATGTAGTTTATGGCTGAAGTAGGTGAAACCAAGAATTGGGAACAGCTTTGAGGGGTGTTACATGACTATGTTCATTCACAAAGACTATCCTGCCCCAGAAAAATCTTTTTCCCTGTTCTTTGCAGCCTGAATATTTGTGTGAAATGCAGCTATAAGTATTGCTTTGAAATTAATAGATTGAAGTTTGATCAGCTGGGGTAGAGGCTTTCTTCTTCCGTAGAATTTTTATGGGTTTGAACTCACTCAGCACCTTATTTAAAAGTGAGTTTTTCATAAAATAGTTGTTGCAGTGTCACAAGATCTCTTCCAGTACCTCTTTTTTTTTTCCCCCCTTAAAAAAATGAAGCAAATATTAGCCTATATGGGAAAAATACAAGGAAAATCATCTTCAGGTCTGTTAGACTTGAGAAACAGAACGTTTTTCAAGCTGTCTCACCAAGAGTACAGAAAAAGAGCTGCATGCGGCAGTGTCAAAATGTAAATGGGATTCAATTTGCCTGCCCCTTTCATTGTCCTTAAATCTAATGATACCAATTTCAGTTATGGTTAAACTTCCTTGTTTGAAGATGGCACAGGTCTACCTTAAGTGTCGATTTGTGCTAGAAAATTTAATTTTTATAGACTATGAAATGTGAGCTGCGTGGTAGGACAGTAAATGTAATGTAATATATAATAGGCTATTTAATTTGTTTTAACCATCTTAAAGTCTATTTAAGTCCTCCTGAGACATCCCGGAGCAGATCTAAAGGAGATCTTTTCCATCAGGCTCTCAGCAATTTAAACTTACACTTCCTGTCTGTTACAGTTTTAAATTGATAATAGTATCCACTTCAAATTCACGGCATGTATAGACTTAGAATTCTTTTCTAGTGGGACAGGTAGTTTTGTTAAGTATGGAAGACTTCAAACGCTTTTTCCTCGCCAGTGCGTGGTTTTACAGGTCTAATTGGGAAATGCATCTTGTGCCCAGGTTCATAGAAGTTGATTAAAATGTTATTTCAAAGATGAAGTAGGGTAGGCACTTTTAGCACCTTCTGTTCCTTGCCTGGAGCAACCACCATTCATTTTAGATCCTGGGATGGGAGAGATGGCTGGGCTCACAGTCCTGGGCTGTGGGAGCTCACAATCACAGCCAGTCCTCACAGTGCTCAGTTTTGTAACTGTTCATAAGAAATTGTCCCTCTGGTACCACAAGCTGGAGAGCATCACTCCCTGGTAAACAGCAGAGATTTGTTAGTCCTCAGCTGCAGCCTCGGAGCAGAGGGGATCCATCACCTCCTGTTAGAGCTCTTGGGTAGCAGAGTGTTAAAGGTTTGTATGCTAAAAGCAAGACCATCATTATTGCCTGCAATACAAAGGAATATTAACAAACTTCCCTTCTCCTAACAAAATGCTGGCTGTACATAGAAATTGCCTTTTTGCCCTTAGGGAGTGAACAAGCATAGCAAGTCCCTCTCTTCCTTCACTGCTTCAAGCAGAGCCCTGACTTGCAGCACCTTTTTATCATGCTGATTTTCTGTTCTTTTTCTTTCCATTTCTATCCCTTAAGTCTTGAAGTTCGTGCTTTTCCTCCTGTGTGACAATTTGGTTCTCTACCATGTTACTACTACTTTAAATACTTGGGTTGCCAGCAACCCAAAACCTAATATTATTTTTTACCCAGGTGTAAAATGGAACGTCTAAACAAAGTAGACCCTTTGAGGAACACCACCACTAGTAATATTTTCTCCATCCCAGTAATTTACCATGAGATGTGATGCTCATGTGTTACCATTAACCAAGAAATTTCATCAAAGAAAGATAAACCAGTATGACTTGATTTACATTTGAGAAGACCTGGGCTGCATTTTCATTCTGCTTTCTATTTAGGTTCCAGTCACTGGTTACTCTCCCTTGCTCTTTCCCCTTAGAACAGTTGTTATGAGATGCTGAGGAGCACTGAGCTCACATTAACAGGGCTTTTTTGAACACAGGTTCTACATTTCTTCTCCAACCCTAGGCTGCTATCCCAGAAAATGTCCTATTCATTGAGAATCCTCATGCCCGAATCTGCAATTTTGATATATAACCCTTTTTTTTTCTTTTTTTTTTTCCCCCCAGTATTCTGGGATGGAAATTGTTTTAAGGAGCCTCATTTCATTTTAGTAATGGATGTGGTAATTTGCAGTGCTTTGTCCTTGTTCCCATGAGGTATTCTGTCTCTGTCCTCATACACGGCAGTATTCTTACAGGAAAAAATGATGCAAAAAGCTAATTTAATATTTGGTTTGTCGTCCTAATTTCTACTCCTTGTTGACATCAGTTCTTCATTTCTTGCTCTTAATTTCTTGTTGAGAAATCTTTTGTTTGTCTGTGAGTTCCCATTTTCCTGGCCTCCTGGCAGTTTGCATTTAACTTCTGCAGCCTGACCTCTAAGTGCCAGCTCTCTTTGCTGATCAGTCCCTTTTTCCATTCCTTGTAGGTTCTCTACTTTTCCTTAATATCCTGCTTTGAGGTGCATTCTCATGCAGGTAGGTCTGTAGCCCTTTCCTGTCCCCCTTTTTAACTTTACTGGGATATAAGGACTCAGATTTAAAGTAAACCCATGCCTCCCATACACTCAAATCCAACTGTGGATGTGTTTCATATATCTTTGGATGAAATTTTGGTTTATGGCCCATCAGGGAAAGGTGGGATTACTCTTGAAATGTAGAGAAAAACTGTTAGTTATTTTTGGGTCATGCAGCTGGTGAGGCCTGTACCCCAGAAAGATTAAGGAAGTTTGAATTGCTTTTGGCAATTACTCTATGTTGTATAGGCTGCTTATTTCCAGATGGGTTTTTTTTGTTTCCTTCACGTAAAACCATGGGAATTAATTTTAAAAACTGGCATTTAAACCATCTGAATCAGAAATAGATTTTTTTTTTTCCTTGATGCTAGTTATGTTTATACAAACAATCACTTTTGTTAGAAGGTCAATAACTTTGGACATTCCCTGAAATTCTTTCCAGGTTTCACTTTTTTAAAAGAAAAATATTAAAGATATGCTGATGTTTCTTTTTCATTGTGCTGGGGGACAGATCTATTTGGCAGACTTTTGTTGAAAACCCCAACACACAAGAGGACAGTGCACTCATCCCTTTTTCCAAGTCGTTGGGAGAGCTCTTACAACGGATGCAAAGGCTGCTTTTGGGAGCTGCAGTGATCCCTTCTGAATCTGCACGTTATCAGGGAAGAAAAGGATAAAATTAATTCCCCAAGGCTGGCAGCTTTAGAACACAGCCTGTGTGGGTCTGTGGCGCTGCACGGTCCCTCAGAGGCTGGAGGAGGGAAGTTTCCATGGGGTCAGGGAGTGTTGGATTCCCAGTCTGTCAGCCCCTCATGTGTGCACTGCGAACACATTGGGACCATATGGCCCTGGAATTGCCCAGCTCCATGTGCCGGCAGCAATCCCTGCAGATGGACACGGATGAAACGCTCCAGTCCACGAACCAGCACGGGAACATCACGTTTGGGCTCTCTCTGCCTCCACAAAGCTGTGTCCTTCTGAGCTGGGGGGTAGCAAAGCTACTGAGGAGTTTGGTTTTTTCCTGGCTTCTGATATCGGAATGGGGCTCAGTGCTCTGCCGCGTTGGTTTTGATAGCGTTAATCCTAGAGCTAATATAAATTTTAAATTACACTTTTATGAATTTCATTTAAATGTAATTGGAACTCCTCAGTATGGTCTAATGGTGATGTATAATGCTTGTCTCTTTCTTACCCTTGGGGGTGCCGGGGGAATCTCTGAAAGTCCCTTTGTCAGCTCTTTTTGTTTGGGAATAGCCATTTTCTTTTCTGGATCTGCTGTAAATTTCCAAAGTTCAGCTCTGGTGTATCCCAGTGCTTGATGAGGTGACAGCAAGAGAGAGATTTGCAAGTCTTTCACTGTGTTAGCCAAGGCTTCCTGCAGTATTTATGCTTCGAGACTTTAAAAGCAGGGATAATAGTATTTAGTAACTAAAAGCTTGAAAAACTTATTAATGGACTGTTTATATTTGTGTTATTCCTCTTTATTGTTTCCCTTTGCTTTAATGAGATGAAAACCAATTTAGTGTCATTAGTAAATGTCTGAGCATGTTCTTCAAACTGAGCTTTGAGCACTATGATGGTGGGGAGTCTGGGGGTTATATCTTTAATATGAGAGTTATATCTTTAAACTGATGGCACTTTACGTTGTTTGGCTTAGTCTTAAACTTCATTGTGGGTCGGTGGGTGTTTGTGCAACATGTGGCACTGGATGTTGAAAGTGGGTGTTTACATCTGGTATGCATTGGGAGATTAAGGTAGAGAGGATGAAGTTTTGGGTATGTGTTTTTTGGATGAAGGATAAAGTGAGAATACTTTTATTTCCTCTTAGATTTGAAACATATCATTCTAGCAATGCCTTTGAAACTCTGCCAGCTTTGCCAACCGTAACATTTATGGGATTTTGGACCTAAACTGAACTAGAGAACTGTTTTTAGTGGCAGAGAAAAAGGTTAGTGCATGAAAATAGCTGGGCCTATTATTGACTGCATGTGGTCAGTGGTTTGGCTGAATGTAGGTGGCTCTTTTCCTGTCACTGTTTTCAAGCATATGGCTTTGTGATGAATATAAAACTCTTTCGACATGAGATCTGCTGCAGTTCTTTTTGCACAGTAGTCTTGTGCTATTTCGTAGTAATTATTTTGCTTTTGTCATTTATTTTCAATCTTGTAGTAAAAAAAAAACCCTTTTCAAGTAAAGCTTATTATTCTTGTTGACATCAAAGCTAAGAGGTTTGAAGAATGTGATCATCTGTGTATAGCAGCTGCTTCTGTCAGTAATATTTCTGAGAGGATGCATAAACTGTGTTGTTGAGTCTTTATTGTAGTTAATGCTGGGATTGTTTGCAGTGGGCAGAAACTCCTTCTAAACGTGCACATGTATTTTGTTTAACTATTACTTGTGTGAAAATCTCTAATACTGAATTACAACTTTTTTTTCCTTTCCTTTTCATGTTCCCAGTCTTGAAAGTAACATTTATAGCAGTTTTTCCCAAGGTGAACTTCTTTTTCCCATTGTGTAGAAAACAGCCTGGGTTAACGTAGTGTTTTGTTTCCTTCCTTGTGTGTAGTATGCAAGGTGCAACCTCAGAGCTCAGGGAACAGAATTTTCTAGTTCCTGCTGCAGAGAGCTTAAGGGCACAACAGGTTCTGTTTAACAGTGTTACCCTATTTATATCTTTGTAAAAAATCTGGGTGATAGAGCTGTAAATTGTACAGATTGTGGATTGTGTAGATTGTCTGGTGTTTTCAGTGTAGAAAATTCTAGTGAATCTTGTTTTAGCAGCTCTCAGATGCAAGAGCTGGTTTCATTCAGCTGAGAGCAAAGTACATTTGGGTCTGCAAGATGCTGAGAACTGCAGCAAGTTTTAGGGGCACCGAGCGCTTCACGAGTTGGTTCCATTGCTGGGAAGTATTTCAAAACAAAGCAAAACTTGGGGAAAACGTTATGGTTTCCCCCTGTTTGAGGAAAATAATGTATAGAATTATCCAGTTTTGAGAGTAACTGTGAAAGAATAACTAAATAAACAATGAGGTAACCTGCAGAGCTGCTTAACCTATTTTGAATGTATTTGTCAGTCAGTCCTGCATCCTGTTTCACAGGCCAGACACAAGGAAAAACACTGTTGCACAAGTGAGGCTGCTTGTGTGATCATGTCTTAACAGACTTTTAAGAATTTAATTTGTTACCTACATTAAAAAATTGTACAATACTATTTGAAAGACAAAATCTACTTTTAAATTCTTGAAATAATAAAAAATAAAATCTCTAGACGCTGTAATTATCACAACTATAGGTTAGAACTTCCTACAGTATAACAATATCACTTACAGGTTATTAAGAAATTTCTTTTCTAATTTAAACTAGGCCTTCTGAACTGTATGATGAAGACAGAGCTGTTTTTCCCAAGCATGCTGGGTGAAAGACTGTCACTAAGCAAGAAGTCCTATGCATGTGTTTGTAACTCTTGTTGCAAGAGAATCTTAAGTAATCACTCATTGCATTCTCAATGTTTAAAAAAATAATAATTCCATTTGAATTTTCCTGAGTTTGGGGTTGTGCAAAACACCTTCAATATCAGCAAGCTTTGTAATGTGTTTTTGTTTGCATTTTGGTTTGGGTTTTTTTTTTTCCTCCTCGTTCTGATTTAGGACTGGGAAAATGCTTGATATTTTGACAGTAGTAATTGTCAAAATTCAGGAATGCTCTGTGAAAGATCTCATATTTGAACATACTGATAAAGGTTCCTAACTGATACTAATAATCGCCATCATCTTCAAATTCCAAATCTCTTTGATATATGAAGATGATGGAGATTATCAGAATCAGTTCTCAACATGGATTGATAGAACAGTATCGTACGAGAAAAGCAGCAGCACTGATGAACTCTGGTTTTAATTTATGTGAGGGTTTTTTTTTGTGGTGTTTTTTGTGAAAACAGTTATCATTCTTAACTCCCCTTGTGCAGAGGTTGGAGACCTGCGGGAGCTGCAGACCCTGGACATCTCCACGAACCGCCTGATGACGTTACCCGAGAGGCTGCACATGTGCCTTTCGCTGCAGTACCTGACTGCCGACAGGAACCACCTGTGGTCTGTGCCTCGCCACCTGTGCCAGCTGCCCAGCCTCAACGAGCTCTCCATGGCTGGCAACCGCCTGGCGTTCCTGCCCCTCGGTGAGTCCCCACCTGGGGGGGGTCAGACACAGCAAAACAAACTGGCTGCCCCCAGAAATGGGAAAAAAAAAATGCAACAAGTGAGTTTCTTTGGTGGTCCCCACAGACTCTGTTTATGGGGGTTGTCACAGGGATCATATTGTTGGAAAATATGTTAATAAAAAAAATGCAGGTTAAGGTTTCATGTTTTTTTAAAAGCTATCAAATTTGCTTTATTTTTAGCTAACTGAGGGGAAAAAGTTTAAATTATGTGCTTAAATATAGTACTGTGTAATCTGAGTTCCACCACTTTGGGTAATGATCTGTTTCTGTTTGCTGGATCTGATGATTTAACTAAGATTCTTCAGCTAGGATTTAAAACTTGCTGTGGAGCCCCAGTAACTCCATATAAATTACTTTCCAGCATTAGGAGTGTCAGTACCACATAATCCAGTGCAGGTTTAGTTTGGGCTGTGTTTAGGCATCCATCAAAATTTCCACAGTAGTAGCCCAGGGAGGAATTGATGTGCCTTTTTCTCAACCCTGTGAAAGTTTGCAAGTGCGGAAGCAGGTCAGGAGTAGGAGGTGCAGTCAGCATGTGGGGGTTTGTTGTGGGCAGTCTCTGTGTGTTCTCTTAGGGAAAAGCAAATCCTCTTCTCTGAACTTGTCACTTTTCAGCCCTGCCACAGGGTAATCTCAGCTGAGATGCACATGCAGAGCTGCCCTGCTATCTGAATAACCATTAATAGTTTTTCTAGAATACAGATTTTGGTGTTAATTAGGTGCAGATTAAGTTATGATAATCACATTGCAAAGAAGCTGGAAATTGAGATGGCTAAAAATGAGATCATAATTTCTAAATTAATTACATTGTATAGGTTTAACTTAATCTTTTCAGTACTAGCAGTTCAGTTTTTAAAGAACTTACTGATCCTTCTGAATTTTTTATCACCTTAGTTTATATTACTGGAAAGTAAGTGCAAATAATGTCTCCAGGCAAGGTGTTGCACTTATGTCCCAGCATATGTCATTATATAAATGAGAAAACGAGTTCCAGGATGCATCATCCAGATTCCACAGTACTAAAACAAGCAAATTGCCTTCCCTTATATTGGCAAATATTTGTAACTCCTCTGAGAGAGGAAGTGAAATACTTTTAATTTTGCAAAAATTCAGTAAGATGAGATGTGAAATTTTAAAGGATAAAAGTTTGTGCTACTTTTGCACTAGTAGCTTATCTGTGAGCGAGCCGTGACCTGGATGAGCCATAGATCTGCCAAAGTGTTTTAAGTTCAAAAGGAGGAAATAAATCTCTAATATAATGACACACCTTCTTTTTTCTTTATTTTTAGACTCAAATTCAAAACATTCAAAAGGAACTTTTAAAATAACGGGAAACATCAAAGACTGTCAATTGACCTTGTTCAGTAGTTCTTAATAGTGACTCACTGGTGAACATTTGGAGATAATTTGCTATCTGTGGATATGAAACTGAATCATAAATCCTAGAGTTCAGAGGAAAAGCAGCCCAGTATAAATGTAAATGTTTAATCCTTCCTCTGAAGAATCAGAAGGCTTCAGAGTGGTCAAGATGTGATGAAATAAAGTAGAAGAGAGAGTGCATTGAAAAGCAAAAAGATTAAATCTATCTTCTCTTGCTTGGGAAAATATTTTTCTTGGAGTATTGCTGAAGTTAAGGCATAATTGTAGCATTATTTCTGCTTGCTGCACATGTTGGCTGGTGGGGCTTTTGTGTGTATTCTTACATCAACTTCACTTTACCAGTTAATGACTGAGTAAGGATGCTAAATAACGGTGAAAAATACTGCAGAAATACTTGCAAGTGATAGTCGAGCAAATATTGTCAAAACAAGTTTTTGCAATTAGGGAGCTATGTTGAAAAGCAGAGAATTTATTCAGCTCCTGACAGAATGGTTGCGTTTTTTTCTTTTTTTATTAGATGTGTCCATGTTAAAAGAAATACGTTTGAAACAAATTGCTTCATGCTTTTTAACGTGTTCTTTACTTCATTTATTTCACATGGTGGGTGATATCTACTGTGTCAACAAGGAATCCATTCTGCCTTGTCCAAGTTTGTCCCTTGTAGCTGCCAGCAGAGCTTCTTGTTAAGTGTAATGGAAATCTGCATTTTCCTGTTCCTGGATTGATAGGTGCGAGGTTTCCAGCAGCAGCACAGCGCTGCTGGGCAGGGATTGGGTAGGTCTTTGCCCTGTACATCCTTTGAAGTTTGCAGGCTGATGTGTCTCGAGAAAAACAATGAAACACTATTAATCAATTGTATAAAATACAGTAAAAGTACCTGATCCCAGTCCTTGACTTCCAGAACTGCTAGATAAACGAGCAGATGGGTAAACAACAGTGAATTATTCTGCAGAAATAGTAATTTGTTCTGCAGAATACACCTAATTATTGGATATGCCAGTGTTTTATAAAAATTATTTTTCAGCTGTATTTCAGTTTATACTGAAAGAAATGAGACACCGTGGATCTCAGCCTTTAGGCCTTCCTAATAAACTAATTTTTAAGAACAACTCCAGAAATTTTAAGTTGAACTGGAAGCTGCATCCTGAACAGTTGTGTTATTGTCATGGTAACTTCATGCTCCCTTAGTAAATGGTCCTGGGAAATGTGCTGATCATTGTATATCAATCCACTTACAACATAAATTATCTTTTGACAGAAAATTAACTTTAAATTTTTAGCATTAGCAAATGCTCCAATGCCTGAAAACAAATTCCACTGCAAGCAGAAATGTGAACCTGATGACGCTGCAAAAATAAAAATCATTTATGTAATAAAGTCCAAATATAATTAAAATAGGCCATAAATTCTCAAGTGTACTGGCAGTACAGGGGATGTTATGACAGCAAATACTCAGTATTATATCACTTTATTTGAGGGTTTATGTGCACTTTTTCTTTAGAAAATGGGTCTAGTAATTATCAGTGCACAGTAAACAAAGGTCTTATTCTACCTCAGTATATGCTGCTTTTGTGTCCTTGCCCTCACAGTATGGTTAAAAGAGCATCAGTGCAGCCACACAAGAGCTTTTGTTCCATCTTCAGCCATGTGGAATGCATATGCCAGGGCCCTGAGGTTAAAAAAAAAAAAGGAAAAAAAAAAGAGAGCGAAAAAGAAAAAAAAATAGAATTGGGGTTTGTTCAGGACTCATGGCATTTGGTCATTTCTGGGAGAAAGGTCTTTGATCTGGGAGCCTGGAAGGAGGAAAGTGGAAATGTTTTAGACACAGTACAGTGCTCGCAAAAGCCACATGAAAACCTTCTTTGTAGCTTTAGCCTTTTCAGAGATGGGCAGCTTCCTTATTGCACAAAGTTCTTCAGAAGCATGGTTTTTAGAGAACTTTTAACAATATTTGTTGACTGATATAAGACATAAAAATTAATGTGGATGGGATACAAAGAGCCTTTCAAAGTGATGATTTATTTAAATTTAAACTTTATGGATAATGTTTGAAACTGGGAAAAAATCTTTTGGAGTCTAGAAGATGCTTGGTTATTTAATGCAAAGAAACTATATCAAAGGAACATTTATAGTTACAGGCTATTTGGCTTTGGGAATTGAATTTTTCCTACTGAGATATTTTGTCTAACATCCAAAAATTTGCTTTAATTACCTAGGAAATGCAGTCAACTCAGAACTTAGAATCTAAACATAGCATAAGATAAAGACAGAGGGAAGAGATGAGATGCAGCCTCACTCCCCCCTCTCAGTGCATATGAAAAGAACAGCTTTAGGGCTTTTTTTGACTTGCCTGATTTTCAGCCCATTTGCATACATCTGTGTAGAAACCAGCAAGATGAGCCTCTTTTAAAAATTTTCTGCCATTCTCTAAATTAATAAGTTAAACAGTAGCACATTCAAGCTACCCCAGCAACCCATAGTTTTCCGTTGCTTTTAGTCTAACTGCTTCTGCAACACGAGGGAACATTCTCTGAACATTACATGTCCCATCCACCTGCTACCTGCTTTAAATTGTGTTGGCTGATTCCTCACCAGCCTTACAATATTTTATGGTGTTACAGTGTTGCAGTATTTTTATTCATTGTAGGATAACAATGGGGTTTTGTTTCATCTAAAAATATCCCAGAACTTTACTAAACTATTTTCAGCCCTGCTGAAAATACTGAGCCGAAATAAATCATCTCATTGAGGTGATGCTCAGCAGCATCTCCAGCAGTGCCCATCAGTCAGCAGAGGGATTTGTGCTCCCATCCAGGACACTTGATGGATGCAGCAGATAGTTCTGTGAGTCGGAATGTCTCTGGGACAGGGTCAAAGCAGCATGTGGTGGTTGAATGTGTCCCTTGATGTCCAGTGACTCTGGTTTGAACAAAGCCCAGATTATGGTCCCTGAAACCTCCACAGACTGTTGCAAAGCAAGGGCCTGTGTTAAAAGGAAAAAAAACCCCAAAACTCTTTTTTTCCCCTCTGTTAACACGCTTATTTTAGAAAAGGAATCTATTCGTTTTCTGTTGGTATCATCACTTGTTCTTTATATCAAAGATTTGATAATGTGTCACTCCTCAGCACAAACTTTCAAGGTTTCTGGTGCTCACAGCTGCCATTCAAGTGGGTGACAGCTGAAGACATTCGGTATATTTTAAGATGGACACACGTTTGGGGAGGGATCACTCAAAATATCTGCACTAAGATAGGTGTTTAGAGCTCTTGTGTATTCAGTAATAAAGAAGGGTTTGTATTACCTACCTATTGTTGTAGTAGTGAACGAGAAGAGATCGGTATTCCAAATAGGATTCCTGAATAGAAATATCATGGAAGTTGTTTTAATTTTTATTCTGTTCTTGGCCACAATTACAAACGGGACAGAAGCTGTGCCCATTTCTCCAGTTACCCTTCTCTTTCTGCCAGCCAAGGTAACTGATAGAGATGGGAAGTCAGAATTAGTCAATTTTAGTATGGTCTTGCTGTGGCTGATGCAGCCAAATGCTTGTTTATCTTAGTCTCTCTAAAGTACTCATGAAAGTTTAACAAGTGGGGAGCACACAGATTATTTGTATTTTTCATGATGCAGTTTGTCTGGGTCGCATCTCTCCCCTTCCAGGCAGAGGCTTTCAGACTCTGTTCTCCTGGTTTGTGCTTTGCACTGAACAAAGAAATCTTTTCCTGTCCCGGTGTCTCGAAGGGCATGGCAGTGACAGATGAGACGGGCTGCCCAGCTGATCCTACACATCAGATTTCTTGCTAGTCCAAAACTCTTTTCAGGCCGTTCTATTCAGTTCAGTTTGGTGTCTTTTTAAATGTCTCTCATTAGTATGTTTTTCACTTCTTTTAATAGCAGACCGTTTTACCGCTGACTAGATCTTGTTAATAAGCAAAATTCTTATTTCTGAGAATTCTTCCAAGAAATCTAAATTTTCTCTTTTAATTTTCTAAGCAGAATAAAATACTTCCATACCGATATGCTTCTGTCTAGAGTTATCTTAATAGATTTCTAGTCCACGAAGGCATTACTTAATCATGCTTCTTTTGACTACCAGCCATGAATATTTTAAGAGGAATAATGCAAGCAGCACACCTCCAGAAGTATTGATCATTTATTGCAGCCACAACTTTTGATGTCTAACATTCTGCAGTTGAATGCTTTCTGTTTTCTTGGGCTCTGTAACTCGCTGCATCACACGGACTTGTTTCTGAATGACTGCACTTGCATTTGGTTAAGGCTAATGAATCCCAGCAAGGATCCCTCCTTGGAGAAGAGAAAGAGGGGGACACAGCACATTCTTGTGTCTGTCTTGCCCACTTTCCCAAAGATAGAGAAGCTGTGATTTCAGTGACGTGAGACCAGTTAATGAAAGCAGGTTTGACCTTACGAACTTGAAGTATGCACTGAGGATTTGAAATCAATTGTCCCTTTGCTTCTTCAAACTGACTTCAGAGTTTGTCAATGTTAAAATTTAATTATTTATAATGGGATTTTCAGGGCTTCTGAAAGGGGGCTTTGTTTTGTTTTAGTAATTTGAAATGCGTGCTTCTAAACAGCTTTTCAGCTCATCCATAAGAAAACCATTGGCTGAATTTTTCAACTGAGAAGTACTAATTTATGTTTGCTTACATTGAGTCTGATTAGCTTATTTATAATTAAAGAGAATTGCTTTGCTTATAATTGTCACTATGTCGTCCCTTCTCCCCTTGACTTTTCTTGTTTTCTAAACCCAGATTTAGGTCGTTCTCGAGAGCTCCAGTATGTTTATGTGGATAACAATATTCACCTGAAAGGCCTCCCATCTTATCTGTATAATAAAGTCATTGGTTGCAGTGGGTAGGTATGAATTAATTGAGATGTCTTGTGTACCTGTCCTTGTAAAAATTCTCCTGTATGATACAACTGGTTATTTTTTGTGTGTCCGTGATTGATTCAGAACTGGTATTACTTGGGAGGGGATTACTGCAGCTCGCAGTTCTGTTTTATTTTTGTAGTAAATCTTCTGTATTAATTGCTGACTTTTGACTATTTTAGTTTTAAGGCATAAGAGTGAAGTTACTCTGAAAGAATTTGTAATAATAATGTAAGGCCTAGAGCTGAATTTAAAAGTTGGCCAAAAGTGTAGGCTTCACAGAGTTTCCAGAACAAAAGAACAAAATAATTTTTAATATATTAAAGCATCTCTTTGTTTCTAAGTGCTCACGTTTCTGTAAGTTATGGCCATATCTTGAAAAGTCATGTGCAGCTCCTTCACTAATTTTACATTCCAGTATCGGCATCTTGTAGGTCTTGGTACCTACTAACTAAAGTGACTTTTTTTAGGAGTTACAGATTGACAGGTTTATTTTTATATGTGGATTTTAAAAATATCCTAGGCTGTCTCATGTTTGTGGTTCGGATGCAAGAAAAAAGTGGTCTGTGTAGGACACTGGCTTAATTCTTTCTGCCCTGACACTGGCATAAATTAGGATCAGCACCCCTGATGAATGGAGCCTTACTGGTGTAAAACTGATCAGAAGAGGATTGTCCCCATTACCATCTAATTATAAATTTCTGGTATGCTCACTCTCAGCAGATCTCACATTAAATATAAATTCCCTCTCTACAGCCTGCACTCTGCTGCAATATGGGAGATGCTGAGTCTTGGCATTTTAAGGTTTTTCTAATATTCCCGTGTCAGCTGGTTGGTGATATTTAAATACTTGCAGTTGGATTACAGTTCTGCTGAACTGTGTGACTTGCAAGCTTTTACTAATTTTGTTTTTCAGGAAAGATAAATTCTAGCCTTTTTTCTTTCAGAACTGATTGTAAATTGTTAGACAGACATTAAATTGACCTTAAATCTAACAGAATTGTATTGATTGTGACCAAAAACATTTATGATAACGCAGGAGATGGTCCAACAAGTTAGGTCCAACTGTCCTGCCTATTTCAGGTGATTTTATACAACAGCCATGTCTTTTTTTTTTTTTTAAGTTTTCATTTTATACTCAGTTAAAATAATTTTATCTTTACACTGACCTTTGTGAAGATCCTACCAGTTCTTTTTGCTGTTCTTACATGTACAGTGCTGGTGAGACCACCTGCTAATATCTCTGATATTATAAATCTTGTACAGAATTACAGAATCTAGTCTTAAAAATCTAGTAGAGAAGAGACTAAAGGAGTTGCAAGTGTTGTGATGAAATTGATTCTTGTAACGCTTCTGTGGAATGAAAAGTGATTTTATTCCTTAATAATGAATATTAAAAAAAGATAATTTTTAGTAAGAAAAATAATACTTGTGACCAGACAGATCCTTGTCTTCATTGTGAAACTGTCTTGAAACATCACAGATTATTTTTAAGAAAAAATTTCAGTGTGGGAAGAGCACATATATATTATTAAGAAACCAAAGGTTTTATTTGATAATGTGCTGAGAGACTTTAAAATTGTGTAATAATGGTCATGTGAAGAATTTCTGTGTTCTTTCCAAGAAAGCATTAGTAACCAGGCTCAGGTTTTCATGGGTCAGGCAAGAGTTGAAGATCCAGGCTTTAGTGCACCGTCTGGTCCTCCACTGGAGAATAAAATCTGACAAGCTGCTGTTACTAACATAAAGCTTGATTTCTGAAAATAGAATATAAATTGCCTTGTGTAAGTATTGAATCTCTGTCTGGGCATCCTGCAGTCAGACTGACTGAAAAAAGTCTTTTATATGAGAGGTGATGATCTCAGCACTCAAAATAAATTTTGATCTTATTTTTTGCAGATTGGATTTCATAGTCCCCAGTTAGGGATCTGTCAGTCTTGTTGAAGGCAGCCAATAGGTGGTCCCAGCTTTTTTTTCCTCACTTATTTATTCACCAGGCTTCTTCTGCAGCTCCTTTTTTTCCCCAGCTGTTTAGACCATCCTCTATTCCAGATTTTAACCACCGTGGATTTTGTGTGTGGCATTAATAGCCTCACCCTTTACATAAAGTAGACCAAATGTCCCAGCTCTGAACTGCAGAGACTTTAGGGAGTTTATGGGTTTTTTTTCCTTAGTGGGGTTGGTATGGGTTATTCAGCTTGAAAATACAACATTATGGATTTATTTATTGTGATAACTAACTCATTGGGTATGGATTGTTGGAATACTGGATCTCCGAATTCCCAATTATATTTTAACCTCACTAATGGGTTATGGGAAAGTATTATATATTTAGCAAGAGGCTTATTGACTTGCTGTTTAATGCTGCTCTTTTTTGGTTGTTTCTCTGGGCTGTTTCTCCTTTAATCAGAAGAGATGAGATTCTCTGTTGTCAGAGGAGTACTATGAGATTTCTTTCACATCTGATAAGGCTGAGAGTGGTTACCTCCGTTTTAGGTCTAATATCTGGGAAGGCTGACAAATTTGTGTTTCTGTTCCATTTGTTAGGACTGGCCCTAACAAGTTGCTCTTGGCTTCAAATTTCAGTTGTCATAAACAATTCCAATTCCCCTGTTGACTTCCCCAACCTCTTAGTAGAATTTTCCTATGCGTGTCTCTCTGGTATGATCTCTTGCAACAGGGATCACATAAAGAGTTATTATTTTTACTACAAGCTAAGTTTCTCTCCTTGGATCCAAATAACCTTCCCTTTCCATATATGATTTGGGAAGGGCAAGGCTAGTAGACTTATTAGGATATCTTCCCACTATGGCATGACTTGTTTTTACTTTTCCTTCACCTACCCCCCCACCCCCCAATACCCTCCAAGGGAACTCTGTGGATGGGGAAAGGTGTAGTACAGAATCACCCAGTGGCATTTATAATACATTTTTTTTGTGGCTGGAGTTTGCCTCATGTGTTATAGTTGAGTAATCCATGATTGTTTTCAGCTGGTTGATCCAAGACGTGGGATACAAACTGTTGGGTATGAAACTGCTCCCCTCAGTAAAGGACTTACTAACAATGGCATTCAGAGGCTAAAGGAGCTTGTCACGTGGGCAAAGTAATGGGCATGTAGCATACTTGGTTCACCCCCTTGGGACTGTGTTCTCGTTTCTTTATGTTATTTGATGAGTAATTCCTTCAAATGTCCCATGTCTAGCACATCACAGAAGGTGGGAATCTGTAGAAACAGAATCATGGAGTAGTTTGGGAAGGGACCTTTAAAGGTCAACCCCACCATGCACTGCTCTCTGCAAGGAATCCCTGAGGGATGCTGCACTGCAGAACATGTCAGGCTTCCTTTGGGTTGGTCATCTGGGTTTCCCCATAAAGTTACTTTTATTATTTTTTTTTCTAACCACTTTCTAAATGTCTTGTGTCCTTCTAGTTGTGGTTCTCCAATTCAAGTTTCAGAGGTGAAACTGCTCTCTTTTTCATCAGGCCAGTTAACTGTGTTCCTGCCAGCAGAGGTGAAATCTATAGGGACAGAAACAGATCATGTGCTGCCTTTGCAAGAACTGGCCATGAGGACCCTCTATAACACCTACTACAGGTTTTTGAAAGGTATGAAATTTCTGCTTTCTTCCGATTACAGAAAGAGTGAAAGTGTTTTCTGGCAGTGATAGGAACATTGCTAACAGTTCTTCAAAGGCTTGGACAAGGATTTATATTTTAAAAGATTTATTTAATCAAATTATGCTTGAAATGCTGCATTAGAACAAAAATGTCCAGTATCAAAAACCAGAGTTCCAAAGACTATTTCTGAGGTCAAGTGCTGCTTATAAATGGTTTCTTACTTGAAGCCTGTATGAAGAGGGACGCTTTTTTTTTTTCAGGAGAAACTCTTTAATGGAAATAGGAGATGAGAAATACAGTTCCTGAGGCAAGATCAGATGCATCAGCCAACAATGCAACTCCTTGCCAGGCAGCACACTCCTAAACTGGCAGACTTGTTATACATAAGGCAAAAGAAATGCGAGCAGCCCTCGGCCATTTCAGCACAGTGTGACAGCTGAGCTGCTTTAGTTCTGCCCCAATTCAGGCTCTCTGCTCTAAAGTGGCCCTTGGCTCATCTGGTTCTGCATCGTGCAATCACATGAGTTAGCAATATCTGATCATAACCTGCAGATCCTCTCAGATCTGGATGTGTTGTGACTCCCCACTGCTGATGCTATCTTGGGAATTCTCAGTTTTAAAGGTCAAAGGAGAAAGCGGAAAAGCAGAGAGTTCCAGTGGGAAGATTAGAAGGGGTTATGGAAAGGGTCTCTTGTACCTTGGCCACTGGAGTAAATCCTCACTGCTTTGCCAGGAAAAGTGTTCAAGGTGGTCTGTCTTTTCTCACCCACTTGTGACTTGCACAATAATTTCTGGAATCCAACTGTGTGAAAGTGGTTCCTGAAGATGCCAGTGAAGTTTGGTTGGGAAGGGAAAGGTGGTATTGCAAAATCAGTTTAAGGACTGGTTTGTAAATGGTTTTATACCAGGCTGTGAGGATTATACCTATTTTCAGGCAAGATGCAGGACCTGAAAAAGATGGATTTATATATCCCTATCCACACACCCCTAGATATGTCCTATTCTGAGTGACCTTATTAAAGGCTGTGGGCATTACCACTGGCAACAGCCCCGTTTCGGTGAGGCAGGAGCAGTGCCTGTGTCAGACAGGTGTACGATAATGCTGTGCCGGGGAAGCAGGTGGCACATATGATTAAAGTAGCAGATTTCATCTGTCACTGCCTAAATTTGCAGTTTCAAGAATGCTGTTAAATACTTGGCGGCTGCTGGGGAAGTGGCAGAAGTGACTGGACTACTTTTCCTCAGTCTTTGCTTGGCTGCAGAGTGTGACCTTTTCTTTCTGACGCAAATGTCCTGCTCGTCCCCTGCTTGGGGCTGTTGTGGTACATTGTGTCTGGGGTTCAACCTTGCAGTGTTTGAAAGCTGAAACCAGTGTGATACCGTAAAACTCATTTATCAGGTACTGCATCTTGTCTTGATTACTCAGCACCTAAACTCACTCACCTGTCTTGGCCGTCTCTCAGTTTCTAGATGGAGATTAGCATGTGAGGTTTAATTTATAAAACACCGTGTGGTTTGGGCCAGGCCTGGGCAAATGATGGCTCTTTCCCAGGAAATGACCCTAGAGTCCCTTTTGGCGAAAATGATGGCATCTTGTAAGCTGTGGGGGGAACACTTAACAGATGAGGAATGTATTGATCTTTTTAGAGTGGTCTCTTTGGTTGGACCTGTGAGAATTATGCTGGGTTGGATTGAATTTCAAGTAATTCCAAATATTGCAGATCCCTTTTTGCTGATGGTGGAGTTTGGGCTTTGTAGTGAGGTTAGCTATCCTGCTGGATTGGTTGCTGAAATATTCTACTAAAATACTACTGATGTCCTTTTCAAAATGTTGTATTGTTATTAGTTACTAAACATCTGTCTAGATCATCTCTGTGTCTAAAAATCCTTCATGATCTTTTAGTCCTTTTTAATATTTGCTCAAGCTACAATATTTTTACCTGAGTATTTTAGCCCAGTTAAAGTTATGCCCACAGATGCTAAACTTGTACATTTAACTTCAACTTTTTGAACTTAGAAATGGAAAGCACCATGTGCCTCACTCTAATTGTGGTAATTTGTATTACCTCATTGTTGTTTTGACAAAGCCTTAAGAATGTGAGGCAGCTGTTTTCTGAATTGTTCATGAATCGTGCTTGTTGTGTTTGATTTTATCATGCAGTCGTTTTATTAGAAATATTTTTTTGTTTCTTTTCTTCTCTAGATTTAAACTTTCTGACTCCAATCTCACTACCCAAAAGCCTCTTGGAATTGCTGCACTGTCCCTTGGGACATTGCCACCGCTGCAGCCAGCCTATGTTTACCATTGTCTACCCAAAGCTCTTTCCCTTGAGGGAAACTCCAATGGCAGGATTGCATCAAGGGTAATTATACAGGAAATTACACTGGAGTTTCATTTAGGAAGAAAAACACCTTACGGAACAAAGCGTATTCTTAGATATTTTTTTTTCAACTTAGCATTTCAGATCCAAAGTCCCTGGCCTGTGATTGGATGTATAAGTTGACAAAGTCATGAGTCAACCAGAATACTGCTGTTAGACTGTTAAAAGGGTCTTCAGATGTGCTTGTTTCAGCCTGGTGTAAGACAAGAAAGGGTTTGGTTAGGATGGGATTGACCTGTTTGTGGTAGTGCAGCACTTCTGTGCCCTGGAAAGGAAGTGGTACCTAACACCAGTAGTTGCCTTGATGGTCTCAACCCTGACTTCAGATTGCCACCATCAAACAAAAAGTGCTCCAGGATCAAAGGTGGAGAAAAGCTCTAAAGCTGGAGCTTAATTAAAATGTTCTGCAGTAAAATACTCTTGTTTTAATTTCCACACTAATTAACTTGAGATATGCCGTGGAAGCATTCTGCATAGGAGCATACATTTTGTAGCAATACATGTTTTCAATAATACTTCAGTTTTATGGTTGTAGCAGTTGTGAAAGTGTCTGCAGGATTCACAAGTCAAGCAAACAAGCCCACACAGACTTCCTGACCTGCTGGACAGTACAGTCATGGAAGGGACTCAGAAAGGGGATATGGTTTAGGGAATGTTGCTCTCATGTAGATAAAGATATAAAATACCTTGAGGGTGAGCCCTGATTGTGCAGTGATTCTTTCCCTAATACCCATTAGTCTGAGTCGCCTTCCATGAGGCATAATAGCAGCAAATTCACTTTCTGCAGTGGAAAAGTGTCATCTGAGAAACTTCAGTTTGTACTGTTTGAAAAGTAATAAAGGAGGTTTAAAGCTAAGTCACCTGGAGTTAAACAAGCAAAGGTGATGTTAGGTTCTTGTTAGAGAATTAAAGTCAAGCTATTAATTACAAAGCATATACCTAAAGGTAGGGAGCAGAAAAGACAGGTGCTGTAAAAAGGAATGTTTTTGAGATTACTTGCTGGTGTCTGTATAATGCAGGAACACCACTTGGTTCCTGTCCCACTGAAATCCATTGATTTGACAGTTATCTTCCATAAAAACAAGAAAGCGCTTTTCAATAGGAAGATCTTTAAATGAAAGAAGAGAAACTAATGGATGATTCAGGTTGATTCAGGTACCTGTTTTACACAGCTGTATCACAGCCTGTTTTGCTGTGAGCTTGTGACATAAGAAGCGTCTGATTTGTAAGTAATTCAGCTTTATGAAATGAAAAACTTAGGTATGCCAAATCTGGGCAGCAGCCAGAGGGCTGCATAAATGCTATTTTGGAAAAGCCATCTTTCTTAGAAAGATCTGATTGCAGAGATTGCACACTTCAATTTGCCACTCTGTTACACTTCAGTCATATGTCGAAATTCAGTGGATTTCATGTTGAGTGAAATAATTTGCTTCCATATTACAGTCATAATATTCTTAGTGGCATAAAATGTTATAATCACGCTATAAAGAATTTCTTTCAAACATTCAACAGTATCGTTTTCTAAAAAAATGATGGAAAACTACTTGCTGGCCACTAAATCCATATATTACCCAAAATAATTCAACAGTGTGAGAGTTTGGACTACTTTGCATTTAATTGCTAAGCATTGCTCGTTGTTGAAATTACAGGATGATAGACATTATCAGTAGACACCTTTAGGAATTATTAAAGTTAAGACTCCACAAAAACATGCTTTAGAGCTGTTTTGGAAGAACACTGTATTAACATTCTAAAATAGAATAATTAAAAATACATATTTCTGCATGGTTTTCACTTGTTTCAAAAATAGTTATCATTCCTTCCCTTAGACAAGAATGTACTGTGTTGTGCAAAATGCCTTTAATGAATCCAGTCTTAAGTAGCTGACATTTGATGCAAATCCACAGTAAATGAGATCTAAACAGGGCAGCCTGTCATCCTTATCTTTGTAGCTCGTGCACTTGACACGGTAAGATTATGTGGAATTGTGGAGGTGTGATAGCTGGTTTAGAAAGATGTGACGGACGGGGTTTCTGTTCTAAAGCGCTTAAAGTGACCATGAAAACACACAGGGTAGGGATCCTGGGCGTTGGAACAGCACTGATTAGCACATGCCACGTCCATGCCAGTAACTCCTGCCTGGATTCCCCTATCACATTCTGTATCCTCTTAGAGGGAAGGGGAGTTAAGTGTTGGACTGGATTTCTGTATCTGAAAAAGCACAGATGCCACGAGCACTGGGTAGAGCGTGATTTCTGGGTTAGTGAAGAATAGATCTGAACATTTTTAAGGCAGATATCTCGATCTCTGCCAGGCTGGGGCAGGAGCAGGGTCACTGTGAGGCTGGGATCACACTTGCACAGTGCCATCCCTGCCGTACTGCGTGGCACGGTGTGACAGCACTGCCTGTCACGCATCCTTGCTGAAGATCTGCTTGTTCACTCTGCTCACCAGGGAGAACATTGGCCTTCAGTCGTTTCATGCCTACAAGCAGTAATTTAAGAAACACATGAGCAGGGCCGAGGCTGCCCAGCTATTTTCCTGTCAGCTGCTAAACCTGCTGGCTGTGACACTCAGCCACACCCTGCTCAGAGAGAAAAACCACACGCTGCTGCTCTAAACCCAGTGCATAGAAACCGGGAAGGTTTTGAGAGAACACCTGCAGTGTTTCCCTGCCTTGGTGTCAGGCCCTCAGAGAGAGCAAGAGAACCTGGGCTTTTTCTGGATTGTGGAGATGGGCTAATCCTGTATTTTACAAACCAGCACATTGTCTGTGTGGAATGGAGCCAGGAGCTTTAATCTTTACTGACAACTG
>VZTA01027449.1:134364-159237 GCA_013398855.1 Mohoua ochrocephala
CCCTTTTTTTTTTCTCCTAGGAGGACAACTGTTAGTTTTGTGGCATACTGCTGCTCCACCCGGTGTCTGCAGACTTTTGACCTACTGAGTTGATAAACATTCCAAGCTCCTCAGGAGTGCTGCCAGTGTAAAGCTGCATTCGATGCCGTGTCCTGTTGGTACTGGAATACCGTGTGCGCGTGTGCCAAAGCAGCAGAAGTGCCCAGTCAGGAGGCACTTAAACCCTGCCCTATCAAATCTGGATGAACTGCAGGAACTTTTCACAAGTGTAAATACCGAGCTTTTAAAAGTATTAACTTCTCTCTCCTCCAGGGCAGCACACAAACCAAACACATTCACGAGCTCTGACTTCAGGATTTCCAGTATTTTTCAAATGTGCCTGATTTCAGGTTGACCCATTGCATCATTTGAGGCAGTTGCATTCCTCTAACAGGAAAAAAAAAAGTTCAGTTATGGCAAACAAGTTTTCACTTACTCATCTCCATCCTCTTCCCCTCCAGAGCTGGAATCAAATGTAATGCTGTAAGCCTGTAGAAACCTTTGATGGATCCCAGTGACTTTTCCATAGAGTTCAGCCTAATTTTCTTCCTCTCATCTCAGTGTTTACCCCATCAGAGTTATCCCAGTTGTATACCGAGTCTCTGACAGTTCTCTGTGGTGTTTAAATCCACATACTAAAAGCAGGTCTTCCTTTCTAGTATCATTAAATACCACAGTGATTTAATTGGAGTAACTAGGATATGTCTGGAGACTGAAGATCCTCTTTCAGTGAAGGCTGGTAGTGATGCCTACACTAAGGGGTCTTAATCCAGCATGCTTGAGGGTGTGTTTCCTCTATTTTCATTGCTTGAGATTTTTATTTTTAGAAACAGCTCTCCTTTTGTTCCTTTGAGTTCTTCAGGAAGAAGACGACTTTAAGTATCAATTTCCCTTCGAAAAAACCCAACTAGTGATATGATAGAAAATCTTTATATTTATTATATTTTTACGGTTGCAGACTATAGATCTGCAAAGAGCTGGTCTTGATCTTTTTCTAGATTCAGCATTTGGCTGATTTGTCCAAGCGTGTCAGCGGATTGTGTGCCTTGGAGAAGGCTGGAAACCCAGGAGCAGCTGTGCATCTCCGTGCACAGGTATATTTGCACACATGGATATCTGCACAGGAGGGCTGGGACATTTGTTTTCATATATTAATGGCAGATTTGGTGCAAATTTCCACTCACTGTTATATTTGTGGGAATCTTCTTTTGTTACATCTTGTTCATTTTAAATAAAGAACAAAGGATGGAAAAAAGGCCCAAAATGCCTACGTGACTTAACATTTTGATTTTATACTGAAACAGTTTATAAGTGATTAGCCCCTCTTGACTTGTTTTTGAAGATATGATATTTTTTTAAATGTAATTTGTTCTTTTTTTTTTTACTTTCTATTTCTTAGGTATAAACCACTTGTTGATTTAGCACAGTGTGCTGCTCTGTGCAGTAGGTAGTTACAAGCTGAAATAGATATGAATGAAACGGTTTGTTACAAAAATGGCAAGATAAAGAGACTTATTTGGCAGTATATTAGCATATGTTGTGGTGAGGTGTGCGTACTTTGAAGGCAGGAGGCATTAAAATGTTTTCCTGTTGCCAAAGAAGCATTTGTTCCTTCTGCAGGCTTCCTGGCATCTCTTCAATAAATAGAGTATCTTAAGAGCTTAAAAGAGTACCAAAAAGGCAGTTTTGAGGGTGGAATTTTTAGGCGGTGCATGTTACTTGTAAAAATCTTTCCTGGTTTTATTGGGTTGGTTTTAGAGAGTCGAATTAGCATTAAGAAATGTAGAACTTAATCCTTCAGGAATGCAAGTATCATCTACTGTTTAAGAATTGTGAAACTTTCTAAAATAAATCCCATTTATTAAATCTGCTTTGCAGTAGGGGAAAGAGCCATGTCCAAGCAGCCTCGGTGCTGTTGGATTTCTGTCTGTGTCATTTCCCAGGTTTGTTTCCATGTCAGAATCCCAGCAGGCCCAGCAGCCCCGTAGGGTTCACTGCTGAGGCAGCAAAATCCACCTTCAGCTTTTTTCCTTTTCCTTCCTTACCTCAGAGCTGAGATGTAAATTGCCCATGTACAATTATATCTGTATCAGAAATGTGCAAGTGTAGGACAGAATCCACTTTTTTTTAAAAAACAGATTATAGAAGCTATGGTAGTGTTACAACTATTAATTTTTATACGACACTCTGATCAGGAGTTTTCAGTATTATTTTTACTGTGGCTTCCTCTGTCTTTGAAGGAGATGTTTTCTTGGAAGTTTTTGTCCTCTTTTTATAGCAAGTCGTAGACTTGAAATCACAGTTTATATCTGAATTCAGTCTGTAAATACTCTTTTGGAGTTCAATCTTGTTGTGATCACCAAAAGCCATTAGCATTTGTTTTATTAGGAGTCAGATAGGAAGAGTGAAGCTTGATTTTATTATGATAATTATTTATTTATTATTTTCTTTCTCCTTCCCATCTAATCTAATTATTTCTTATTGAGTCTGTATCAGTCTCTTTATTATTGTCTCCAAGTGCAGTTCAGAAGAAATTTAGCCTGTTCTATAAGCAGGATGAATCTTAACTAACACTTTAGTAGATGATATTTCAAGAATGGAATGTTCAATAAATAAATGACTTAAACATGCAATTGAAGCTGGAATGTCATACCCTATTTTTATAAAACAAAGAAGGGAAAAGCCAATATATAGACTGAGAATGCAGCTTAAACTCATGTTTGATGTTTTGGGGTTTTTTTCTATGAACAGTGTTTGTATTCATCTGTATCTCTGGGTGATATTCTTCTAGATTAAAATAACTCCATTCTCACTTGTCCAAATTTTTCTAAAGTTGTTCTGCTGTAAGAGTATTTCATAACGAGCAAGCATGAGAGCCAGCTATGCAAATTGCAGAGGGGAGAGGGAGCTTTCTGCTGATTGAACTGTGCATCACTGGGTTTTCAAGGTGCCACGACGCTTGGACTTCTCTTTAGTGGGTTTATTTCCGGGTAATTTTTGATTGCTTGCTCTGGTTTGTCAGGTTAGTTCCCACTGAGGTAATTTTTTCTGCGTACTACAAAAAATCAGGTTCCAGCAGTTGAAAAAAACGACCATTTAAAAAGTTTTTTTGTCGTAAGAGTGGATCTTAACTCTTCACTTACGGTGGGAGCAGGAAGAGCTTTGGGGTTTTTTGTCTAGGCATTACAAAGAGAATGGTGCAGGAGAGGAATGAGATAAAGGAAGTCTTTAGCCCATTGAGAACTGCTATAAAATTTTCCTAAGATTAACTCCTATTATAATTAGGGATCACAGGCATAATTTTTGTTTAGGTTGTGATAACAGGCACCATGCTAATAAAATTCGAACCCTGTATAGAGGTAGCTTTTTGTTCTGCCATGAAGGAGATGGAGGAGTCTCTGGCTTTGTCTAAAAATCCTGTTTGAGTGGTTTTGCCATGGACACTGTCATATTCGGAGCACTGTTCTTGGGAACCTTCCTGATCATCCCTCAGAGGATCAGATATGCCCTTTCCTGTGCAAAGAGCAATGTCTGATATAAAGAAATGTGTATTTTTCTGTTTTGATGCTTCTCCTGGGCTATTACCAAGGTTCATTACAAACCTTCTATTTACTTGGTTGTGGTGAGGTTGAGATGTTGCTCTGAGCAGAGCGGTGCTGTTTATTGCCAAGTTGGCTTCAATTCCTGCAGATTGAATTCTGCTGAATCCCTTTTTCTGGCATGAAGGGAGCACAGGACTGTTCTAACGCCCGTGTGGGAGCAGCGTGTCAGGTTCTACTGACATCACAGCCCAGCTGAAGACTGGAGAGTGACAAACCTGTCACTAGAGAGGACAACTGGCTTTTGAAGGCCGCTTTGGCCCCACCAGAGTGCCACTGATAACAGGAGAACTTTTGCCCTGATGTCAGTGGACGATGGGTCGAGTTTTAATTGATGAGAGGGAAGAATGTGTGTTAACCACGTTTGTATTTCTTGCAAAAACCGAGACGACACCAGAATAATCCACGGCTGCTGCTCTGTCTGCAGCTGCAGCACTTCCATAATTCCAAGATGTAACTATCTTTGCCTCTTACCTCCCTCTTAATACTGCTCATGTTGTTGCAAAATGTTATAGTTAACTTGTGACGGAAGAGGCTGAATAAATTGAATCCAGAGTTTTTATTACTTTTTTGTATTACAGACCTATTTTGTAAGAGACCGAAGGTCTGGTGGAAAGAAATAGCAATGTTCATGTGAAGTCTTCGTTGCTTTTGCTTTTATGTGCCCTTTTTTGAATTATAACTTGAATTTGGTTTGCAACTGAGTTCATTCTGTGTCTGTGGAAAGCACATGTGCGTTGCTTTCTTGCTCTGTATTAACCAAATGTCACTTAGTGTGAAGGTGAGCTTGCTAGATGGTTTATTTAAAGTTAGTGGTGCGATTTATTGTATGTGCTTGTTAATAAACTATATTTTTTGATAGAATTACCGTTCATTAAAATTAACCAAATTCTTGCTCCTGGGACTATTAAGCTATGTTAGAATGTAACACTTAATTTACATTTCAGTTCATTTGCATGGTAATTAGCTAATAAGTCTCTTGTCCCAAGGCTGAAGAGGTGGGGTGAAGACACTTAAAACACTCCCAAGCCCAAAACACCACTTCAATTCACTTAATCCCTTTGTCTCAGACAATGTAGTTCATCAGATCTTGCGTAATAGGAACAAAACCCATATGGAAACGTTACTTCAGACCCTTCCACGGATTGATCAAAAGGAAAATAAGTTTCAGTAGGGCTGTATTGCCACCCTGATAGTCCGTAGATGAGGCTGTGGTTCATAGATTCCTTACTAAGCACCATTCAGCAGCTTTTTTTCCTCATCTAACAGATATCATAGGAACGAGGCTGCCAAAAATAAGTAGAAATTAAGCATCTGTTTTTCCAGTTGTTCCACTCCTTGCTATGCAGCATTTTGCTTCAGTCAAAGCTGCTGCTCTACATGTTGTGATGAGTTCTTTGAGGTGAATGCTGTCTGGATTTCTGTGAGTGTATTGGGTGAATACTCAGTATCCATTCTGCAGTGAGACCTGTGGTGGTCAAGGTGCCTCAGATCAGTTGTAAGCCTTGCAGGTTTAGCTGCTGTCCGGACTTGCCTGAAGCATGTTTGGTAGTTAGTTTACAATGATTTGCCTTTTTTTGTATTTTACAAGTGACAACGTAACTTTTCCTACCCTTGCAATGGAGGTAACCTCTGCTTGCCTGGCAGCAGGAGGAGGATGTGAGTCCCTTAATAAATGGGAGAACAACCCTTAACCTATAACTTTTACCAACCACTGATGTGTCCCTTATGAATTAGAAAGAAAGAAATGGGAGAGCTTAACATCCTTTTCCTTTGCAATTAAAAGTACTTGGCATAAATGCAAGCTAAGTGGAAACTTCAGTGACTGAATAATGCTATTGTATGCAGGAAATGAGAGGAGCTGAGATCTCACTTGGAAAGGCACTGGATGTTTTGTGACTTCTAAGCCAAGATTTAGGGCTGTTCTCTGTGGTGACATTTTGGGAACTTGAGAGCCGAGTTGAACCCGCTGCATCTGTGTCCCCCAACTTCAGCAATCATTTAATATTCCAGTAGAACCCTCTCTGTCCTGCACTGAAGACTCCCACCAGTATTCCCTGTAGTTGGCTCGGGACGATCAGATTTCTGTCTGCTGCTTCAGCAAGAAAGAAAGAAAGCAAGAGTTGATCGTATGCTTTTTTTATCTTTTCACATTTTAAATAATAAACCCCTCACGTCAGGCTCTTTCAGCACCCATTATGCCCTTCAGACATCTCCTGCTCCCAGGCAAAGACCTTGACACATCTGTGAGAGATCTCGAGTCTCAAGAACGAAAGCGGTTCTGTTGTTGGAGGTGCTGAAGTGATTTGACTTTCTGATGATGCCTTCCAAGTGGCAATCAAGGGCTAATTTCTCAAGTACCCTGATGCTCTTTTGTATGTTCATGAGGAATGTAAATATTGACTGGCTCTTTCTGCCAGAGAAAGCTGCCACTCATGAAGCCCCGTCCTGGTGCTAAATGCGACTATGGCCACGTGACGAGGACTGGCCATGACATCACAGAATATGCTGAGCTGGGAGGGACTCGTCAGGATCATCCAAATCCTGGCCCTGGCACAGGACACCCCAAGGTGTTCTGCTGTCATTTGCTGTGAACCTCACAAAGTTATTGGGAGGGTTAATTTATTTTTTCTCAAGATCTGTTGAGGAAGCTTTCTTGTGATGAAAAATGCAATACTGTGTTTGTTTATTGATCAGCACTACGAATGTTCTCTAAGTGCACTCGTGTAACAGCAGATCGAGCTATTTTATTAAGAAAGCAAGAAAATGCATTGTTAAATCCCGTTCTGGTGCAGGTAGGGTCCACTGGGAACACTAACATTTTGTTTAGGAATGAGAACGAGAACTCATAATTCATCATAAAAGGCAGGTATGGTCTGAAGATGCTGATGACATTGCCTGGATCTCATGAAAAAATAAAGTTAAGAAGATAACCACTGTTTCTTCTAGGGGTAAATATGAACTAATTGTATCAAATATGCCCTGTTCTGGTTTCGTTCTGCTTTGAACTCCTAAAATTCTGCACTTGTGGCTATTATTTCAATCTTACTGCGTTTCCTTTATACTACAGAGTTCTAACCATTCCTTTTTATTGTTAAAGCAATTAGAAGAATCAGGCTGAATATTGTAGGTCAGTTTGTGATAACTGTGATTGCTTTGCTGGCACTGAAGTTCCAAAGCAGTCTGAGCATGGACTTGAATTTGGCCGCCTTTGCTGTTGCCGTGTCTCCGTTGGCTCTTCAATTTCATTTTGCAAAAAGCTGAATCAATGTAGATGATACACGAAGAGAAGAATTACCAAGAAAAACAGCTATAACTTTCTTCAGAAAGCTTGGCTTGGAATAGGACTGGCAAGGTCTCCTATATGAATTCCAGGTAAGTGCTCCTTTTAAAGTAGGATGAAAACCAGTGGGTTGTCCAGGCAGTAGAGAACCCCATGTCTAAAAGTACCAAGATTAATTATTCTCTATATTCACACCTTACTGTTCTATATCTTTGTTTCTATAAAAGCTGAGTAACTGCCCGACAGGGAGTTAAGTTGTATCTTACATCTTTGTAGAATTAAGATTGATTTTATACTTTTGACACACTCATTACTCTTCACAGTGTAATGCCTCTTCTGTTTCTCTGCCTGTACAGTTGTAAATAACAGCCCTTGTTTCCTCCCTCAGTCCTCACTCCTGACCAGAAAATGTTGTTCTGCTCTCTGGTTGGAAAACAGACCCTTGCTGTGGTCCCGTTATGACCAACATTAAAGCAGTTTGTTACCTGCACAGTGACACAGGTTTGTGCTCCATCAGACAAGAGCACCTAATCACATTTCTGCACAATTATCTGGATCACAAATACATGTTCTGATCTGGCTGCAGATGAACTGAGGGATATCAAACTTGAATTAAGTAATGTATATTAAATCAGTACTTTGTATCAGGTTTTTAGATCTAGCAGCATCTAATCCTGGCTCTTAAGCCTCCATTATGAAACACGGGGGCTCGAATTTCTCCAGTAGCTCGGTCTAAACTGTAGCCAAACTTCTGTCTGATCCCTATAAAGATACTTGGGAGAAGGTTCGAATTGAAAACCTCTATTTAATTATCTCCTTTTTCCCTCCTCCCTCCAGGAGGCTCAGATGGTGCAGGAACTGATACCTACTAGCTAGAAATGTCTTTCCAGGTCAGTGCTGTGCCAGCTGCCCTCCCCGCCGCGCCGGTGTCGCGCTGGCTGCCAGCCCTGCCCAGCTCCTGCTCGCTGGCCCCGAGCTGCCAAGATGAAAAATATTGATTCCAGTCCTTCTCATTGAAGTATTATCATGAGGTGTTCGCAGACATGCTGGGACTGGTCTTTTACTTACAGGAATATTTATCCAGGGGGATCTGGTGTGTTATGTAGCAAGAAACTGCAAGAGGCAGAATGAATTTTCTTCTGTTTTCACTTACAGTCAGTAGCCTGAGACCTTACTGTGGCTTTAGCTATTCTTGATTAATTTCATATGCGGATGCTCCTATTCCAGAATAAAAGTGCCTTGTTACGAAAGAATTTAATTCCTTTAATTTCATTTGGGAATAAATATATCCACACACCTGGTATTTAAATCTGAGAGAACTATTTCTTTATAAATTTACACCCTGTTCTGTTTTGGATCAGATCTTGTATGTAGCTAAATCCTAGTATTTATTTAACAAGATCTGATTTATTTTTCAAAGTTCTTTCTTTTGGGAAGTACCTGGTTGGAAAATAAAAATTCTATTTGCAAGGATCAGATTGGGTGGAGAAGGAGGCAAATGAAAAATTCTGAAAACAACTGGTTTGGAAGCACTGCATTGGAAAACATTGTTACATGTCAGGTCTTATTCTGTTGTTTTACACTGAAACATCTGGCTTTTGACACTTTAAAAAAATCTATTTTGATGTTTTTCAAATTGAGAAGTACAGCTTTGAAACATGGCTTGGAATATTTACATTTCCTGCCATGAAAATGTCTTTTATGTCTCCATCATCCTATTTTCTGGTGCAAACACAGCTGGCAGGAATGGTTTGGACTGACTTTGCTCTGCCTGGGTGTCAAGGTAAGAAGCTGCCCTCAGAAGTCACTGTCTGTCACAGCCCTCCTTGCTGGATGTGGTTTGAGTTCCATGGGCACAACCCAAGGTCTCGGCAGCCGCAGTTCGCTCCGTGTCCCGTGCGAGGCTGGTGAGGGAGGAACTGGTGAGGAGATGTTTTCCTCTCTGACAGTGTCCTTGGACCTGCTGAGTGGCACAGTGGTGATGGGGACACGTTCCCTTCGTCGTCTGTGTCCCAGTGTGACATTCTGCTCTGGTGCAGGGCTTTACTTTAAAGCTTTCTGTGTTTTAGCTGCTTGGATCTGGCTCAGCTGCCAGAGGGGTCCTGCTGTCATGGGAAGGATGTGCCTGTCCACAGTGCAGCATGTGCACTCAGGATGCATAAGCACAGGGGAGAGCTTTCCTAAAGATGTATTACTAAGCTCTTTAAGATTTAATGCTTTCTCGAAGTTCAAACTGGTGTAAGGGAAGGCTTAAGCAGCTTAATGGGTTAAAATGATCCCTGACTGTGTCCTTCAGACAGTTTAAAGACCCTGCAGCAACCCAAGCGGGCCACCTGTTCCTCTCCCAGACAAACAGGTTCCCCCCTTGACCTTTATTCTGCCACCCTTCAGTTTTGCCTGGCCTGGCTCCATGTGTGGAGTGATTGTTCTGAAGTTTGTCATTGTTTAAAATGCCACTTGCCAGAGTTTAATGTGCACAGCTGCAACCTGAGCCGTCGCCGTGTGTTAATAAGGCTAAAACCATTGGACTGACACCAAAAGATCTGCTTGCACTTGGCATGTCATAAATTAATATCATTCTTACCTGCCAGGGATGATTCACTGCTGGCTCAAAGCGTATTTAAACTTTGGAGGATGCCAACAAACTGGGCGGTGGTTTGACCTGCCACGTGGCCCGGGACTGCTGCTTTCCCTGCCTCCGCCTTCCCGCTGTTGCAGTATGTCGGGAAACAGAAGCTCTTTATGGCCTTATGAGAGCTTGTGTTTGTGTGCCGCCCTGGCCCTCCTGCCCCCATCTGCCAAAGGGCTGGCCTGTTTGTGGGAACATCTCGCTGCCTTTCAAATTCCTGGCTGGACTGTTGCTGCCGGCTTTGGGAGCGGTCCTGGGGGTTAATGCTTGACTGGACTGTGGCCTGTTGTTGCAGCAGCTCCAGAAGGCTCTCATCCCACTGACCCTGCCTATCCTAAGCAGGCAGGTTGTGCCAGCATCCCAGAAACTGCAGATAAATTCCATGTTAGAGGAGCACACTTGACCAGCAAACAGCTCAGAGCAGGTGGGTTAAGCTGGTGCCCAGGGTAGGGAGCCTTGAGGGCGGGAAGGGATGGCCCTCATGGGAACGGGGGAGATCGGATTGCAGGGTTATATGCCAGAGGTTGAACGTGCTCCCCGGAGCCCAGACTCTGGGGCTCCAGTGTCACAGCAAGTGCCCAGCAGGGAGGTACTGCTCTGTCCCCAGGGATGTTCTGAGAGCCAGCAGTTCGGCTCTGTTTGTCCAAGTGCTTTCCGGCCACCTCCAGGGAACTGCAGCGCTGGAGACTGCAGCGCTGCCCTAGGCTGTTGCAGGGCAGGGAGAAATAGGAGATGGGAAGGGATGAGAGACAGTTAGAGACGTTTTGCCCTTTCTCGTTAAAGTCCATAGATGGGGAGAAGGTGGGTGTCTCTGGTGGCCTGGGGAGCTGTTCATGTATCTTTTGTATAATGACTTGAGATTTGTCTCCTCGCACTTTCCCCTCAGGGCTAATGTGTTCCTCATAAAATACTGTGAAGGCATAACGTGCTCCTTCAGCTAAAACTGCTCCTTTGTTTTCCATGGTGTCCCCATTGCCTGTTTCTCTTGGCTCATCCAAATCATTTGTTAAATACCAGGTTTGCATAAGCAGTCCTGTGGGGACTTGGGACCCCCGGAGCCTCGCTGTGGACATTAGGAGGGATAGAAACAGCCCCCGTATCTGCCTGAGATGTGTTTCAGTCTGGAAATCCCAAGTGTTGCAGGGAACAGGGTGTAACCATGATCTGGTTAGGGGTAATTATGGTCGGCAATGCCAGGAGCAGCCTGCAGCCCTCCTTCTGTTCCCCACCACAACTGCACACAGCCTGGCAGCCTAACCCTGATGGAACTATTGCATTATCCTCACCACTGAATCCACTGGCTTTTGTTTTCCTTTCCAGCAGGGGAAAAAAAAATTACAAATGGTCTACTATGTATAGGTAAATAATGAGGAATCCTGGAAAGGGATCATCCTATCCAGCAGGGCAGACTGGAGACCCAGTTTACCTAATGACACGCTTGTGGTCACCTCCTGAAGCACGTTCAGAGCCAGCGCAGAGGTTAGGCAGTGTCTAGGACAAGGATTGCAGCTCTCCTCTGCTCAGCTTGCAGACACGTGGTGACTGAGCTGCATAAAGGCTCACGCTGTCTATATTTTATTTTGTGGGTAGTGCGGGCTGTTGGTTTTATTATTTTCTCTTTATGCAAGGCTGACAGGGTTGCTGGGCAGTGGGGATTGCAGTTGGTAATAAAGGTCTGTTTTCTCACTTCCTCTATTTTTGTCTCTGGGCAGGATGAGGCACATCAGGGGAAAATCTGACTTGAAACAGAAGCTCAGTTTTTAAGTTGGAGTTAGACAGTCCTGCTGAGAGAGGTTTGCTCACGCCACAGCTGTCCGTCACCTCGGGGCACAGCGCTGAGGCTGCTCGCGCATAGCAGCCTTGGGGGTGCCACGTCTCTCCTGGTCAGATCTGGAGGGGACACTGTAACTCCAAACCCCTCATTAGTTTGCCAAGTGACATTTTGATGCCTGGGGCAGGATGTCTGCTTGATTGTCCCCCAGGTCTTGTGAACATACTGAAAAAGTGACATACATCCTCCTGTAAGGAGGGAACGGTCTTTACCAGGCATGGAGTCAGGACTCCTGGGTCTTACACCTTTTCTTCCTCTTTCTGGCTCCTGTGGAAATTCTGTGTATCCTGTGAGCACAGAGATGTCTCTGTGTGTGAGACCCTGATGGTGGTCTGTTATTTGCAGGAGGATTTTTTGCTTGCAAGGAGAATTTTGCAATCACCAAGTGCAAACTTTTCTCTGGAAGAGCTCTTGTTTCGGTACAAATCTCTGAATCTCTCCAGGTGAGTCTGTTTTCAACAAGGTCACCGGATATCCTCACATCTGCTCAGATGAGGAGATGAATGAATCCAGCTGAGCTGCATTTTGTGTGTGCCCTCTCTAAAATGAGCTGCAGAGCTGATAAATTCTTCACCCCTTGCCCCTGCCAAGCTCTGTGAATTGCAGCTTCTTCCAAAGGTGAAGTGAAAAGTGCCGGACTGCCACGGCACCACTGCAAGTGTCACTTGAGGGACAGGCTGCGGCAAGTCTGAGCATGTACCAGAGCCCCCGTCCAGCCTGGAAGGGGGGGAGGGGTGTGCCAGTCCTTCTACTCCAGGGACAGTGCTGGGATGTGTTTTTCTCTTGTAACTTCAGTTGGAAGCAATGGAGAATCAGTGCTAAGCACTGCTGGAGGCAGGAGGGGAGGACTTGTTCCCCTTGGGATTGCTGGTCAGTAGATGTTGCAGCAAGAGCCTGTAGCTGATATTAGTGGATTTTGGGGTTTGCTGTGTAAAGAAGATCAGAATCTGGCCTGGGGTGAGGGTGTTTGTCTTTGGCAGTGGGTGTGAAAGGAGAAACTCCAGAGGGCTGGGCGGCAACACGCTGGTTCTGTTCTCTTCCGTAGATGGCCTTCCGGAGACACGCTGGGTGAGTGGAAAATGTAATGAAATTCCCAGAGCCTCCTGGTGCACTACCAAGGTATTCCTGCCAGCTTTCCAGCCCGAGATGTTGGTGCAGCTGTAGGGGCCCAGGCCACAGATAGAGGTGATTGCAGATTAACCCCCACCAGATCAGTATTACTGAGGGAGAGGTTTTCTTCACTTGGGCAGTAGCCCACACTAGAGTCATGCTTATCTTTGGGGTGAAACGAGCTGAACCAAAAGCTCACAGGAGATCAAGCTCTTTTCAAACTGCCTTTATTTTTTAAAAGCTCACATGTTTATTCCGCTGCACAAACTAAGCAGTACAAGCAACAGTAAAAATGTGGTGCATCCCAAATTCTCGCTGTGAGGATGGGTTTCGTGACCACTGCAGTCTGCACAAGGTCTTTAGATCCAAACCATCTGTGGGGCTCAGAGTATGCAAACTATTCGTGTTGTCTTAAAGATTTACCAGGGAGCAGGGCCTCAATGTGCCAGAATCTGTAGGAAAACAGAGACCTGCACCACTGATGGTCCTGGGGGTCTTGTTTGAAGCTTCTATTGAATAGATTGATCATTGTCCTGCAGCATTTAGTGGTGGAAAAAGAAGCAGGGAGGGGGTTTAACAAGTGTCTCATATGGTTTGCGTTGTCTCTGCTATGCTGAACCTTTCTTTCTGCTCGCACAGCGGGGTTTTGCTTTGCCTCTGTTTCCTTTGTGCAGATGGCAGCAATAGGTTTCGTTTCCCCCCCAGCCGTCAAATTAACAGCCTTGGCGAGCTTTCCTTTGCTGGCTAGTTTTGGGTGGTGCTGGAGAATTGCTCCACTCAGTACATTTCCAAGTCTGGCTTTTTAAGCCAAGCTCTATAAAAATAAACTTTTTTTTTGTTTATTTGTTTGAGAGAAGGGACCTTGGGAAAGCAGATACGAAATTTGCTCCGACTGTATTTTGTCCGCTGAAGGAGTTGCCTTTGAGTTGCATTAGAATAGCAGATTGGCTTCTTGCACAAATCTCCCACAAGCAACGGGCTGAACTGGGAAAAGCTGGTGGGCAGAGGTACTGGAAACAATCTTCTGAGTTACAGCATCCACAGGAGGGACTAATGAAAACTCTGGCCTCATATCTCCAAACTCCACTGCAAAGCTGTTTGACCCACCCAGTCGCACTGATCAGCTTCAGAATACCACGATATCCTGAGCTGGTGAATTTACAGTATGATTTTCCTCTTCTTTTCCCCAGTCACAGTAACCCAAACCAATCTCAACGAGCAGTAGCAGAATGGCAGCCCCTCACCATGCTCCAGTGGCACTAGTACCAACATTTAGCTTACAGAGAAATTAGTGATCTGCATTGCTCCATCAATACCAATGCTGATGCAAGTGGATCTGAACCAGAAACAGGTGAAGGATTGACTTTTTTCTTTTACAAATGTAACAACCCAACCCAGAGGAAGACAGGAGCAGAAGGTTTCCTAAACCTTTGCAGAAAGCTTGTGGGAGGGACATAAACTCAAACTGAGCCAAGTGCTCCTGAGCCCTTGTGCCTTTACTACATATAAATAAATCGTGTGTATATTTATAGTAGATATAGTTTATATGCTAAGGGAACTTAGCACAAATCTGAAGTTCTTTCATTGCCTGCCTGTGTGCCTTTCTAACTCAAAAAGCTCTGCTCTTGGCATCTCTCTGTAGTACAGCAGCATGTGTGGGCACATCTAGGTTGGAAGCTTTGTGCATGCTTGGTGCATCTTCACCTTCTGGGTTTTACTTTGCGGCAGAGACCTGTGCCGTGCCAGAGACTGCAGGACCCGGGCTTCTGGCAATTTCCTCTATCTCGAGGATGTAGTTTGAAATATTCACTCATCAGGTGTTTCATTTAAACTTGGTCCTACTTGGAAAAGACCCTGCGTATCCAACATAGTGCCATGCCAGGAACAACAAAAGCTCCAGAGCCCCTGCTCAGCCTCGCATTTGTGTCTCACATGTGTTCCAGAACTGCTCTCCTCAAACCTCCTCACTGGTTGTTTTCCTCTGTTGCTAGAACCGTATGTCTCCGAAAGAAGGACCGGCTCTGCCATTTGAACAATCCTTCTCCATCTGCTGCTCCTGCTCCTGGAGCTGTGTGTGGAGTGGCGGCGCGGTGACGCCAGGCCTGCAGACACTGCCTCAGTCTCTCTGTCACTCCTGTGTTTCCAGGGAGCCAGGCTGGGTGAGGTATGACCAACTTGCATTTTAGTGCTGGGCTTCAATGGTTTAAGTTTGTCAGGAATAAAACCACTACCATCAGCAACGAGGATAAAAATTTACTGGGCATTCAGACCTGCTGTTCCTGGGGAAACAGCAGATTGCTGCTGCTGCTGCTGCTGCTGGGAGTTAGTTCCCAAATGTGGTCTTTACAAGCTTGCCCTTACCACGAGGAATAAGACCACGGACAAAATCTAGTCAGATCTACTCCATAGTTTCAGTTCTCTGTAGGCTAAACCGATGCTCTAGGTTTAATTCCTATCTCCTGCTCAGTTGGACTTTTATTTCAGTGGAAACTGTAGTCTGCACAGCAGGCCTCAGATCTCAGGGAGTTATGCAAAAAGCACTCAGGGATGCCTCAGAAGTTTTCTATCCTTATCGATGTGCAATATTAAGGGTAAAACCAGGCACTTCTCAGAGCACTGGAGAGGCCAGACGGTCTCCTTTGCTCTGTGTGGGGTTTTATGGATCCATAGATGTGGACTGCACTGCCTGGAACACAAGTTGTTTGTTTTAATTTACAAATTAAAAATAAAACCATGTTTATTTCCATCAGTTGAGGGGTCTTTTGCTCACAGCTGTTTAAAAAGTGAGCTCTGGCTGCCAAGTAAAATAAAGTTTAATGTTCCAACGTGCACTGGGAAGGGCAGAACTGGAAATTACCCTGCCAGCAGCAGGACACTGTAGGTACAATATTTAGAAATCCATACGAAGTGCAGAACTTGGCTGTGGCTTGTGACAGATGTGGGACTGAGGCGCGGGAAGGTGTTGCAAAATGTCAGGCACCTCCAGTGAGAAACCCCATGGCTGTGAAGGTGAGGGAGCTGTGTCCTCAGGGAGGCCCCGAGGAGCAGCTCTCTCTTGCCACACACCAGCTGCCAACCCATGTCTGGCATTCCCATTATGGAAAACCGGTCGGGAGGTGGCTCGAATCCCTGGTTTCCTTTTAGTCCTCTCTTGTCAAGCTTTGTGCTCTGGTGAACACTGGAAAACATGCTTGTTATGTTGGGCAGTGGTTTGCTCCTAAAAATTGATGAGAAAGCTCATCTCCCTGGAGTTGCTTTGTCCTCTGGCCGTGTGGACGTGTCCAGCGCCCATGAGCTCTGTGTGGGCTGGAGCTGGGCACTGCTCTCTGCCTGCAGACACCCCCAAGGCTGCAGGCAGGACACTTGTCAGGCAGGGGTCTGGGGTTTTTGTCTCTCTTCGAGGCCAGTGAAGTGGTTCGTGGGGCCAGTGGTGGCTGGTGTGGTCTCAGCTGTGTTTCATCTGACTCATCTGGTGCAGTGGAATAAATGAGCAGAGTCTAAATGTTGCTTTACTGTGGCTGAATCTGAAAGCTTGGCTATCAGTACAAGCAGTGTGGGGCTAGGTACCGTATTTATTTACAGACTTCCCCTGCCTTTGGGGGATAAATATGAGAAAAAAGAGGGGAGTCAAGACAGAGGAGGCTGAGGGAGGCTATGTTTGGCAGCTGCATGCAGAAGTCCAAGTCAGATCTTTTGACACTCAGCAGAAAGACTCTTTCCTCTTGTTAGTGACAAGAAAACATGGGGGAGTCTGGCTGAGGTAGCCCGGATCAGATGGAGACAGTGTCCTCCCGAGCCCTGGAGGGCTCAGGCTGGTTGTGTTGCCTGCAGTGGGTGATAAAGGTTTCCTGCAGAGCAGGTGCTGCCACTACCTGCCTCCTGTAGCACAACAAGGTCTGTGCCTGTTTTGTGTTGTGCAGCCTTTCGTTGCCGGCCCTCCTCAGCTCTGGATTGCTTTGTGACCATAATTTAACAAGGCAGTTTACAATGGCTCTGACACCATTCGGGTAGATGAAGTTGGCTCAAAAAGCATCCACCCACTTGCTAAACAATGCCTCAGGCTCCGAACGCATTAAACTTGCTCTGCTCTGCTGCCTACATGCAGCTTTCCAGGTGGAGTTTGTTTTTGATGTTATCCATCCCCCTTGATGGCTCGTGAGCTGGCCAACTCTCACTCCGCCTCCCATCTCTCTTGTCCATAATTTGTTGTCTAATTTTTGGGAACCTGCTCGTTGCAAAGTCTTGCACAAGCAGGGAATGGTCTTCGCTTCAGGAAATGTCTCTGCCCGTTCAGCTGGGCAGTGAGAGCAAGAGCAGGATTAAGGCTTTAATAAAAAACCAAAGGACACTGTACGTATATTCGTGGGACAACTCGGACTCCGGTTATCTGGACTCATCTCACAGGGGCGTTAAGATGCCCAGTTAATGTAAATTCTATCCCTGTGGTTTTTTAAGAATTGCTGATTTGTTGCTAGATTTGACTTCCTGGAATTGCAGAGGCATGAAATTGTTGAGAAACCTTGATTTAAGTTCAGTTTGATGCGACGGAGACTCCAATTCTGAGTCGAGCTTTAAAAAAACCCAGCAATCATCCCACCAACAACTACTTTCTTTTTTTAACCAGAAGCATATAATCTTCCTTGGAACTTTTCTTAAGCACCAGAAGGGTGAAGAGGTGGATGTTGTGAGCTAGAATACTTTTGGTGGCAAGGATCCTGCTTTTTGGGACTTTGCTAATGCAGATCAACGTGTGTATATGTTGAAACTCACAGTGAGCAAAGAACAAACAGCTGTCTGCCATCCTAACAGAGTTGGCTGGGAAATGGCCCAAACACAGAGAAGTCTTTAAAAAAAAAAAAAAAAAAAAGAAGAAGAAAAAAAGGGAGAGAGGAAAGTGTCTGTCTTCAAGTATGTTTGAAATAATGAAAAGAACCGATGTGCAAAGCGATTAAGAGATCTTTGAGGATCAAAAGCCTTGATTCAGTTTTGCCAATGGAACAAAACTTTTCATCTGTTCTTATGTGGACCTTAAAGTAGGGCAGAAGGGTGTAGTTTTTAAATTATTTCATTTCAGGATTTACTTTGGGCAGGGGGAAAGGGTTCTTTCTGTTTGTTCTTGCTCTTGTTATTCAGTGTCCTTAACACAAAAGGCCAGCCTGGCTCTGAAATGAAGAGCAGGGTCGTTCTATGAACTGGTGGTTCATTAGTCTCCTTTTGATATGTCAGAACAGTAAGGGACCCTTTTATTTTTTTTTTCTCCCTTTCTAGTAATGTCTGTGTTCTTAAATCAAGACATCTTCCCTCATCATGCTGCAGTGGCTGAATCTTTTTCAGAGATTTCCTAAGTGGGTTGTACCAATAACGTTCATCTCGTGCACACAGAGCAGAGTCAAGAGTTTGATGCATGAGGAAGCCAAACCCAAAGATTTTCAATGCTCTGTGCAGTCAATCCTACTCCCAGCTTTGTGTTCAATTGGAGCTGGATGCCCCCCACCAGGTTATCTCTGTGCCTGTTTTCCCTGGTAGCCTCTCGCCAGCGGGACCACAGAGCAAGCCTTGGGAAGGTGGATCAGGGAGGCTCAGAAGTGCAAATCGCTGGATTCCAGCACCACCAGCTCGGCAGCAATGTGCCCTTTCTCGGGAAAGGGGTGGTGGAAGTAGCAGCAAAAGAAGATTAAGGGATCTGGGGCTGTGAGAGCGAAGACAAAAGATTGGGAAGGAGAGGACAAAACTCAGGAATGTCCTTGTGTTTGGGTTTCTGCAGGGGACAGTGGAAGAGCTCCCTCTTCCTGTCCCAGCCTGCTCTAACCATTGTGGAAAAAGCCTTCCTTACAGGCTGGAGTGGCTCCGTGGGCCCGGCATCCATGAGGCAGGGTTTTTCTTTCAGCATGGATTTGCAAGCTGGAGGATCCCAAAGGACAGCGTGGGTTTGCTCTGCAGATTCACCAGAGCGGCTCTGTGGCGTCACACGCCGCCCCTAATGGGGTGGGCTTCAGAGCCGAGGTGCAGGTTGGGTGGGTTTAGTGACAGGGGTCACCTCGGTGGTGGAAGTTGTGTGTTGGCCCTGTCCCGTTGCAATAGAGCTGGTGAGAGCAGGGAGGTTCTGTGTTCCTGTTGCCACTGCAGATATTCGGGAGCAGCATCTGGTGCCACAGGTGCTTCCTGTGACCTGGAGCTGATGTACTTCTGGTGTGTGGTTTCCTGCCCTGTCCTAACTCGGGTCGGTTGTTGGTGTGCTCTAACCTCTTCAGCGGGGCAGCTGTGATAAAAGCCTGTTGTCTGCTCCAAAACCTAATTAATACGAGTCATATTTTGTCACCACATGTGCAGCAGAGATGGCAACTCCCATTTCTGCTGTTGTGGGAACCACATCCGTGTGCTACACAGACCCTTGTCACGCTCTGGTGACAGACCAGTAGCATGGGTGGAAACCTGAAAACAACAGCAGCAGAAGCTGAAAACTGCATATGGCAGAGCAATGGTTGTGGGTTGAAGGCTGGAAAAGTTCTGCTGGTAAAAAATTTCTGGCAAGGTGTGGACTGCAGAATGAATTAATCTGCTTTCTTCTTTGAGCTGCTTCTAGATTAGCTCTTTCTGCCTGATCCAGCGCTCCCGTGTCCATATCCATGGCAGGAATGAAATGTCACCACTGATACAAGCCTGGTGTGTAAAAGTCTGTAATTACAAGCCATTTTGTGAGCAATATGATGGGTGAAAAAAATGACCTCCTATGGGCTGGTGATCTCCACCCTCTTGGCCTTGAAAGCAGGCATACATTAATTTACTGCATACATTAATCTGCTGCATACATTAATTTACTGCATAATTTTTATGCTGCTCTAACATCATCATAAGCATGTGTCATTTCGGCATATTATCAATTCTAATACAGCTGTGAGCAGCAAAATAGAGTGAAGGGAGTCTTCGTGCCTGCCTTCAGGGTTGAGGGTGGAGATTGGATTGTCCGTGTATTCTGTTTTGACAGTAGCTTCTCTCTTGGTGTTCACGTAAATAGTTATTTTTAGGAAGATCATATATTCCCCAGTAATTGTTTTAAATGCATCAAAGAGCTCACTGATATAAAGCCTGTGATTTATGGGTTCCCGCTACTTTTTAATAGCTGAACTTAAATCCTGGATTCACTGAAGCCATTTGGAAAATTGGGATTATTCCAAGCTGGAGCAAAGGGAGGGAGACTGGTATTTTGCCAAGATCAGCAGTGATTCATTCCTACATTCGTGCTCAGCATCCAGTGAAGGGCAGGAGCTGGGAATGCTGTAAGGAGAGCTAGCAGGAGATTATCATGTTGAAGGTGAATCTGCCCTCCTCGCTCCCTCTGCTGCTAGATAAGGTCTTTTGAATGAGAAGGACCAAATTCTGTCACGTTTTTCTTTCATCCCCTCTAAAAGCTGATTTATTCATACAAGCTCCAAGCCAACTAACTTGCCTCCTGACTGAGGCGTAGAGAGAACTGAATTTTGGCTGTTCCAAAAATGTCCCCATAAGGGTGAAGGACTGGAGAACACCTCGTGATAAATATACTTTGGAAATCCCTTACAAAGAGATGTTTTAGTGAGTGCTCGGAATGAAGCAAGGTCTGTATCAGGTTAGGCTGGCAGGCTCTGGCAGCGTGAGTGGGGGCCTTCAGGGACCTGTGAGGGGACAGGGAGGACCCAGGACTCATTGCTGGCACATTCTGTCACGCTCCAGTGGTATTTGGCCCCTGGACCAAGCGAGAGGTGATCGCAGAATAAATCAGATTGGTGGTGGTATCATTTAGATTAGGTGATAAATCTTGAAGTAATAGAAAAAGTGGAAACTTGCTGTGGTCTAAGGGGTTTGTTTAGCCTGAGGACATTTATGCTCTTGGTGCCTGCACCAGGGTTCAGACTCCATCTCTAGGACACACAGCCAGACAAATGGTCAGTAATCCTGAGGTGCGAGGAATGAAAGGGGCTGTCTGTCCATCCTTGTCCGTGCAGCTCACAGGGGCTGAGCTTCAGCTGCACGTCCAGTAGCCATGGCCATGGCCATGCTGATAGGGAGAGCAAAGCTTTTACAGCTGAAATACTTCTTAGTTGTGAGCCCCTGGGGAAAACTGCCTTCCCTCAGAGGGTTCTGTCCTCCTTGTCCTCAGGCCAGCTGACATTGGAGTAAAATTTCTCATCGTGTTTTCGCTCTCCCAGCCCTGGGAGAGAAGCACAGGGAGCTGGTAAAGTAAATGGACCACATATCCCAGCATAGTTCAGTCCCCACAGAAAGGAAAGGATTTTGTCTTTCCTCTCTTGCAGAGCAGGGGCACAGCCAAAACTGTGTTTTCTTCTTTTCCTGACATATCATTCCCATTGCATATTTTTGAAATATATTAATTCTGAGAGCACTGCTGTTGTGATCAGGAGGCAAAAATAGCCAAATTCGTATTTGTGGATAAAAGGCAGTAATAAACCCCCGAATTTCCAAACACATAGAGGAGCATTGACATCTAAATACCAGAAATTCTAAGCCCTTACCTTGCTAATTCATGTGGCATTTGGAGGGGCTGTGGATTTTTATTTCATCCTGGTATTTGTGGTATTTCCTGCCATTAGTATAGGAAAACCCTTGTGTGGTAAATGCCGGCTTTTTCCTCCGTTGGTGGCAGCCACTGAGACTTGAGTTCATGAAAGGCAAACCATCGTTTTCAATACTGAAGGATCTCTGAGGTACCTGGGAAGGAAAAATCTCATCGGGGTTGAACGAGGCTGTTGGCACCATGACCGCTGCCAGCTGAACTGCTCCGAGCAGAGTCACGTCTCGTCTCCAGATCCAGGAGTCTGGGGCTCAAAATCCATTGGGTGGCTTCAAAAGCTGTAGCTTGGAAACAGCACTGATAGTAATTTTATCACAACCTCTTAAAAGTGATCTGCGTGTAAAGGTTTCGGGTACGAGTGTTGGCCTCAAGTCAGTGACCCAGCTTTCAGAAATTGCTGTTTTTATTGCAGATTAAACTGTAGATTGGGTCGTTTAGATTTGTAATGGAAAAATATTAGCCAATGTACTTTCCTCCCCTCCACCCTCTATCATCAGGGCATATATCAAGTTGCACTATCTGGCAGGGAGTTCCAAATGTTATTTGAGAAGAGGGAGGAATGCAAGCGATGTCAGCAGAAAACAGCTGAGTAGCGGTTAAATTTCTTTGGCCCGAACCTGCTCCACAGGGAAAAAGAAACGCAACAACTGGACTTGTTTCGTTTCACCCCAGCACAAGCCATCCTATGGAAACAGATGATGTTTGTGAGCAGATTCTCCTCAGAAGCTGGGGTTTTGGGATGCTGCTGGGCGGGCAAATCCTGCCGCGGACGTGGCAGGGCGAGCTCAGCAGGGCCAGCTCTGGCCGGGATCCCTCGGTGAAAGCACTGAGGCACCGGCTGTTGCTGCTCCCTCGTTCATCTGAAGCCTGCCACTTTAGAGGGGCAGCTTTAGGTTGCATCTCCGTGGCCTCCTGAACTTTTTATCTACATTGGCTTTAAAGATAAAAGCCTTAAGAGCTGGCTCAAGTGAACTTGCGCAGAGCTGCCAAAGAGCGGTGGAGGTGCGTGCAAGGATACTGTTAGCTGAGAAGCTGGGCTGAGTTAAATGGTACCCTTAATCCCCTTGATACGGGCAGAGTCAAGTTAAAAGGTCTTCCCCACTTAGAGGGAAGGCTTTGCACGTGTAGATGCTGGTTCACTTAAGGGCAGCGCTGCCTCTGCAGCGGGAGCCCCTTCTCTGCTGGCATTTGCTTTGTTGCTGAGGGGAGAAGTTACTTCTGCAGGGACTCCGTCACAAGTGTGGAATTTCTGGTCCGTGGGGGCTTTTAAAATAAAC
Source organism: Mohoua ochrocephala (assembly GCA_013398855.1). Lineage (NCBI taxonomy): Eukaryota > Metazoa > Chordata > Aves > Passeriformes > Acanthizidae > Mohoua > Mohoua ochrocephala. Next base: position 156,702 of record VZTA01027449.1, read on the forward strand.
AACAATGGAGACAGCAAACAGATAGAAACAGAATGGTCGAACAGGAGAAGAACACAAAGTAAATACAGCCCTTCTTTTAATTCTGCCAATCAGTCTGCAGCGACTTCTTTGCCTTGCACTCCCCATTTTAGCAGGATTTTGCTGGGTATTCACGTAGCAGAGATCCGCGTTTTGCTTCTCATCCTTACAGCTGTTGCAGGCTGCAGTCCCCTGCCATGGTCCTGCTTGGGTTCTTTCTTGCCTGACTGGGGTTTAGGGCCCCTTCCTTTGCTGTGTTCTTTAGTTTGTCCCATTTCCTGCCTCTGGACCTCTCTGATGGGACAGCTTTGTCTTCTCTGTGATGAAAACCCAAGTGAGGAAGGGAACAGGAGATGACTTTTCTTGGATCCCTCCTCAGCTTTGTTACAGCTTCCAGAGGGAGACTTCCAGCAAGAGCTACACAAGAGTCCTACTTAGATACTTAAGTCAGCTTCTTTCCTGGCCCTTGATCCCTAGGGCTGTCTTTAGCCCAAGCCAGTGTCTGTGCTTCACAAGTGTTTCATATTGAAATATTTTCCAGGTGTAGTGCCCAAATTGCATCAGGTACCTGGGCCTCATTCCCACTGCCTTCAGTACGAGTTCTGCCACTCTCATTGCAGGAAGTGTGGACAAGTGTCAAGGTCAGTTTTGGGAGTGTTTGTAATGGAATGCAAGAGGAGCAAAACAGACCTGAGGAAGACAGGGTTTCTGCAATCCTACTTCTGTTGCAGTCAAAGGAAACTCCCCCATTAATTTCAGTAAAAGGAGAAATAAAGTATAAACCAAGAAATCAGATGAAACTCAGAGAATTTGCCCATGAGTTTATTTTTCTTAGCAGCATAGGATAATTTCTTAAACATGAGGAAATGTTCCTGATAGCTGAGATCTTCATTCTAGAAATAGTGTGGCTAAGTATTTTTGTATGTGGATTTAAATTCTTTAAAAAAATAAATTGTATGAATAGTTTTTCATTAGGGACTGCACGAATGACACTGATACATTGAAACAGTATATTCAAGATCTTAAACCAAATCCTGCTCTGAATCTTTTGTCTTGGAATGTGTTTCCCCTCTTCCTCACCCCAGTTGTTGGAGCCTGGTTATATTGCCTAGAATGGCCTGTTAAAACAGATATATTTTTATTTGCATGCAAATTGGTAGGAGGCAGCTTGGCTGTAAATACTGTGCTAATCATTCCAGGTTCATCAGGACCCTAATTGGCTGCGGGATTGCCTGTAACTCTCAGTACCCTGATTCAGAGCAATAGGAACTGTTGAATCTACATAATAAAGTGAGTGTGATGGAAGGTGAGCTCACACCTACTTGAGATGTGTGTTATCATTCCCATCAAGGTCAAAGACATTTTTTTTTTCCTTCCAGATATACATATTCATAGAGCCTGTGCACAACTAATGAGTCGGAAGATTAAATGGTTGTGGATTAAGAACAAACCCTACTGTTCTCCTAATTTGATTGAGAGTTACTTGGTTCATCTGATTAGAATTCTGAAATCAAACCAGCTAACACAGGCTCCTCAGCCACCTGCAAAATCTGAGCCTGGCAGCCAGGAACAGGTTAAGGTTTCACCCAGTCCCCCCAAATCTCAGGGAGGCTGATGGATCTGAAGGACCACTGGAATCCCCCCTGAACTTCCACAGGGAGAGACTGACCCAGGGCAGAAGGGCTGTGCTACCAGGGTCAGCTACCACCCAAGATCTCCAGCCAGGATTGATTTCATGTCAGATTTTTTTAATATTATAGCGGAGATATTACTTTTAGTCCCTAGTAAAGGACATATTACCTAAGATACTGAGGTGAGCCTTTGCTCTTGAACTGCCATGCATTAAAATATCTGTCTTTTCCACGCATACTGAGTTACATAATTAGCAGCCATGACTCAAAGGAGTCCTTGCCCTAAGCCCCCAGCGTCACTGCTTTTCCCTGAGGCTGGAAGCAGTTGTGCTGGTCCCAGGGCTTGGAAAGGGCTGCAGCATCACCGGGCTTGGAAAATCATGGGAGACAAATGTCCACGTCTCACAATAGGTGTGAGTCAGTCCCTTTGCACTTAGGTGATTTGGCTTCCTGTTGCTCTGCTGTCTGGGCTACTTGTTTTGGGGAACAAATCCTTATTAATGCTTTATCTGTAACATCCTCACTTCCACCAAAGGCTCCCTGTGTGCATTATTTTCCTGCCTTGTGCCGTGCAGCACTTCCTCTGCTCCCCAGCCGCAGCTGCTCCTGCTCCAGCTGCCTGCGCCAGGACTTTTGGCACGGCTCCTTAATGAATGCTGCTCCAAGATGCTTGGCTTAACTTCATGGCACCCAGGAACATTTGTCCTTTCTCTCTAATCTCCTGAATTGCAGGAGTGTTCAGTATTTGGGCTTTAGATCCTGCCTGGCTTTATTCAGGTGTAGAAAAGGGGAGAGGAGAAGGTGCTGGAGGGTCTGTTTAAATATAAAGAAAAAAGATAATGGTTTGGGGCTGTGCTGTCCTAGTTCTTTCTTTTTTTTTTTTCTTT